>JAVSCE010017588.1:0-337927 GCA_032199065.1 Smutsia gigantea
TTATATATCAGGTATCATATTCTGTACTCTTTGTCTATCCCTTGATTGACTTTGGGAATAGTTAATTTAATTTTGATTTGCTTAGTAATTAGCTTTTCTCCTTTCTTTACTGTGGTTTTATTACCTCTGGTGACAGCTATTAAATCTTAGGAACACTTCCATCTATAGCCGTCCCTCCAAAAAACACTGTAGAAATGGTCTGTGGGAAGTAAATTCTCTCAGCTTTTGCTTATTTGGAAATTGTTTAATCCCTCCTTCAAATTTAAATGATAACCTTGCCGGATAAAGTATTCTTGATTTAACCTTGCCAGATAAAGGATTCTTCGTTCAAGGCCCTTCTGCTTTATTGCATTAAATATATCATGCCACTCCCTTCTGGCCTGTAATGTTTCTGTTGAGAAGTCTGATGATAGCCTGATGGGCTTTCCTTTGTATGTGATCTTATTTCTCTCTCTGGCTGCTTTTAATAGTCTGTCCTTATCCTTGATCTTTGCCATTTTAATTACTATATGTCTTGGTGTTGCCTTCCTTGAGTCCCTTGTGTTGGGAGATCTGGCATCTCCATGGCCTGAGAGACTATCTCCTTACCCAGACTGGGGAACTTTTGAGCAATTACCTTCTCAACGACACTTTCTATCCCTTTTTCTCTCTCTTCTTCTGCCTCCCCTATAATGCCAATATTGTTCCGTTTGGTTTGGTCGCACAGTTCTGTCAATATTCTTTCATTCTTAGAGATCCCTTTTTCTCTCTGTGCCTCAGCTTCTTTGCATTCCTCTTCTCTAATTTCTATTTCATTCATCATCTCCTCCACCATATCTAATTTCTTTTAAAACTTTCCATTGTATGTTTCATTTCTGATACTGTGTTCCATAATGATTGGATCTCTGACCAGAATTCGTTCCTGAGTTCTTGACTATTTTTCTGTACCTCCATGAGCATGGTAATGATTTTTATTTTGAAATCCCTTTCAGGAAGATTCATGAAGTCAATTTCATTTGAATATTACTCAGGGCTTGTATTCATAATTTTACTTTGAACCAGGTTCCTTTGGCGTTTCATAATTGTATATGGTACCCTGTAGTGCCCAGAAGCTCTACTCTCTGGAGCTGCTCAGCCCCTGAAGCAATGTTGCATGTCACAAGGTAGCAATATTGGTGCCTGGGGGGAGAAAAGAGCTCTTTCCTGCTTCCTGGCTGCTATGCCTGTCTC
This sequence comes from Smutsia gigantea, assembly GCA_032199065.1. NCBI lineage: Eukaryota > Metazoa > Chordata > Mammalia > Pholidota > Manidae > Smutsia > Smutsia gigantea. Next base: position 1,210 of record JAVSCE010017588.1, read on the forward strand.
CACTGCCAGAACCAGTGGGCCAAGCACACATGTATAAGCCCCAGTGCTTTGCATTTGTAGTTGCTGTAGACGGGGCTTCCCTCTGGCTGGCCTAACACCAGGGTAGTGTTTGCCATTTTGCGAGCTAGGTGGGGCTGGCCCGGAGAGAGGCTCAGTAGGCTGTGTATCATGGAGGGGGTCCTTGGAGCTCTGTAGCCAGCCAGGGAGCTGGAGCTCCTGAAGATCATGAAAGTTCCCAACCTACTGGGCAGAGTGCACCTGGACAATTTTGTCTACCTGTCCTTTCTCCTGAGCAGTCCTTGCCCGTTTAGCAGCCCTCTTGCTGTTACAAAGTCTCTCAGACTGCCCACCTTCTTCTGTCCCAGAGGAGCTGGATATGGATCCCTGCTTTCCACAAGTGGCTAGAATCTCAGTGTCTCCAGGTATTCTGCCTGTCTTAGCTTTCCAACCCCTTAATCCCAAGAGTAGCATGAAAACACCATGAAAGGTAGGTTTGTGCTCTCAGATCAGATATCCAGAGTTAGGTATTCAGCAGTCCCAGGCCTCCACTCCCTCCCCATTCTGTTTCTCTTCCTCCCGCTGGTGAGCTGGGGTGGGGGAAGGGTTTGGGTCCTGCCAGGTCATGGCTATGGTACGTTACCATGTTCCATGAGGTTTATTCTTTTCTCCAGGCATATGCAATTTGGTGCAGCCCTCTTTCCTGTTGCTCTTTCAGGATTAGTTGTATTAATTATATTTTTGTATTATATGTGGTTTTAGGAGGAAGCCTCTGTCTCACCTCTCATGCCGCCATCTTTAATCCTCCTACCAATGTAGCATTATTAAAAGTAAAAGGCTGTACTGGTTCAGTATTAGGAAGGTTACTGGAATAATATATCTTATAAATGAGGCTTTATAACATTTTTAAATGATCTTTCAGCAGACACCTAAAAAACATCTGACAAAATTGAAAACCATTATCTTCTCTCTATCAACCTACCTAGAAAAGTAGGAATACAAAGATTATTTAATGAAGTGTACAGTAATTACCTCAAATAAACAACAAACCTGTTGGATCCTGAAACTTTTATGGCATTGCCATTAAATCCAAGAAAATAATACCTGCTATTTCCGTCAAAATTTAACATGACTATTATCATTTTAGCCTATCCAATAAGTCAGGAAACAAAAATTTGATAGTGTTAGGATGAAATATCACTATTTGATGACATACATATGAAACCCACTACTATCCATTGAAAAAAATATTAGAAAAAATAAAGATATAAACAAATTTATTGTTTATAGATATATACAAATTAATTGCTTTTCTTAATATATCAGTGAGAGATAACTTATGAGTAAAAACATCCATTTTCACTAAGTATAAATAGTTAGGAATAAATTTAACAGCAAATGAGCAGGGGCTATATAAAGAAAACTTCAACATTTGACTGAAGTAGATTTAAAATTGTGTCTAGATAAGACAGAACATTTTCTGAAAGAATAGACATACAATTGTAAAAGATATGTCAGTTTTCCTCAGCTTATTTGAAACTTGTGCAATCTATGATGTTCAAAGAATCTTTTAGGACTTATTAAAATCTTTGCATAGTTAATTGGAAGAAAACAGATGAGAATAGCAAAGAAAATTTGAAAATAAAAATGGAGACTTAGAATGCCAAGTAGTGAAACATGTTATAAAGTTTTAAACTAGAATAGCATGGAACTTGTTTGAGGATAGAAAATCAGTGAAAGAGCCAATAAAATCCTACAAAACTGAAAAAAACAGATAAATGTCACTTACAGACTGCTTTACAAAGGTCATAATTCAAATCACTTGGCAAATATGAAATAGTAAAAAATGAGAAACAGGCGAATTTTTCAAAAAGGTCCATATTAGAGCGAGTACTCTTCTCTGTGACCAAGTTTGTGACTTTGTGACAAAGTTTTTCTGGTGTTATGTCGATTTCTAGTATCTTCTCCTATGATGAGAGTCAATATTCCCTGGTGGATTGTGCTCCCTGGGAGGAGATTTATGACACTCGAGTTCCTTTTGGAGGATTTATCTTTAGGTAAATAAGGGAAGTTCAGGGAAAGCTTTCTCTGCATTTGCTGTTTTTCCAAGTGCTTACAATTAAAAATCATCAATATGCCAAATAGCACATTTTGGGAAGGTATATTCTGCTACTCTTCATCACCAACTTTCATATTTGCTTTTAGTTTCCTGGGTCTAAACCTATAATAACCGAGAGATAGCAGTGACCTTGAAGCCTCCTGTAACACCCTATTTTGATTTTTGCTATTCTCTGTTTCAAACAGCCCTTCTGGCCTCCTGGATCCACTTGCAGCTTCTTTACAACCCTCAAGGGACTTCCCCAGTTGGGAACATGCTGCTTTGCTGTTAAGAAAACGATTCTAGCATTGTTGTTATGCTTTGTGAACTACAGAGCTCTCTTTCAGTATATGGTAATGTTATCATTGCCATTATATATGTGTTTCTAATAATTCTAATGTCACAAAGCATTATGGATTCATTTTTAGAAAGAGAACCATTAAAACAGTATGATTATAACCTGTAGCAATGCCAATGTAGTGTTGCATAGTAACCCAGGCTATTTTAGCTTTTAAAAATATCCCTGCCTTTTTCATCTACTAAAACTTACAATCACTGTCTTTTGGGTGGTTTTTAACTATTAAATTGAAACTACCTAGAAAATACTCATCAACAAAGCCAAAAGTCATTTTTCAACAGAATAATAATTGACTGTTTGGCCTATGAAATTTTCAATCTATCTGACTAGATAATGGTATTACTTAAAATTTTTCAACTAGTCTTTGTTCTTGAGGTCATGTTTGGATAAGCTGCTGAATTGTGGGCCACTAATTTATTAACCAGTGGATTCCATGCCAGTAGAGTGCTTGATACCAGGTTAAGCAAAGGGCACATGTGCATCTGGAAGCTCCCTGGCAGTATATTCCAGGTCCCATTTGTGAAGAAGGGAAAAGAATCCAGAGTGCCATCTATCTCTGATATTACTCATCTCTGGTCCCCCAAATAGTTACCAGAATGCTGTGGCAATTAATGGATGATGTAGCTACAACACATGTCCCCAGAATGATGTCACATAGCCTGTGATGAATTTCTCACTGCTGAGATAATGCTAGGTTTTGTTCCATATCTATAATATTTTTACAGTAATCTTTCTTTCAATTCCATTTCACTAGTAATCATTATGCATTAGTTTTAAGATCCTGAAGGGATCTGTAAGGGACGTCAAGATGAGTTAAGACTTTGGCTCCTGTCCTCAAGCTGCTTACAACTCAGTAGAGATAAGTCGAATGCTAATTGCTGAAACACAACACACATGATGGTAAGTTCCATAAAAGAAGCTTGACATGTTAAAGTGGTTTAAAGAAAGGGCATCTTAATTTTCATGGGGGGGTGCACAAGACAGCTTGGTCAAATATTTTGGTAACTGAAAATCATTATATAAGAAAATCCAAATATTTAGTGACTGATTAAACATGGATATTCTTTGGAAATCATTTCTTGTTCATGCACACTCTTTTAACCTTCTAGTTTTTTTGCAATTTTCCATCTGTCAGGGGAAGAACTGTAAACTTTCAATGTTATTTTCTCAAATATTTGCGTTGCTTTGCCAAGTAAAGTGAAAGATGAGAAAATGTATTTTCAAAACCAGTGCCTGCACTCCTCACCGTGTAGGGATTATGGCGTATTTCTCTTCCTCTGTAGAATCCGCTTGTCCTTTCTGCCCCTGTTCCAACATCTCTGTTATGACCTAATGCTGAAAGTACTTTTCTTTTCAATTTATTAGGCAGTAGTTTGCCGTAATGACTTCAGAAGCCTGCACCACAAATAAATAGACTTTCACCACCTGTTATCCCAATGACTTTGGTTTTAATTGGGAGGCCATATCCTTTCTCACACAAATCTTAAATTTGGCAAATTCCTTAAAAGCTCACTTCAAAATCTGTAGCTACAGAGAGACATCAATGATGATGCTTTTTTTATTAAGAGAATTCAGTGGGACAATTATGGAAAGGTGACATTTAAACCAAGGGGTAAAATAATATTTCCTATCTCCAAAGAAGGAAATCCTCCCTTGGTCTTCCATTTCTTCTTCATAATAGCTGACATTTAAAAAGCAATTTTTTCCACTCTTAAAAAATGTCTTATATACATAAATTTGTTTTTTTACAACACTGTGGGCCAGCTGATATTATGATACCTAATTCAGATATGGTAATGGAACTTGCTCTAAGTCATACCACTTAGAGGTAGATTTAAACTTGAGTTCAAGGCCATCTTCTATGCAGTTTTTCACTACATTAAAGATAAATTTCTGGAATAAATTTGCCATAGGAATGTAAAATCTGTGAGCTATGGTAACCTTTGCCTTTAAGGCATAGCCTATATAGTTTCAGAAATAATATTTATGTAAATAAAAATAATGCAGCATAGAATATGGCAAGTCATGAAAAGAATGCAGCCTCTTTCATGAGATGTGATCACACTATGAAGATAAATAAGAGGGGCTTTTAAAAAACAGCTTTTACTTATTTTTTGAAATCATCAGAATAAATACCTGGTTTATATGATTTCAGACGCCTAAAAGCCTGTTAATTTTGTGACCATTGCTATGTAAGCATTTATGATTTTCAGGATTAAAATGAAAGAAGAGTTTTTAAAACTAAACTAGAGGTTGCAGGATTTCCATTATTATTTTTTGTTTAGTCTATTATTTTTGTTCACCAAGTAAAAATTAAAAGTCCTGAGAACAACATGGGAGAAATAAATTCTAACCTTCCACATTAAGCTGCTAACTTCTTTACTAATGGTCAGTGGGGGACAAAGTGATTGTGAATTACAGGAGCAAAGAGTTATGATTAACCCAGAATCGATCTATAGTGGTCCTTGTAATTCATTGCCCACATAAGTCCTTAAGATGAGATGGCTTTAATATTTATGACGTATGGTTCTAGGGGGTGGCCTCTCCTACTTTGGTCAAATTAATAATTTAGCATCATTCATCAATTCTTCTGAAGTTATCCAGCACAATAAATCATGCTGAAGTCCATAGTTTAGTGCTTAAGACTGACTTTTAAAATATATATGGCTTTGTCTACTGCTGCCTTAATTGTTAGTCTACCATATTTTATTGGCTATTTTGAAATTTGAATTTGTATTCTGAGATAGTCATTATAGGGCATACATTTACACAAGAATGATATGAATGTGTTTAAAATAACTATCAGTTCATTTATAAAAGATAAATTTTTTAACCTAGAAAAAAGGCAGCATGTCAACCTTTTAAATCTTACCTTATGCCTTGTTTTTGAGGCTACTGGAATACTATTTTTTTTTTTAGGTTTTTTAAAGCATTCTGCGAATGTGAAAAGGCTGAATACAGCTTCCTTCCCCTCCGCTGACAACTTGCTTTTGAAACAAATGGCTGCTAGTATCTAGAAGACAGAGGCCAACAAGGCTTGGAGTTCTGGATAATTCTGTGTGAGAAAGAACTGGTAATTCTCTACTTCAGGCTGGGTGAGTGCCTGAGAAAACCATGGATCCTCTGGGGAAGGCAAATGAAAGAATTAAGTTTGGAGGAATGCTTGATTCAGAGAGAGATCTGTGGGCCTCTGTAGACAGAGAGCTCTCAAATCCTCCTGCCCTCCTTCCTTTGATGTTTGTTCCATGAATATGTATGTTGCGTTCTCTTTAAGGTGGCCAGAAGGAAGTTGAATAGGTTGCTGAGATCTCCCATCCTGGAGCCTGGGAGACCAGAGGACCCACAGACTCTTCCAATTGTGATTTGTGACTCACTTTCTCTTCTACTGTTGGTCCACAAGGAGAAAGGACATTTCATCTCCTGCAATTAGCAAGACTGTCAATCCCTAAAATAATCCGATAACCGGGCTTGAGTCTCTATGAGCTGACAGAGAAAAATAACAACCCATGTAGCAAGTGGCACAGTTATAGAGGGAAAGTTGAATCAGAACAAGTAGAACACACATTCTAGGGTGATAGCACTGTGGTAATAGTAAGATTCCGCTTCAAAAGAAACAGAGCACTTCACCAGATTCAACGGTGAGTCTTAAAAGATCTTTGTGGTTATAACCTAACAAACAAACCCCTATTTCCCAACCAAAAAATGTAACAGATTCATTGAAGGCGAAATGCTCACAAAGGTCCTGCAGCTCAAATGGAAAAAGGCTGACCACTGTCCCAGGTTGCCTGTTGCTCCAGCTGTACTACTGAGTCCCTGATTTCAGGGGAAATCTTCCAGGGAGACAAAAAGTCCAGGTTTTTAACAACTAGTATGGAAGACTTGGGAGGGAGAGTACAAAAATCTATACAGCAGCTTAAAAGATAGAGGCTGAAAGTGACGTTTTGTTTTTTGTTTTTAGCAGATAGATACAACGTGGACCATCTGCCTTCTGCATTTGCTGTCATTTTTTTTTTCACCCGACTGCTGATGTTGAAGTTGGCAGTTGTGACTTGCTGTTCACAATAATGAACCATTCATTGTCATGTCACTGTGAGTTCTGAAACTTACATGTGCAGCTTAAGTGAATTATAATCATGTCTGTTAATAGCCCTTTGCTGGGGGATATCAAGATGATGCTAACTTAATTTTTAACCCTGTGAATACTATGATCATTTTTTTCTAAGAGTTCAGATGATAAAAATGAGAGTGATCATAATACTAATACCAGTATGACCTAGACATCAACAAAAAAGAAGGCTAAATGACTGTTATTACAGATGGAAGGAAACAAATAACTGGATTGGGGAGGTAAATAACCAAGACAGCATATCGCATAATATGCAGAAAATAATCTGGAATTACGTGTGGTGGAAAAGGGAATGTGAAAGTGCATCCAGAGACCGACTCTCATAAGATAGGCAATATTTCTAAATCAACCAAAAGTTTTTGTGTCTCCCCCAAAACACCAATGTTCAGGTGAATATAGCAGCTGCTGACTTGGTTTGGGTAAACCAGACAAACACACACACATTATGGTATTGTTACCCATGTATCTCTTTGAAACCAAGTAAAGCTAGTTTCCTAGATTGTGGAGTTTCAAATAAATTGTGCTGTGGGGAAACAAAAGGAGGACATTCTTATAACAAATGAGTTGAACCTTTACAGCATAGAGCTAATTCTTTCAGATTTTAACTGAATGATTAGATTTTCTTCATACAGTTATATGTCATCATGACAACCAAAAAATAATTGCTGTACTTCTCAGGTACTTTGATCTTGAAAATGGAATGAATGCCAAATCCTCTTCTTGATTCCTATGAACATTTTAATAAAATTGCTTAAAACACAAAAGTCTACTGATAACTTGTCCAAATACAGAGTTTAATTACACATCTGCATTTTCTGCAAATATTGCACTTGTAAATTTTGGCAAATTCCATTTAGTGGGTAAACTTAAGTGCATTGTAATCATGCTTATTGTAGGACAAGAAGAATGTCCTTCTCTAACTTGGACATACACTGAGGATGACAATGGAGCAAAGGATTACAGTAAAACAGAAATTTATATGCTGTTTTTCCAAATTTGATGAATTTGAAGAAACCGTGTAGTGCCTGGGAAAAGACTGAATGGACCTCGACTGAACTGTTCAGTATTATGTGTAAAGTATGACAAAAACTCATGGTAAAAAAGTGAATTTTTTTGAAATAAGACTACTTCAGAAGCAAAAAAGAATGTCACCAGCAAAGGGTAGGTAAGTTAGATAAGATCTTCTCAATTTCTTTATTAAAACTGCAATTTATTTGGAATCCAGAATTGACTGCACAATTCAAATTAATATCATTTTCCTAAGAAGGAGAACTCAAACTTATGATTCCCTCCAGTGTGCTTCAAAGTGTTTAAAAATGAAGGACATTTTAGACATATTTAGCCTATATGATACATTTATAGATTGAAAGGAAATGATTGACAAAAAGCCAGTCTTTAGAATCAAGCTTGAGAATCAAAGTGCATGGCCATCTTTTTGGAGAAATGGAAACTAATTCCTACAAGTTTAAATACCTGCTATTGCTAATAAGTAAACCCCTAAGTATTTCACGTTCAAACACTTTTGTTAAGAATTTTCAGCTTGATGTCATCACATTGGAATGACCCCAGAATGAATGCGATGTGGGCTTGATAAAAGTAGAGTCGTGAGTCCAAGTGAATTTTATGTTTTCCTATATTCAGTTTTACAACTAGGAGAACAGAAGAATGTTCTAAAGGTTGCAGACAATTTAGAGAAGTATTAGTGGAAAAGGAAACAGGATAAAATTATCCTACCATATTATAGAACAGAGAGAAACATGTCATTGTTATTGTTATTAAAAATGGTATCTGTCTAATTAGTACTATTGTATTCATGCTCCTCTTTTAAAAAAGTCTTACACTTATGTGTCTTAAATGTGGCTTACAAAATTTAAGTTTCTAATACAGAGTTTAAAGAGTGAAAGTAAGTGCTTTATCAGAGGACAGAAAGAAACCTTATTAAAATATTGTCATATTTTTTATGACATTATTTAATTGGTACTATTATAAGTTATTACTATTTGACAGTTAACAAGTCCTATTGTTGTTTTATTTAGGAGCATTTGTAATAATAAATAAATAATATGGAATAATATATAGTTTCAAAGAAATGCCTATTTTCATGTTTTTATGTTAAAGTAATAACGTATATAATTATTTATTACACATTATATCATGTATTTTTTGTAGCCTGGTATAGTTGTATACTGGGTTGTCTCTCTAAAAAGCTGGTCAGCATATTCAGGAATATTGTTGGCATAATTGACTATCTGTGAGAAAATGAAATAAAAGACGTTTTCTTACTCCAAATAATAATTTCCAATTGGCTTAAATAGCTCAAAATAAAATAATAAAAGCTCTGCAAGAAAAAATAGAGGAGCATATATAATGTGTATGAGGAAGGACTTCTGAATGAACATTTGAAACCCAGAAAATATATGTGTAAAGCAGACATTTTCAACTTAAAACACTTTTGATAGCAAAAGATACATACACAAAGTGAATAGAAGACCAACAGATTTGCAAAGGAACTGGAACACAGAGGGCAAAGTGTTAATATTTACAAATATACAGGTGCTTCCCTAACTAAGCGTCCTTTATTCTAGAGAAGAATAGAGGATGCAAAATAAAAATAGGTAAAGCATCTGTGGGGGCAATTCAAAAAGGAACAAATATGCATGTCCAACACATTCATTAGTAGTTAGGTAATTGCAAAATAAAATAACAGTAGGCTACTATTTTATATCTACTGGTTTGGGAACATTTAATACATACTGCTGGTGGAGATGCATTGAAAAGTGTATTCTCACACATTGCTAGTAGAAATGGGAAATACAATAGCCCTTTTTCAAAGCAACATCTATTCAAATTAAAAAAATGTAGATGACTTTGGCACAGGAGCTCCATTTCTAGGAATCTATCCAAGAGAAATAAAAATTCCAAATTAATGTACAAGGTACTCAGCGCATCACTGGCTATTTTGGCACCCAGCTGGAAACAGCAGTAATGCTTATCAGTCACACAATGATAATGCATTCCTGCCATGAAACGTTATGGAGACATTAAAAGGCATCTATTACAGTAATACAAGGTGCCATGGAGGGATTTCTATGATGTATTTGCAGAATGAGAAAAAGTAACGTACAGAAATTATTTATGATGTGATCCTGTTTTTTAAAAACACAATGACCCAAAATTATATAAACATGTGGGAATATGGACATACATGTTATTATATTATCAGAAATGCTTAGAGAAAAATACGAAGGAATAGTGTATCCCACTGGTGACCTCTTGAGGATAGAAAAATATGGGTAGAGGTAGAAAGGAGAAAAGAACAGGAAGAAAGCCAGGCTGAAAAGCAAAATGAAAACTAATGTTCTAAAAATGGCATGTATAGTCACTTTTATATCTTTATGAAAATTACATACATGTATACACATTTAATTAAGGGAGTTTTTTTTGTTTGTTTGTTTTGTTTTCATTTTCATTTTTTTATTTTGGTATCATTAATGTACAATTACTTGAACATTATGGTTACTAGACACCCTATTATCAAGTCCCCCCCACGTACCCGATTACAGTCACTGTCCATAGCGTTGCAAGATGCTATAGAATCACTACTTGTCTTCTCTATAACTACTGCCATTCCTGTATCCCCTTCCCCTGCTACATTATGTGTGCTAATCTTAATGTCCCTTTTTCCCCCTTATCCCTCCCTTCCCACCCCTCTTTCCCAGTCCGTTTCCCTTTGGTAACTGTTAGTCCGTTCTTGGGTACTGTGAGTCTGCTGCTGTTTTGTTCCTTCAGTTTTTTCTTTGTTTTATACTCCACAGATGAGTGAAATCATTTGGTACTTGTCTTTCTCTGCCTGGCTTATTTCACTGAGCATAATACCCTCTAGCTCCATCCATGTTGTTGCAAATGGTAGGATTTGCTTTCCTCTTATGGCTGAATAATATTCCATTGTGTATATGTACCACATTTTCTTTATTCATTTATCTACTGAAGGACACTTAGGTTACTTCCATTTCTTGGCTATTGTAAATAATGCTGTGATAAAAATAGGGGTGCATATGTCTTTTTCAAACTGCACTGCTGCAATCTTAGGGTAAATTCCTAGTAGTGGAATTTCTGGGTCAAATGGTATTTCTATTTTTAGTTTTTTGAGGAACCTTCATACTGCTTTCAAATAAAGGTTGAACTAGTTTACATTCCCACCAACAGTGTAGGAGGGTTCCCCTTTCTCCACATGCTCGCCAACATTTGTTGTTTGTCTTTTGGATGGCAGCCATCCTAACTGGTGTGAGGTGATATCTCATTGTGGTTTTAATTTGCATTTCTCTAATGATTACTGATGTGGAGCATCTTTTCATGTGTCTATTGGCCATCTGAATTTCTTCTTTGGAGAAGTGTCTGTTCAGGTCCTCTGCCCATTTTTAATTGACTTATTTGTTTTTTGTTTGTTGAGGTGCATGAGCTCTTTATATGATTTGGATGTCAACCCCTTATTGGATATGTCATTTATGAATATATTCTCCTATACTGTAGGATGTCTTTCTATTCTACTGATGGTGTCTTTTGCTGTACAGAAGCTTTTTAGTTTGATATAGTCCCATTTGTTCATTTTGGCTTTTGTTTCCCTTGCCCAGGGAGACATGTTCATGAAGAAGTTGCTCATGTTTATGTTCAAGAAATTTTTGCCTACATTTTTTTCTAATGGTTTTAGGGTTTCATGCCTTACATTCAGGTCCTTGATCCATTTCGAGTTTACTTTGTGTATGGGGTTAGACAGTAATCCAGTTTCATTCTCCTACATGTAGCTGTCCAGTTTTGCCAACACCAGCTGTTGAAGAGGCTGCCATTTCCCCATTGTATATCCATGGCTCCTTTATTGTATACTAATTGATCATATATGCTTGGGTTTATATGTGGGGTCTCTATTCTGTTCCCCTGGTCTATGGGTCTGTTCTTGTGCCAGTGCCAAATTGTCTTGATTACTGTGGCTTTGTAGTAGAGCTTGAAGTCAGAGAGCGTAATTCCCTCTGCTTTATTCTTCCTTCTCAGGATTGCTTTGGCTATTCAGGGTCTTTTGTGGTTCCATATGAATTTTAGAACTATTTGCTCTAGTTCATTGAAGAATGCTGTCAGTATTTTGATAGGGATTGCAATAAATCTGTAGATTGCTTTAGGCAGGATGGCCATTTTGACAATATTAATTCTTCCTAGCCAAGAGCATGGGATGAATTTCCATTTATTAGTGTCCTCTTTAATTTCTCTTAAGAGTGTCTTGTTTTCAGGGTGTAGGTCTTTCACGTCCTTGGTTAGGTTTTTTCCTAGGTATTTTACTCTTTTTGATGTATTGTGAATGGAATTGTTCTCCTGATTTCTCTTTCTGTTAGTTCATCATTGGTGTATAGGAATGCAACAGATTTCTGTGTATTAATTTTGTATCCTGCAACTTTGCTGAATTCAGATATTAGATCTAGTAGTTTTGAAGTGGATTCTTTAGGGTTTTTAATGTATAATATCATGTCATCTGCAAACAGGGACAGTTTGACTTCTTCCTTGCCAATCTGGATGCCTTTTACTTCTTTGTGTTGTCTGATTGCTATGGCTAGGACCTCCAGTACTATGTTGAATAAAAGCAGGGAGAGTTGGCGTCCTTGTCTTGTTCCCTATCTTAAAGGAAAAGCTTTCAGCTTCTCACTGTTTAATATAATATTAGCTGTGAGTTTGTCATATATGGCCTTTATTATGTTGAGGTACTTGCCCTCTAAACCCATTTTGTTGAGAGTTTTTATCATGAATGAATGTTGAATTTTGTCTAATGCTTTTTCAGCATCTATGGAGAAGAACATATGGTTTTTGTCCTTCTTTTTATTGATATAGTGGATGGTGTTGATGGATTTTTGAATGTTGTACCATCCTTTCATCCCTGGGTTGAATCCCACTTGATCATGATGGATGATCTTTTTGATGTATTTTTGAATTTGGTTTGCTAATATTTTGTTGAGTATTTTTGCATCTATGTTCATCAGGGATATTGGTCTGTAATTTTCTTTTTTTGTGGTGTCTTTGCCTGGTTTTGGTATTAGAGTGATGCTGGCTTCATAGAATGAGTTTGGGAGTATTCCCTCCTCTTCTACTTTTTGGAAAATTTTGAGGATGGGTATTAGGGCTTCACTAAATGTTTGATAAAATTCAGCAGTGAAGCCTTCTGGTCCAGGAGTTTTGTTCTTAGGTAGTTTTTTGATTACCAGTTCAATTTCTTTGCTGGTAATTGGTCTATTCAGATTTTCTGTTTCTTCCTGCATCAGCCTTGGAAGGTTGTATTTTTCTAGAAAGTTGTCCATTTCTTCTAGGTTACCCAGTTCGCTAGCATATAATTTTTCATAGTATTCTCTCATAATTCTTTGTTTTTCTGTGGTGTCTGCAGTGATTTTTCCTTTCTCATTTCTGATTCTGTTTATGTGTGTAGCATCTCTTTTTTCTTGATAAGTCTGGCTAGAGGCTTATCTATTTTGTTTATTTTCTCAAAGAACCAGCTCTTGCTTTCATTGACTCTTTCTATTGTTTTATTCTTCTTGATTTCATTTTTTCTGTTCTAATCTTTAGTATGTCCCTCGTTTTACTGACTTTGGGTCTCATTTGTTCTTCCTTTTCTAGTTTCATTAATTGTGAGTTTAGACTGTTCATTTGGGATTGTTCTTCTTTCCTGAGGTAGCCTGTATTGCAATATATTTTCCTCTTAACATGGCCTTCGCTGCATCCCACAGATTTTGTGGTGTTCAATTATTGTCATTAGTCTCCATTTATTGCTTGATCTCTGTTTTTATTTGGTCACTGATCCATTGATTATTTAAGAGCATGTTATTAAGCCTCTATGTGTTTGTGGGCTTTTTCATTTTCTTTGTGTAATTTATTTCTAGTTACATACCTTTCTGATCTGAGGAGCTGGTTGGTACAATTTCAATCGTTTTGAATTTAATGAGGTTCTTTTTGTGGCTTAGTATATGATCTATTCTTGAAAATGTTCCATGTACTCTTGTGAAGAATGTGTATCCTGTTGCTTTTGGATGGAGTGTTCTGTAGATGTCTGTTAGGTCCATCTGTTTTATTGTGTTGTTCAGTGCTTCTGTCTCCTTACTTATTTTCTGTCTGGTTGATCTGTCCTTTGGAGTGAGTGGTGTGTTTAAGTCTCCTAAAATGAATGCTTTGCATTCTGTTTCCCCCTTTAATTCTGTTAGTATTTGTTTCACATATGTAGGTGCTCGTGTGTTGGGTGCATATTTATAATGGTAATATCTTCTAGTTCGATTGAACCCTTTCTCATTATGTAATGTCCTTTATTGTCTCTTGTGACTTTCTTTGTTTTGAAGTCTATTTTGTCTGATACAAGTACTGCAACTCCTGCTTTTTTCTCACTATTGGTTGCATGAAATATCTTTTTCCATCCCTTTACTTTCAGTCTGTGTATGTCTTTGGGTTTGAAATATGTCTCTTGTAGGCAGCATATAGATGGGGTTGTTTTTTTACCCATTCAGTGACTCTCTGTCTTTTGATTGGTGCATTCAAACCATTTACATTTAGGGTGATTATCAATAGGTATGTACTAATTGCCATTGCAGGCTTTAGATCTGTGGTTACTAAAGGTTCAAGGGTAATTCCCTTATTATCTAACAGTCTAATTTATCTCACTTCATATGCTATTACAAACACAACTTAAAGGTTCTTTTTCTTTTTCCTCCTTTTCCTTCATCCTCCATTCTTTGTATGTTATGAATCATATTCTGTACTCTTTGTCTGTCCCTTGGGTGACATCTGTTTAGCCTTAGGAATACTTCCATCTATAGGAGTCCCTCCAAAATGCACTGTAGAGGTGGTTTAAGGGAGGTAAATTCTCTCAGCTTTTGCTTATCTGAAAATTGTTTAATCCCTCCTTTAAATTTAAATGATAAACTTGCTGGGTAGAGTATTCTTGGTTCAAGGCCCTTCGGCTTCATTGCATTAAATAAATCATGCCACTCTCTTCTGGCCTATAAGGTTTCTGTTGAGAAGTCTGATGATAGCCTGATGGGTTTTCCTTTGTATGTGATCTTTTTTCTCTCTCTAGCTGCTTTTAATAGTCTGTCTTTATCCTTGATCTTTGCCATTTTTATTATTATATGTCTTGATGTTGTCTACCTTGGGTCCCTTGTGTTGGGACATCTGTGCCCCTCCATGGCTTGAGAGGTTACTTCTTTCCCCAGAGTGGGGAAGTTTTCAGCAATTACCTCCTCAATGACACTTTCTATACCTTTTTCTCTCTCTTCTTCTTCTGGTACCCCTATAATGCGTATATTGTTCTGTTTGGATTGGTCCCATAGTTCTCTCAATATGCTTTCATTCTTAGAGATTCTTTTTTCTGTCTGTGCCTCATCTTCTTTGTATTCCTCTTCTCTAATTTCTATTCCATTTACCGTCTCTTCTACTACATCTAATCTGCTTTTAAATCCCTCCATTGTATGTTTCATTTCAAATATGGAATTTCTTAATGATTGAATCTCTGACTTAAGTTCGTTCCTGAGTTCTTGAATATTTTCCTGTACCTCCATAAGCATGTTTATGATTTTTATTTTGAACTCTCTTTCAGGAAGATTGCTGAGTTCAGTTTCATTTGGCCCTTTTTCTGGGGTTTTTGAGATTTTTGTTTGAACCATGTTCTTTTGACGTTTCATATTTCTGTGTGTTGCCCACTAGTGCTCAGAAAATCCAGTCTCTGGAGCTGCTCAGCCCCTAGAGTGAGGTTGAGGTCATAGGGGAGTGGAGCTGGTGCCTCGGGAGGACAGATCTGATTCCTGTTTCCCCTTCTGTGGTACCTGTCTCCAGTGTCAGAGCCAGTGGGCCAAGCACATATGTGTAAGACTCTGTGCTTTGAGTCTCTAGCTGTTGTTGGCTGGGCTTCTCTCTGGCTGGCCTGATGCCAGCACAGTGACTGCCAGTTTGCAAACCAGTGTTGTCAGGCTAGGAGGGGGGTGCAGCAGGCTGAGTGTTACAGTGGGGGGCCTCGGAGCTGAGTAGGCAGCCAGAGGGATGGACACCTGAAGCTCCTCAAAGTTCCCAACCAGCTGGGCAGAGCACACCCAGAAAATCTTGTCTAGCTCTCCCTTCTTCCATGCAGCAAGCTCTGTGCAAACCCTGCCCTTTCAGCAGCGCTCTCACTGCTAGGAAGCCTCTCAGACCACCTGCCTTTCCTCTGTCACTATGCGGCTGGATGTGGATCCCCTCCTCCACAAATGGCCGGAATGTCAGGCTCTCCACCTGTCTGAGCTCCCCAACTTCCAGAGCACCACACAATAAAAGTTTCTGCTCACAAAGCAGATGTCCAGGGCTAGGTGTTCAGCAGTCCCAAGATTCCACCCCCTCCCCGCTCCGTTTCTCTTCCTCCCACCAGTGAGCTGAGGTGGTGGAAGGGCTTGGGTCCTGCTGAATTAAGGCTTTCGTACATTACCCTGTTTCGTGAGGTCTGCTCTGTTCGTGAGGTCTGTATGCAGTCTGGTTCAGCCTTCTTTCTTGTTGCTGTTTTAGGGTTAGTTGTATTAATTAACTATATTTTTGTACTATTTGTGGTTTTGGGAGGAGTTCTCCGTCTCACCTCTCATGCCACCATCTTGAATCCTCAAGGAGTTTCATTTTTAAGTCAGGTTTATTGAGATCTAATTTACATGCAAATTCACCAGTTTTAGATGTACAGTAAAAAATATTAAATACAAACTCTGAATATTTTTTTATGTTTAGAAATTCTAAATGGAATTATTACCATATATACTAATGTAATACTTATCTTTTGAGTCTTATGTTGATTTATAAATTCACAAGTTCCAGAGTATTCATAATTACTCATAATTACTTTGCTTTAATAACTGATTTACTTCTATTCAGGCTGGGAGAGCCACTGACATATAATTAACTTTAAACTGAACTATGTTAACAAAAAGTAAGAACAATGTGTTAATAGAAAATTATAATCATAGAGGGCTGGATGAAAACCAACATGCACAGGCTAGAATTGTTAGGTTTGCTGACTATCCATCTATACTTCCCTTCTCAACCATTCTTTCTATCAGTATATGTGTTATATTCTGAAAGAATATTAACAGAAAATTGTAAAATAAACTAAATCCTAAAATAAGTGAAGTATCCTGACTTGGCTAAGAAATCAATTTTATCTCCAACTGGGTTCACTTTTTGCACTAACAGCATTTACTCATATGTCTCATACTTACACATTTTTAATGGCTTATATTCTTTGTTGCCCCTCATTCTTAGATACTCATTTTCATCTGCTGGGAATGTTTTCTTGTCTAGTCTTTTCTCTCACTCTCTCCTATGCTGTAAAACTTCACTAATCCTTTCAGAGCTTGGGCCAGTTTGCATGTCCCTTGTTCCTGGACGTTCTCCTTGACTTCCAGGCTTGGTTAGAGGCTCTCCTATTTGGTCTCGTTGCACCTTGTATGCACTCCTATCACAGCGCTGCAGCACACTGTCTTACACTTGGCTCTTCTCATTTTGCCTGACCCCATGTAAATGTAAACTCCTGGAAGGCAGGGACTGCATTTACATCCTAGTATCACTGCCTCTGCCTTGCCTAGCAGAGTTTCCAGTATTATCAGGAATAGGCAACCTGATACATAATTCTCGTTGGTGGGGAATTACTTCACTTCCTTTCTTTTGGTCACTTAGACCACCCTACTTTGAACAGCCTCATCATTCAACAGTCACTATACTCCAATTCTCCAACATTCACAAGAAGGCCTGCAAATAACCAAGTTGTGACAGATCAAAATTTCTGCCATATACCAGCAGATCATAGTGTTCTGTCAGGATAAAAGTGTAGAGGGTCACATTATTAACTTAAACCATCTTGTGTGAAGCAGCATAGCTCCAGACTCATCAAGTGTTGGTAGTGCTCACAAAGCAGTGTTCGGCATGTTTTGAAATGTTGGCAGTGTTCTATATCTGTAATATTTAATATGGTAGCCGCTAGCCACACATGGCTACTTAGCATGAAATGTGGCTAATGTGACTGAATTTTAAATGTTACTTAATTTTAATCTACTCAAATATAAATAGTCACCTGGGACTAGTGGCTACAATACTATACATCACAAATTAGAAGATACCTGTTTCTGTGGGAGAGTAACCATTTCTGTCATATAACCATAGATGGCCTTGGATTTCTAATTAGCTCTTTCACATGTACGCATTATGATTCTCAATTATATCAAAAGCATGTTGAGAATATTTTCTAGACTCATGTACAGACAATACTTCAGTGAACTAATTGCTTTGAGAAGGAATATTTATATGAAAAGTAAGGGAAAAACTCAGCATTTGACTATTGCTTATACTAAAAGGAAGTGCCTGTGCAATGCAGTGGTCCTCCCTGAAACACAAAATGCGAAGATTTTCTTATAAAATGAAGTGGAAAATGAGTAAACTAACTCTGAGATTAGGACTTGGTGTTGGTGATATCACTCACTGCTCATGGCAGATTTTAAATTACTAAATTCAGCATTTTCACATTATTACTTTGTCATGTTGGGGAAACATGATGACATTTCAAGATGATGGTAGTTCACAGTCTATTACACATTACAGAAGAGCATTAAAAAGGAATTTATATGGTGATCAGTTGTCACAATTCAGCATCACGCCAGCTTCTGGCCCAGCAGTGAGAAAATGAAGATGTAATGTAACAGGCCTAGTCATAATACTATGGTTATCTAAGAAAAGGTAGAATTTTTTTCAGAGAATCTAGAGAATCAGTTTTTGCATCAGTTTGGATACAATTCTATAAAGTGGCTTGATGAAAAAAAATCTCTATTTTCATCAAGGTATACAGGTAGGTCAACAAAGGAAGAGTAGAAATTTTGGTCAGAAAAGACCCGGTTGTAGACAAGCACTGCCTGCTTGTAACCTTCTGTCCCAGAATAACCGTGTGCTCACAGGGCCCCCTTCTTCAGACAATATGCTGGGTGGGTGGTGTGTTGATGACCTGGGGCTGGCCAAATCCAGGCCCTCCTTATCTATGGAAGTATCTTTTTTTTTTTTTAGTTTGGAAAGATTTAGGGGCTTTTTATTTATTTATTTATTTTTAAATATAATTTATTTTATTATCATTAATCTACAATTACATGTGCAATATTATGGTTATTGAACTACCCCTTCATCAGGTCCCCCCCACCAACCCCATTACAGTCACTGTCCATCAGCGTAGTGAGATGCTATAGAATCACTACTTGTCTTCTCTGAGTTGTACTGCCCTCCCCGTGCCCCCCCAACATTACATCTGCTAATCGTAATGCCCCTTTTTCCCTCTTATCCCTCCCTTCCCGCCCATTTTCCCCAGTCCCTTTCCCTTTGGTAACTATTAGTCCGTTCTTGGGTTCTGTGAGTCTGCTGCTGTTTTGTTCCTTCAGTATTTTTTCTTTGTTCTTATACTCCACATATGAGTGAAATCATTTGATACTTGTCTTTTTCGGCTTGGCTTATTTCACTGAGCATAATACCCTCTAGCTCCATCCATGTCGTTGCAAATGGTAGGATTTGTTTTCTTCTTATGGCTGAATAATATTCCATTGTGTATATGTACCACCTCTTCTTTATCCATTCATCTACTGATGGACACTTAGGTTGCTTCCATTTCTTGGCTATTGTAAATAGTGCTGTGATAAACAGAGGGGTGCATCTGTCTTTTTCAAATTGGGCTGCTGCATTCTTAGGGTAAATTCCTAGGAGTGGAATTCCTGGGTCAAATGGTATTTCTATTTTGAGTTTTTTGAGGAGGAAGTATCTTACTGGGAGGCAGACCCTGTGACCAAGGTCTTCTTCCTTGGGGCACTGGTCACATAAGAATGGTCATGTCTTGCAAGGCAGGGAGTCTTGGTCCCCTGCCCCCACCCAAGCGTTCCCCTCCCCATCCACGACAGTGGTGCTCTGCCTCATCCAGCCAGTCCCTCCCAGGCTCCCTGTACTTAAGTCCCCAAACCCTCACATCTCACGCCGAGTCTCTATGTCTTTCCTTCAGTCTTTCAAGCACTTTCCCATCGCAGCTCACCCACTTGGGCATGTGATTCGACTTGTGATCACATACCCATAGACATTTTATAAGGGATACTTTTGAAGTACTGTTGATGCCTCAAAAATACAGCAAAAACTCTGTCTTGGTTGGTTTAACCTTCTACAGATTCAATTACTGATTTTTCTTAAGATGAACTTTTGGAAACGACCAGCATTCAAAACCACGTCAGCACTTCGGGCTGGTGTCACAGGGATGCTTTAGCTAAAAACGGCCCCGCAGTGTTTGGGGCAGCTCCCAGTTTACGAAAAGAGTAAGGAATGCTGAAAGTAAATAAGCCTAAGCAATAGGAATGAGGGATAAGGCATGAAAGTAGGCTATATTCCAGGACATCCACATCACCCACATATTTAGGGTAATATAGAGTATGATGCATTGGGAAAGGTGAGTCAGCAACTTCCTAGCATAGCTATATACTCTGTTTTTAATTCTTATCATCTGGCTTTGCTATATTTAATCCAAATCATTTAATCCAATCCAATCCAAACCACGATCATGCTATATTTAACCCAAATCCAAACCAAGTATCACAGTACAACCACTTATACCATTTTTATGTCAATAAAATTTACATTCATGAAAAGTACAAACCTTCAATGTCTATATCAATGAAGTTTGATAAAAAAAAATACATCTGTGAATCCTCTACCTCAAGTAAGATACAGAACATTTCCATCACCCTAGAAAGTTTGCCTTCTTCTAGTCAAACTTTACGCCCTGGACAATGCTATTCTGATTTCTATTACCATGGTAGATTAATTTGACCAGTTATTGAGCTTCATATAAATGGAAACAAATAGTTGTACATGTCTGTCTCTGGGTTCTTTTGAACAACACAATGCTTTTGAGCTATACCTATGTTGGATTGTGTATGAGTAGTTCTTTATTATTTCTTGTAGTACTGTGGTCTGAATAGACCATAATTAGTTTTCCTATTTCCTTGTAGTTGGACATTTAGGTTGCTTCCAGTTTGGAGCTATTACAAATAAAGCTGCTGCAAACACGATTGTATGTCTTTTATGGAGACATAAAAAAGTCTTCATTTCTCCTGGATAAATACCTATGATTGAAACTGCTGGGTCATGGGCTACGTATATGTTTACTTTAGTAAGAAAGTACCAGACAGATTTTCAAAGTGGTTTCTACACAGTGTACCATCAATATCTCAAGTTGTAGTTCTCCATTCTTGCCAATATTTGGTAGTGTCAGCCTTTTTAATGGTAGCTCTTCTAGTGGGCGTGAAATGTAAAGCATCAAGGTTTTTATTTACATTTTCTTGATGACTAGTGACGTTAATTAAGCATATTTTCAGGTATTTGTTGGAAATTTGTTTATCTTCTTTTGTGAAATGACTGTTCAAGTCTTTTGTTAATTTTTATTGTATTATTTGTTTTTCCACTATTGATTTTAGGAGTTCTTCATTTAATGATTAGATATATGTATGTGTAGCAAATATTTACTCTTGCTGTGTGACTTGCCTTTTCATTTTCTTAACAGTGTCTTTGACAAGTAGAAATATTTTTTATTTTGATGAAATCCAACTTATCAACTTTGTTCTTTGTTTAAGGAAATTGTATTTGTCTTGTGACACAGTTTTAATTCTACAAGGTCCATCTGGAATTTCAATGGAAGACTCGAGATGTTTACGCAGCCCTTCTAATTTGGCAGGACTCAAACTCCAAACTCTGCCTACCCCGTGGTGCATGGCAGCTAAATCACGCTGAGCTCTTTTGGCCTCCTAGCTGTTATGTTCCACTGTTCTTGATTTCTTTCCTGTGCATACACAGTGCCAGGGTCAGCCAAGAATCTGAGGGCAGTGTGTGTGCAGATTTTGTGGTTCTTCCTTCTGCGGCTCTCTTCTTTCTGGGATTCCTTCTTAATTTTCAGATGTTTGGCAGCCCTGAACTATATCCTGTGCCACTGCCTGCCAATAAAACTGCAACTTTCTTCTGAGTTCTAGCTGCCTTGGGCTATGCCTAGACTTGGAAGTGTGCTCAGGGAGAAAGCTATATCAGTGTGGATTTCTTCTTGCGCAATCTCCTTTTTTCAAAGGTCATACCCCTCCTGTTTCTGCCTGTTTTTGTAAGAGAGTAATTTGATACAAGATACTCAGCTAGTATCAGGATTGGAGCATAACTTCTTGTATGTATATAATCACATTGTTTCCAGCAGATCGATGGAAGCCATAGTTTTAGGATTATTTTATCACAAACTTAAGGGATGCATTTGGAAGTAAAATTAACTTAAGAGAAAATTACATGGAGTTTCAATGATGATAAAATTAGTTTCATAAGACTTATGTAATCATCTAAAAGCTTTTTTCACTTAAAGAAAAGCCTGCAATTTACTTGTAATCTATTTACCTGAAGTACACCTGAAGTGACTGGTTTAACTCTACATTTTAGGTGAAACACGTTTAACTCTCCTTGTGCTTACAAGTGCCCATTAGCGAGAGTGCTTTAAAATGTTTTCTTTTCCAGATCTGCTTCTGTTGAGTTCTCTTGAAGAACTGAATCTGAACCATTAAACAAAGGGCTTCAAGGGATTCACATCCAACACAGTCCAATAACATGGTTGGGGTATGCTCTGTGTACCAGCACTCTATATGGTTTTAGACCAGAAGTGAAAGGAAGTAGCATCAAAATCTTAGATTTGAATAGGGAAAAAGTGTGAAGCAATGTGTAAACCAGTATATGATTTTTGTAGTCAAGATTGTATATGTAATTATTGAGAAAGGAAAATTATCACAAAGGGTTAGAGTAATTTAGTCACAGATTTGAGTGAATCCTGTTCTGTGCCTTGAAGGAATTATAAATAAAATACAAATAAAACATACAGTCATTATGAAACTACGTTTTACCCAGTTTTTGCTGCATCTCTTCTCTAAACACATACACAAATATGTATGCACACACATAACACACACATCTGCAGTATTTTGTCTGAATAAGGCATAGAAATAGAAACAGAGCTATTAAGTAAAATAAAAATGCAGAAGATAGATTTAGTTTGTGTTTAGAGGTTCATAATATTGCCCTGCCTTTAAGGAGAATGCATTTTACTAGAAGCAGCAAAAATGCAGAAAGTGCATATTTAAATGCAAATATAAACAATAGCAATAATTATGTCTGTAGCAGAAAAACTGGTCAAGATTAGAGATTAGGTTAGATCTTTGAGAATAAGCAAGATTAATCAGGAGAAATTTGGTGGAAAAGAAGCAAAAAAGCAGCAACTTAAGAGAGAGAAAGGTTATTATTTATTGCTTTGTCAGTGAGAGACCAATTATAAACCTCTTAGAGACTGTGGTTTAAGAAAAATATTCCTCTGTGCTTTGCAGAACAAAATAAACATTAAAGAGAGTGAGTTAGGGAGGAAGGATGAATAACAATGAGTGTGTCAGGAAAAGAGAGAGGGAATTGAAAAGAAGCATTATAGGAACAGAGATGGCAGCTGGTAGACATGGAGTAAGTTCATAAAGTTGCAGAATAAACTATGTGGAATGGAAGCTATAACAATAAGTAATACTATTCGGTATCTAAGGGAAATGGATTCTAGAGTCAGACTGCCTTGGCATGAAATGTGGAACCTGACATCCTTCACATTAGACTAGGGTAACTGATGAGCTTCAGGCTCCATGGAATTGACGATCAACTACCCCCCATCGTTGTCATGCAGGTCATACAAGAGAAAGTATATAGCATGTAATAACCTATTGTCTTTTTCCAGTAAACTGTTGATGTTTTTGAGTCTTTACTATTGGTTTTACTAAGGAATAAAGCTTCAGTCCATTAAGTCAGGGCTAACCAATAGAAAGTTTTCAATACAACAGTTTATATGTGATCTAGAGGGATCTCTCTTAGTAGGGGAAGTAGCAAACAAAATATTGAAATGCAGTAGGTGGAATTTCAGGTTCAAAACACGGAATATAACATGATCTAAGTGACTATAAAATCTGGTTGTAAAATAAGTACGTATGCAAGGATTTTCACTGAGGTCAAAAGACATATTTGGATTCAAAAGAAGTGGAAAGCAGCAGCTGAACCCGTAAGTTAACAAATTTGAGAGGCAAAAGAGGATAGGTAATGAAGGATGTGTTGGGATATCTGGGTTGTGTGATAGGGAGATTTGCTGGAACGACTGCTTTGATAAGGATGATGAACAACGGAGATGGCTGTGAGGGAATGACAGGAAGCTTCCTCCCAGGAAAGAGCACAAGTTGAGTATTAAAATAGATTCTACAGGTGAGTTAGGCAAAACGATCTACGTAAGCTTAAAATATATCGACTCCTGATGCATCCTGGGAGAAGCTAGTGAGTCTCTTGTATTCTGTTTCCCTGGCTTTGAGAAGACTGGAAAACATTCGTAATGATGTTTTCGAGCTGTAGATTTTCAAAATGAAATGCAAAAGACCACAAATAGGAATATGTTTACTTTAATTAACAGCTGATCAGAAATATGTAAGTTCCTATTACATAGATTCAATAAAGTGAATTAATATTCCATTTGTTAACAAAGAAAGTTAACTTTGAGAAGCCTTATATACCTACTCTTTTTTGCTGTTGCTTGTTTAATTAACTGAAGTTGAGTATCTCTGTTATATTTTCACTTTACTGTTGTAAAAATGTGATTATTTCTGTATAATGATACATGTGTTCACTATAGATCATTTTCTTTCCCAATTTTCTGCATGTCCATGAGCGATATATTTATCAACTTATACATGTAAATATTGGACCAAAATGCCAAATATCAAATCAAACACATTGAATACTAAGACAGATATGTTTTTAAATTAAGTATTCCAGCTTTAAGCCAGATCAATATTCCACCAATTATACTGTATGCAGAACAACTTCATAAATGTCCATGGGACATATTAAATCTGATCTATATGAAACTAATGTCCAATAAGGAGACATCACTTTTTCACCAATAATATCTAAATTATCTGCTATTAGATACTTATTCAACATACCATTTAATACTATAAAAGCAAAATAAAGCCTTGTAGTGCAATTTTCACTTGCATCTAGGAAAATGTCTTAAAATGGTAATTTAGGTCTTCTTAAGTAGCCTTTATTTTTTTAGGAGATCCAAACTGGGGTAACAGGAGTATTATTAGTGTGGCCTAAGAAGAATTTAGTATACATTCAACACATTCTATTACAAATTTCTAGAAATCATAAAGATTTCCCAGGGCCCATTTACCTCTGAGTGGCTCAATACTGAAGTAGATAATGAATACAAGGCAAAAGGTAATCAGAGGGAAGTGTATATATTTTGTAGATAGATCTCATTTCAAACTCAGTTCTGTCACACAGATGTTGAATGTACATTAAGTAGTTTATTTAATTACATGGGACTCTAGTTTTCTCATTTGTAAACGAGTCTCCTAATACCCTCCTTGTAGAGTTTTAAACATTAGCGATAAGGCAAGGAACACAAACATCTAGCACAGTGCCTGCCACATAATAGGTGATCAATAAAGTGGTAAGTAGATATATTTGTTATTAACATCACTATCTGAATAGTAAATAGTGAGCTCCACAGTTTATTTGCATTCTGTAAAATCTTAACATAGAAATGTAAGTGAGATAATAACAAGGGAATCTTAGAAGAGCAGAAGAATATTTTAATGGTGATATTAATTACCAAGAAGAATTGAGGAAGGCTAGCTGTGCAAACTTGAGGGGCAGTGAAAGGCCTATAAGTAAAAAGAAATCAGTCATAAGTCACTTTATAGCTCTCAAGAGAGTAACAATGGTAGAGGAATATAATAACACGAACACTTTTATTAAGTTCTTACTGTTTTCCAGGCACTAAGACACTGTGGAAAATGCTTACCAGGCACTGGTTCATTAATTTTTTACAATCATTTTATCAGTGTATATTAGTCTTATCCCCATGTTACAAATATTGGAACTCAGTGAAGATTAGAGAGGATCAATATTTTGCCTAAATTTATGCAGTGAGTAAAGAGCATGCTGGGCTTTACTCCTAAGTCACAGACAGTAGAACTTGTTCCAGTTGTGGAAAAATAATGTGGTGAGTAAAAAAAAAGGCAAAAAAATTATATACATCCATGAGAAGTTAAAAATCTAATGAAATCTCAAGATACCCACAGGAGAAGCTGTGACTGACTGCTGCAGAATTGCGTGGACCATTGACCTTGAAGGATGAGTGGGTATGTAACCAGAATGAAAACATTAGCTGATGGCAACAGAAAAAAATGGACAATTACTCTGGGGGTTGATGCATTTTCTGTTTGCCTTCTCCCTTGGATAGTTATTGTAAAGCACAAGGATATGAAGAATAGCTGCCTGTCATAGTGAGAGTAACGCTGGTGATGGGCTATGTCAGTCAGCATTGGCTGACAGGTTATCCACGGCTTTGTAGCCCAGCCTGTGTAGTCCTGTATGACACCAAGGAGAGTTAAAGGAAAGGCAGACACCTAAAACATATTGGACCTGTATAAAGAACTTGTCATTTCAATAGAAAAATACATTTCAATTTGCTCATGTGGTTTTTGTTTTGTTAATATTCTTCAGTTTATTCCTTTAAAAACCATGTCTCTCTCTTCCTAACCTCCTTCTCCTTCCTGCCTCCCTTATCTTCTTTCCACCTTCATGAGGCATTCATTTCTTTTAGGAGAAATCACCTCTTACCATATACCATATAACTATTAGTCTAACTCTTTTGCAGAGTCCTTGATGATTCTTTTTATTTTTTCAGAGTTCTCATACCAGTATTTTCATTTCCAAATTGAACAGCTACTGAATTGTTTTCCAGACTAAACATAAAGTAATAGCAAAGGTTAAATTAGGATTAACATCTCAGGATTTGTGGGTCTTCTCTGGATTTACCTTGTCTTGCAAAAAAGAATGATTACCCAATAACTACTTTTAGTGATAAGCAAAACATTCCTTAATAGCATTTCCCTTAAGGAATCTCCATCTACTGCACTGTAATTTCTCTCTCCTTTGGAAACTTCATTTTGAGTGATTAAATGAATCCACCTGGAATTTCCTCATTATTTCAGACATGAAATTTTAGCAGGGCATAATAGGTAGAAAAAAATGGTTATAATGTAATATAATAAATTCTCTTTACCAATGGGAAAAAAAATCTAATGGAAAATTAATCCTAGAACACAGATTAAAAAGACAGGGTTGGAAAGTATGAGAGAAAATGTAAGAAACATTGAGGACAATAGAAATCCTAAAATTCCAGTCATACTGACTTAGGGCCACAGATAAATTTCAAGGACTCCTTGGATAGGAAAAGAAATTACATCTTTTAAAATAAACTCTAACTGAAATTTAATAATTCCTTCAATTACAAATACAGGCAAAAATCACAGTTGGACTGGCAGTACATATGACTTTACTACCAACAGAATTACAGATATTTTCGTATGACAGTATATATTGGTTCAGGGACTTCAAAATATAACTCATGCTCATCACTACCTCAGTAGATACCTATTAAATCTGTTGTTAGATGATTTTATTGATACATTCATAAAGAGTTATATTACTATATCACACTTTTTAAGTATTTTGGTAACTGTATTTTAATACAAATGGTTTCCTTTGTAATCCTATGTATGTAACTTGACACACTTGTAAATGTAATTTCCTAAGTTTTACCAGATTTTCAGAGCAGTCTATGGCACAAAGATTGCTCTATAGGAGTTCTGGAGGTAGAGAGCACAGTCAATAAAGAGAAATAATAGAGACTTCCCAGAGTGGAGGAGATCTAAACCTTTAGATTAAGTGAATCCACAGTCAAGACCAACGTGTGAAAAATGATTAGCTCTCTTAGAAGGAGATTGGGAGTATGTAGTAGAGGATAATTTACTTTAATTACTTCTTTATTTGAATTTTTAACAACCTGAATGCATTCTTGTATAATAAAGGAAAAAAAGGTACATATGTATGAAGTTAGAAAAAGAGAGAAAGAGAAGAAAGAAGGAGAAGGAAATACCAAATACCTTGGCACTGTTGAAGCAACTGTCCATGCAGGGGGCTCAGCAGTTGAGTGCTACAGATCACTACGTCCTAATGTGCTGGTTTCATGAAGTTTAATTTAGCAACAGGTCCAGTGGAACAGAAGTCTTTGCAACCAGGTCTTCCTAGGATTGAACCCCAGCTCACCACTAACTGGGCACACTAGTCTTGGACAAGTAACCTAAGCTTTCTGAACATTAGTGTCTCCATTTATAAAATAAGGGCAACATCTACCTTACATAGCATCATATGCAACAGAGAAATTGTTGCCAAAAAGGAAGAGTCAATTAATACAGCAAACTTCATTGTTGTCTTATTTTAAGAAATCGCCACAGCCACCTCAACGTTTAATAACCACAGTCAGCAGCCATCAACATCAAGGCAAGATCCTCTACCAGAAAAAGATTACTAGCTGAAAGTTCAGACTATGGACAGCATTTTTTAGCAGTAAGTTTTTTAAAATTAAGGTATATGCATTTTTCGGACATAATGCTGTGTACACTTAACAGACTACAGTATGGTGTAAATATAACTTTCCTGAATTGGGAAACTAAAAATTCATTTGAATTGCTTTACTGCAGTGGTCTGAAACTGAACCCATAATATTTCCAAGGTATGTCTGTATATACCACATTTTGCCTGTCTTTGGAATCTCATGTTTATTTGGATTCTCTGTACATATGAAATTAATTTGATTTTCTCCTGTTAATCTGTCTCATGTCAATTTGATTCTTAGACCAGCCAGAAAATCCGTAAAGGGAAGAATTAAATTTTTGCTCCCCAACATAACATAATAAACACAAAAATGGCAATCATCATTATTATTAATGTAATGTTGAAATTTAAGGTAAGCCATTGAGAGATTTCAGTTTTATGAAAACACTTAATGACATGTGGGATAATGATTTGAATGGAATCCAGAATTTAGGCATGGAGCTATTATAAAGTAGACCAGGAGAAATGGAGGTAAGGAGAAGAAAATATATGAGGAGTGTTTAAAAGACAGATTTTTCCAGATTTGATAACCAGTTAAGTCCTGAGTATGAAAGAAGCATCTGGGATTACCCACAAATGTCTGAGTTGGATGAATGGGACATTGGTGGTGCCATATACAAAAGGGTCAGGTTTGGTGCTAAAGGTGATATGATTAGTTTTGGTTATGTGGAAATTGACTAGGGATAAACAAGTGGTCTAAGTGAAGTACAACAGATGACTGGATATAAGTCAGATGCTTAGGAGTAGGATCTCTGCTGGAATTGTAGGATTGACCATCATCAATTAGCAGATGTTAGTAGAATGATGGGTTGATAACAAAATCACCAAGGGAGAGCGTGACAAGTGAGAGAAGACAGCTCAGAACTGAGCCCTATCATTCACGAAAAAAGGTAGGTGCATTGTCAATGAGCAGTGATATTTTGAAAGGAATCTTTTCTTTTCTTTCTGAATAGCAGGTCTCAACAGCAGGCTTAATATAGTCAGTAAACTGTTGTAAACAGATGTTCTGTCATCCAGGTTTGTTCTTCCACTGATAGAGCCCAGCAGAGTAGATTTAATATAATTCTTAAGAGCTCTAGGATTTTCAGAATGGTAAATGAGCATTGGCTTTAACTTCAAATCAACAGCTTCATTAACCCCATTAGATTAAGAAAGCTGGCTTGTCCGTTGAAGCTCTGCATTGACAATGAACCTAGTCACACAGGAGCTCTGCTGATGTACAGTGAGATTCATGTTTTCATGCCTGTACATACTCATTCTGCACGTGAAAAATTAAAGCAAGAGAACCTTTCATTTATTAAGTAACTAAACATGGACATTCCATGTATATTCCTTGACTCCTAATTTCATTGTGTTTTCTTACAAAATGAGGAAAAACTCAGAACTAGAATATAATATTTCAATTAATAAAAGAAAAGAAGTTCTCCTCCTATAAAAGAGTAAAATTTTGAACCAGTGGGGGAAACAAAAGAATAAGAGGAAAATTTTCTTAAAGGTCTCCCTAAATTACTCACCAAAAGATAGAATTGTCAGTCTATTTACTGATTCTGTCAACACTGCAAATACCTTTCTATTTAAGAACCAGTATTTCAGACGTTCATTTTATTTCTTCTTAGTTTTGTCTACCAACAAACATGATAACAATATTATTTTATACTTTTTTGTGTGTTCTTGTTTGTTTATTTGCAAAGTTAACTTACAAGGCAAAGGTATTTTGTAGGGCAAGGACCTTCTATTTAAAACATTTTTTGAAAATATATTTTTCCCAAGGTAAGGTAATTTAGTAAGTCAAAGAATTTCTGGATATATTTTTACCCCAAAACAGTTGTGTTTTCCTGAAACTGTTGTTGTTTTATTTGTGATCTAAGACCAGAATCCTAAAACAAGGTCCAATTTAATAGAGGCTGTTATTTCCAATGTCTCTAGAAATGTTTCAGCATTTTCTACCTGCTTCCTGTGGTTCCCAATCCAATAACACTATTTACAGATGTCTTGTTTGTTGGTTGGTATGTTTTCTCTTTTTAATCACTACTCTTCAAGCTTCTGCAGTTCTAACTGTAGATATTCTTATTGCTGTACTGCATGTGCAAGAAGTTTGAAGGCTGTGCATTACTCACCAATTGCTAGGACATGAGCCAGGGGGTGAATTCAAAAGGGAAAATTGAAAGAGAATGGATGTGTTTGGGAAACAGATCAGGACAAAACAGACCTTGTGATGAGGACTCTGGAAATTGGACGGGGAGGATATTTATGTCTAATTCTGACCTCTGCCACGTCCTCTATATGTAATCTTGGCCACATTATTGATCATTTTGAAGCTCAGTTTATTCACATAAAAGATAGGAATAATAGAACCATTTGATCAAAGACTATGGCAGGCATGCAGTAAAAACATCCATGAAAATCATTATTATCTTTCCTCTTATTATTACTGCATAGCACTGAGAGAATTCTTAAGGCCTGAGCCAATATTAGTAATAACAGGAAAGAGGCCCACAGTATTGAGGAAGAAGGCTAATTCCTTGTTATTTATTTTTTCAAACAGGGACAAGTGGGAAAAAACGAACTAGCTTTTTATATACTCTTCAATACACCTTTATAACTATAATGGTTTGAATAGTGTCCCCCTAAAATTCATGTCTACCTGGCACTTCAGAATGTGACATTAATTTGGAAATTGGGGCCATTGCAGATATAATTAAGGTAAGGATCAAGATGAGGATTAGCATTAGTCCAAAATCCAATGACAGTTCTTATAAGGGAGAGAAAAGGACACACAGAGAATAGAGAAGAAAGTGGTGTGAAGATGGAGGTGGAGACTGGAGTTAACGCTGCCCCAAAGCAAGGACCGCCAGGAGCCACTGGATGCTGGAGGAGGTGAGGAAGGGTTCTTTCTTAGAGACTCCAGAAAGAAGGTGGCCTGCAAACACCTTGATTTCAAACTTCTGGCCTCCAGAATCATGACAGAATAAATTCCTGTTGTCTAGGGTATTAAGTTTGTGGTAATTTGCTGTGGCAGTCCTGGGAAACTAACACAATGTCACACAAAAACTTCTCTACTACCCAGACTTATCAAGAGAAAAAGAGAGTCTACACACATAAACAGAATCAGAAATGAGACAGGAAAAATCACTACCGACACCGCAGAAACACAAAGAATTAGGAGAGAATACTACGAAAAAGTATATGCTAACAAACTGGATAACCTAGAAGAAATGGACAACTTACTAGAAAAATACAACCTTCCAAGGCTGACCCAGGAAGAAAGAGAAAATCTGAATAGACCAATTCCCAGCAAGGAAATTGAACTGGTAATCAAAAAACTACCTAAGAACAAAACTCCTGAACCAGATGGTTTTACTGCTGAATTTTATCAAACATTTAGTGAAGACCTAATAATCATCCTCCTTAAAGTTTTCCAAAAAGTAGAAGAGGACACAATACTCCTAAACTCGTTCTATGAGGCCAGCATCACTCTAATACCAAAACCAGGCAAAGAACCACAAAAAAAGAAAATTACAGACCAATATCCCTGATGAAAATAGATGCAAAAATACTCAACAAAATATTAGTGAACTGAATTAAAAAATACATCAAAAAGATCATCTGTTATGATCAAGTAGGATTTATTCCAGGGATGCAAGGATGGTATAACATTCGAAAATCCATCAACATCATCCACCACATCAACAAAAAGAAGGAAAAAAACCACATGATCATCTCCATAGATGCTGAAAAAGCATCTGACAAAATTCAACATCCATTCATGATAAAAACTCTCAACAAAATCGATATGGAGGGCAAGTACCTCAACATAATAAAGGCCATATATGACAAACCCACAGCCAACATTATACTTAACAGCAAGAAGCTGAAAGCTTTTCCTTCAAGATTGGGAACAAGACAAGGATGCCCACTCTCCCCACTTTTATTCAACATAGTTCTGGCGGTCTTAGCTATGGTAATCAAACAACACAAACAAAAAAAAAGTCATCCAGATTGGCATGGAAGAAGTTAAACTGTTCCTGTTTGCAGATGACATGATATTGTACATAAAAAACCCTAAAGAATCCACTCCAAAACTACTAGATCTAATATCTGAATTCAGCAGAGTTGCAGAACACAAAATTAATACACAGAAATCTGTTGTATTCCTATACACTAACAATGAACTAGCAGAAAGAGAAATCAGGAAAACAAATCCATTCACAATTGCATCAAAAAGAATAAAATACCCAGGAATAAACCAAACCAAGGAAGTGAAGGACCTATACTCTGAAAACTACAAGACACGCATGAGAGAAATTAAAGAAGATAGCAATAAATGGAAACACATCTCGTGCTCATGGATAGGAAGATTTAATGTTGTCAAAATGGCCATCCTATCTAAAACAATCTACAGATTCAATGCAATCCCTATCAAAATACTGACAGCTTTCTTCAATGAACTAGAGCAAATAGTTCTAAAATTTATATGGAACCACAAAAGACCCCGAATAGCCAAAGCAATCCTGAGTAGGAAGAATAAAGCAGGGGGAATTATACTCCCTGACTTCAAGCTCTACTACAAAGCCACAGTAATCAAGACAATTTGGTACTGGCATAAGAACAGACCCATAGACCAATGGAACAGACTAGAGAGTCCAGATATAAACTCAAGCATATATGGTCAGTTAATATACAATAAAGTAGCCATGGATATACAATGGGGAAATGACCGCCTCTTCAACAACTGGTGTTGCCTAAACTGGACAGCTACATGCAAGAGAATGAAACTGGATTATTGTCTAACCCCATGCACAAAAGTAAACTCAGAATGGATCAAGACCTGAATGTAAGTCATGAAACCATAAAACTCTTAGAAGAAAAGATAGGCAACAATCTCTTGAATATAAAAATGAGCAACTTCTTCATGAACATGTCTCCCCGGGCAAGGGAAACAAAAGCCAAAATGAACAAATGGGACTATATCAAACTAAAAAGCTTCTGTACAGCAAGGGACACCATCAGCAGAACAAAAAGGCATCCTACAGTATTGGAGAATATATTTGTAAATGACGTATCCGACAAGGGGTTAACATCCAAAATATATAAAGAACTCACATGCGTCAACATCCAAAAAGCAAATAACCGTATTAAAAAATGGGCAGAGGATATGAACAGATACTTCTCCAAAGAAGAAATTCAGATGGCCAACAGGCACATGAAAAGATGCTCCACATCACTAATTATCAAGGAAATGCAAATTAAAACCACAATGAGATATTACCTCACACCAGTTAGGGTGGCCAACATAGAAAAGGCTAGGAACAACAAATGCTGGCAAGGATGCAGAGAATGGGGTTCGCTCCTACACTGCTGGTGGGAATGTAAAATAGTTCAACCGTTGTGGAAAGCAGTATGGAGGTTCCTCAAAAACTAAAAATAGAAATACCATTTGACTCAGGAATTCCACTCCTAGGAATTTACCCTAAGAATGCAGGAGCCCAGTATGAAAATGACATATGCACCCCTATGTTTATCGCAGCACTATTTGCAATAGCCAATAAATGGAAGCAACTTAAGTGTCCAACAGTAGATGAATGAATAAAGAAGATGTGGTACATATACACAATGGAATATTATTCAGCCTTAAGAAGAAAACAAATCCTACCGTTTGGAACAACATGGATGGAACTAGAGGGTATTATGCTCAGTGAAATAAGCCAAGCAGAGAAAGACAAATACCAAATGATTTCACTCATCTGTGGAGCATAAGAACAAAGCAAAAAGTGAAGGAACAAAACAGCAGTAGACTCACAGAACCCAAGAATGGACTAACAGTTACCAAAAGGAAGGGGACTGGGGAGGGTGGGTGGGAAGGGACTGAAAAGGGGAATAAGGGGCATTACAATTAGTATATATAACATGGGCGGGGTCAGGGAAGGCAGTATAGCACAGAGAAGACAAGTAGTTTCTCTGTAGCATCTTACTATGCTGATGGACAGTGACTGTAATGGGGTATGTGGTGGGGACTTGATAATGGGGGTAATCTAGTAACCACAATGTTGCTCATGTGATTGTATATTAATGATACCAAAAAAAAAAAGGTAATACATTGAAAAAAAAAAAGCTTCTCTAATCCAGTGGGATTTGTTCTTTCTCACCCTTTAAAGAACCTAAGGAGTTCTCTATTCTCACAATCTGAATATTATCTCACAATTTCATTTCTTTTAAGTTTTCTCCTTGTTTTTTTCCCTAGAAAAAGCAAATGTATAACAAATAATGTCTCCATTATTAAGTAGAGTATGAGAAAGGTAAATCCTTTTTTTAAGTGTCAGAAATTATAAATATTTTTTGGACAAATGTCCAAAAGTGTAATTGCTAATCATTCTGGTCCAGATAAAACCAAAGAAACTTAAAACTGAAGGAAAATACAATGAGAATAAATTAAAACAATAACTTTCAGTTGAGTGGGGTAGTGTGGTAGGCAGAATAATGCTCCCCATTCCCCCAGCAAAAAAAGATGTTAACATCCTAATTTCCAGAACCTGTGAGTTTACATAACAAGAGAGACTTTGTGTATGTGATTACACTAAGGATTTTCAGATGGTGTGAGTATCTGGGGTTATTCAGTTGGGCCTAATGTAATTATATGGTATTTTTAAAGAGGGAGTCAGGACAGAGAGGTGAGGAGATGCTATGCTGAAGGAGGAAATGGCTATGAGTCAAGGACTGTTAAGTGGTTTCTAGAAGCTGGAAAAGACAAGGTTTTCTCCCCTAGAAACTCCAGGAAGAACACAGCCCTGCTGACATCTTAATTTTAGCTTGTAAAACCTATTTTGAGCTTTTGAACCCAAGAAATCTAAGATAATAATATGTGCTGTTTAAAACCACTATTTGTGATGATTTGTTATAGCAGCAATAAGAAACCAATGCAAGTGGCCAAAAATATACAGAGAATTTATATAGTATTTATGAAAGATTTCCACCTCAAAATCTTATTTTTTCAAGAGTTGACATTTCTATATCCGTCAGCTATGAGCAAAACAGAATAAGGTACCACCTTAAACAGGAATTCCTGTGAAAATCATAAGCATTGCTCAGTTTCACTCATAAGCTAAGTCTCACATCACATAAAATTAGTCATCAATGCAGAATTGATGGAGAAAGATATTTCAGGAAAAAGAGGCCTGGACTAATAAGCAGATCTATAATTCAGCCCTGGGTGTCACTAGCGGCGTGCAGGCTTGGGACAAGTCACTTCGCTTCCTTGGATGTCAGTTTTCTCATCTATAGATGAGTAAGTTGGCCCTTTGGTCCTTTCCAATTTAAACAAATTGTATGACAAAACAAAAATAGAGTTAAGAACATTGGTTCTATTATTCCATAATGCTTGCCTTTCATAATATTACCAGTCTTATTACAAAATATTTATGGACACAAAAGCTGTGTACTTTAGGAATTAACTGGTTGACTGGAACACAGAGGCCCTGGATGTACATTGAGTTCTGGTTTATTATACATGTAACTCACTTTCCATTTCCCTCAGTGCTGGCTTTCTGAAATTAACTATTCAATGTTATGCAGAATATATTTAAAATATGCCAAGGAAAGTGGTGATGTTCATTTAAAATATGGCATTATTAAATGCCAAAAGAAAACAAAAACTGCCTAAAGCATTCATGCCTGCTGCAAGAAAATAGTAAACTGCTTTACATCTGCCTTGTAAGTTTTACACAACTCCTCAGTCAGTTAAAGATATGGGGCTGTTGTATAAGCCTGAAAAAACAGGTTTCTTTCTCAAAATGCTCAGAAGGAAACAATTACCGACTGTTAGCGAATGCTGTTGCATCATCATATCTTTCTCCCTCCTCTTTTTATGGTGGGGAACTGGAGAAGAAAATAGAACAACAGCCTATTTGGTACAGTACAGTGAAGGTTTCCCACTACCCTTTGCATGTTCAATCAACTCGGTGGTAAGGCTGTATTACTTAACATGCTAGAGAACATGCTGTATAAATGCTGGCAGCCCTTCACTGGGAAATCTCACCATCACACACACCAAAGGAAGACTGTTTTGATCAATATTCACTGAAGTCACTGATGCTCACTCTCTTTCATATTCACTGTACATCTCAGTTCTGTTATGTGTCTTCTACAAAAGTAAAATAAAAAGGAAGAAATACAGCTGAAATCTCAGAGATGCAAGCTCTGCCCGTTCTCCAAAATAATTTTTGGAAAGGCTTGATAACCAAGAACATAGATCAGAGTGTTGGAGAGGGTCCAAATGATGCAGGCACATTTTTTCAGCTGTTCAGTCTCTGGTCTGATAAAGAAGAGATAGCGCTGTAGGAAATGAAGGCAGGATGGAGTCTGACTGCCTGAGGAATGTGAAGCATAAGCAAACCTTGCAAGATGTTGGCTCTCTTTTGGACCAGGTCCAAGGCAGACTGGTCTGCAAAGGTTGAGTGAATGCATCATAAGCAGAAGCAGAAAAGCTGTGAAGCTAATAGGGCTTGAGTGTCAGGATCCCCCCTTGATGGGCAAAATTAAAATATTGTAATTGCAATTAGTTAAGGCCACTGTCTCTTTCTACACTGACTTCCCACTCTGTTATAGTTCCTCTTGGTCAGGTGGCAGTGGGGTCAGGTGGCCTTTGGTATCTTTTGCATTAAGCTAAGAGGAAGCTGACTTGGGTATATTTTAAATACATTCAGCAAGACAATTTGAGGTGATTTACAGCCATTTCCGTAGATGGCTAAGTCATAGCTGGCAGGTCTGGAATACCCTAGCCACCTACTAGGCTGATGGGTTTGAGCTTCCTGCATGGGCAGGACGCTGAACTGTGACTCCACCTTGTCCTCTGGCGCCCAGTGCTGTAACAAGGTGAGTGGCCCAGGGGAAAAACAGCTGGAGATATTCAGAGTCAAAGGGTAGTCTGTGAAATGTTCTTACAAATTCAATAGTTCATATAGGAAATAAACTTGATAGAGGATTTCCCCAGTTTTCCAACGATTCTAAAAATTTATATGTTAAAATCAACAGTGAGCCATGGAGCTGGAAGTAGCTCCTTTGGATTATCAATAATTTTAAAAAAAATCGATTTTGATCACCATGCTAGTTATCTTTCTAATCTCTACAGAAAAATGATCTTACAAAGTCCTTAATAAAGAGGAAATCAGTGAGTATATGGCTAAGAAATTATAGAGGGAAACTATTATAAAAGTGTATCTGACAATTACAATAATACTAGGTTATCTTTATGGATCTTGTGATACCTATGGTCTTTATCAGCTCCCTTAAATTTGTAATAGGATGTGGTCTCTTTTTTATTCTAAGTAAATATTCATTTTTGTATCTAATTCTGAATTTGTGATTTTGTATTCTTTTTTTAAAGTAGTATTCCCTCCTCTGGTTGTATAAGCTTTAGGCCCCACAGAAACCTGGAAATGCTCCTTTGATAAGGCAACAAAATTTGTTCAGTGAATGTGTAAAGTAACCATTTCTCAGAATAACTTTTTCCCCAGGAAAACATTATTTTAAAAATGTACATCTGATGAATTGGGAATGCTCTACAGCAGGTGTCAGCGCAGTCTCGTGGAGGCGAGGCAAACCTTCTGAATGCTGATGGCAGTGTGGGAGAGCACTGTTAGTGTTGCTATGGTAGTTAAGATGAAACCACAGAAGACGAGATGAAACGTCATTAGGTGTAGCAGCTGACCTTCCCTTTGCAAGGAAAGACACTCTCCAACAGCCAGCCAGCCCTGAGTCAAACCTTCGGCGCAGACATCCAGAGAGCAATTACTGGAAAAATGCCATCTCCTTGCAAATCTTAATCTGCCTCTGTAATTTTCTTGGCACAAACACTCCCTTCTAAATAATTGTGCCCATTTGATTGTTATTACCAATCACGTTTTCTTCCTAAAATCAACACAGAAAACAATATGACCTGAGTTAAGTAGACATTAAATGCAAATTTGCTTCCTAACATTAGGACTTCTCCAGAAAGCTGACAAAACTGCTTGCAAGCTTTATAAAGCACAGGAGCTTTTGTGATTTGTGCCATTTGACTTCACAAAGGTATTACAGAGATTTGAGGTTAATATTTGGTTCAGGCTCACTTTAAGCTCCAAATAACTCCTGTGTAGCTGACACATGGTAGGAAATACATAGGTATTTGTTGAATGAGTAAATATGCACCAAATTAGGCTTTTTGTAACTGCTTTTTCTCCACAAAATTAGAAAACTTTTCCTGATAACATTTCAGATAGACTTTGATAAATGCATAACAACATATTTTCAGTCTTGCCTTTAATATTGTAAATCTTGACTCAGTTTTGGGGAAAATTATCATCTTGTTTCATCTTTGGTCAACTCATTCTTCCCTTTTATTTTTTACATTTTTGTACTTAAAAGATCCCTTAATCACTGTATTTTTTAGTGGCTACCTTTGAATTAAAAAGTGCTTTGTCTTATATAAATGTTTTCATCACCAATTTCTGATATCCATCCTCCTTTACAAAGCAGACATTTGTCAGGAAATCTGTAACTGTTTTTGTACTCATTCATTCACGTTTGTCTGCCACACTAGGCTTTAAGATATTTGAGGGTTTGTGTAAGCAGAATCTAGTACTGACAGTGCTTGAAATAATGGAGGCTCATTGTATACACGAAATCAAATGGTGAAGAAATACATTTTGTGGGAGAAAGACAATTTTATGATTTGAATAATATTTCCTGTTATATTAACAACGTAGCCTTAGGAAATTTGAATTTACTTCTAAACTATTTTTCCTAGATCAGTAAGAAAACATAAACAATTTTTCTGTTTCATCGGTTTTTTTCTTTCATGCCCCCCTCTTACCAGGAGAATTGCATCTCTTTTTTTTTCTGGACACTTTTCCACCTGGTCTCCTACTCCCCAGCCAATGCACGAATTACCTAAATATACATTGAACACTGAAACACATATATGTTCTTCATCTTCTGGAAAACATATGTGTTAAAGAAAGTGCTTGGATCAACAGGAAAGAAATTACAAGCACTATAGGCCCTTTAAAAAGTCAAGGAAGGCAAATGTGTTTGTAAACTGCATATATTTGTGCCGCACATGGGCAATATTTTCTGTACTTGGAAAACACGTGGACAATTTAATAGCTCCTAATGTAAACGAACAAAGCAATACTCTGAAGGTTTTCAAATATGTATGATGTTATTTTTTAAGATTGAAAGTTCATTAAGATACTATATTTACAAGATAAATTTATCTAAATTTTAAACTTAATTGGCCTGACCCTTACCATAGTACATTTTGAAGTCTAATCTCTCCTATCTTTTCCCAAAGAGCAGCTATTTCTTTTGTCAGCAGACTTTTGTTTGTGGATGTGAGGAGGAGAGTAGTGGAGTGAATTAGAGGGTACAACGGATACTGCCCATAGGCAGTAAAATTCATTGGGTGGAAAAGAGGGAATGTGAGTAGAAAATCGATTGCTGATGCTGCCAGCTACATCCCTTGCTCAAAAGTAATTCTGTTGAATTCTAGAGAGGGTAGCATAGTGGCAGGAATCACTTGAATAGAATTCATATCATCAGGTCCCAATACACACACTAAAATTTGTACATGTAAACAATATCAAAATATTCTTATTCCCTTTGTAGCATGGGGCATTACAGGCAAGAGAGTTCTATAAAGAAATTTCAATGTATGTCATTAGCTTCTCAGTTATATCTTAGTGTAACCATTTTAGTACATATTTAAGTCAAGTTACCAAATAAGACTGCTGAAACTCAGAATGGTTAGGAATATAACCAAAATAGTTTCCTCCTTTTTTAACTGGAAAAAGTGATGAAATGAAAATATCAAAGCCTTAACTAAACTGTCAGAATGCAATGTTAAAATATAGAATTGATTTTATTTTTTTCTGTAAAAGCTTCTCAGAATCTTTGAGGCTATAAAATATTTCTGTATTAATTACTCAAACAATCCATTCCTTCATGAGATGTTGGAGTGGGGCTCAGGGAGGAGAAATCAGACACAAGCAGGTGCACCAGATGATCTTTATATCAGTAAAAGATTATAACATTAGCATTTAAAGTTTATTCTGGATCAGGAACTCTTCTTTTGTCCCTAATATTAACTCATTTAATTCTCATAACAATCATGTGATGGAAGAAACTATTATTACCCCCATTTTTCAGATGAAGAAACTGAGACTCAGAGAGGTTAATTAAACAGCCTAAGACGACATAGGGGCTAAGTGGCAGGCTGGGAAAGGATTTGGACCTAGTCTGTGAAGCCTCCAAAACTTCCATACTCCTATATACTATAAACGTTAGTTTTGTGAGAATATGAAATAACCCTAAAGCACAGACACTGTCACCAAAGAGAGAGAGAGAGAGAGAGAGAGAGAGAGAGAGAGTAAAGCTCTTGCCAAAATATGCGGCACAGAAAAGGAATAGGAATGAAGTGAGAATATTAATTACCGCTTACACTGGTGTGGTAGACTGTCACATGGGAGGCCCCCAATGAACTGTAGCTCTCATTATTCATGTCTGAGTGGTCACCTCACATGTTGACTATGGGATTAGTAGTGTGACTTGCTTTGATTAATAGAACATTCACAGGAATGAATGATGCAAGCAGAGGCAGGAGGCTTGTCCTCTTTGAACACACTCTTCTGGATTCTTGAGCCACCATGTAAAAAAAGGTCTGGGTACCCTGCCAGATAAGACATATGGCAGTAGAAAGAGAGATCCAGGCAGGCTCCAGATAAGCCAGCCATGTCAGCAAAAGCGCCAGTCTGGTGAGTGAAGGAGCCCGTCTCAGACATGGCTCTGAGCTGAAGAACTGCCCAGCTGATCCCTGTCTATACTTTAGAATTGTGAGAAATAATAAATCATTATTGTCTTAACTCTGACTTTGTTGTGGTGGTTTGTTACATAGTCATATATTACTCAGACAACTGGTAAACCAGTTTAAAGTTCGTAACATCTTTTATTTTTTATCTTATTTAATCCTCCATACAATCCCATGATCATTTTCATATGAAGGAAACTGAAGCTTATAAATTTGAACTGACTTGCCCAAGAGCATATAGTGAATAAGAAGCAAAATTCAGATTCAACAGAGGTTTTCTGACATACGCACTTGCGCTCAATTTCTGCTCCAGGAAGGATGTTGGAAGTGAACAGTGAGGGATAGCACAGCCAGAGGAAGTACAATTTGACATGAACCTTGGAGGACAGGTAGGCATTAAATAGGAGCTATGAATTTAAGACACCAGTCAAAACTCCTAATTTTGTAGATACGGTGAAGTGAGTAATATAAATTTAAAGACTAAAGATTACCATTTTCTACTGCTACCCTCTTGCAATCACTATAGTATCGCTTATAGACTATCTACTATGTTTAAAAAGGACTGCCCATGATTTCTCTTAACTCTTGCAATAGTCCTGAAATAGTTCCCCTACTTCATAAATAAACTAAGGTTCAGTGGTCTAAGTTTAGCTAGTAAGTTATAGAGTTATAATTCAAACGCAGATGTGTTTGGCTCCAAACTTGGCGTTATTTCCATAATGCTTTCTCTACACATGGAACTCTAATCTCTGCAGTGGTCCAGGCTACATCAAGATTGTTTGGCTCCCAAAAGAATAGGTTTTGTTTAGAAGGAGATCCATGATTTCTTATTTAGTATTCCAGAGGTATACTAAAAACAGGCACCCCTGTTCTTAGAAATCACATAAAGGGGAACTAGATCTACTTTAGAAGAGTAAAGGGGTCCAGCAGCAGCACCCTAAGCAGGATCTAGCAGAAGGCATCCTATGGATGCCTCGCTTGCTCGTCTTTCAAATCAGGCTTGATCCTTAAACAGATTCACAGCTACCCTCTAGCAATCTTGTTTGCAGCAGTCCCGATTGCTGACAGCTTTGTTATGAAGATAAAGGGAGGGTACAGTCAAGCTGCATTAGACCAACTCCAGTCTGCCCCGTGTAATACGATCCTACGTTAACCTTACACTGCTCAGTGCATATGGACACTCATCGCACTAGGTTTCTTTTTCTTGTTTCAGATAGAAGGGGAATAAGAAAAGGTACCTCCAAATTCCAATCTTACTCAAAGTACTTTAAAAGAATTGTGCAAGAGGAGCCTAGTGATAAAATATATGGAAATATAAGCAAACTCACACAGGTAGCAAACAAATATGAAAGTACACATTGTATGAGTGTGTGAGTGTAAGTGTGTGTGTATCCTATGAAGTGCTAAGGACTGTTCCAGGTACATGAGATACATTGGTGAACAAAACTGACAGATCTGGGCCTTTGTGGAGCTAACATTCTGGAGAGTAATACTGTAATACCCATGTTCTTTGCGGTTAATAAGCATTAGGACTCTCCAGTCTTTAAAATTTGTACAGTGATACAGTCCTGAGAAAATAAGTGAAAGGCTTCAAGTTAGTAAAAGTATGTGCTGAGTGAGGATCCAGTATGCCAAGCCCTCTCTCCATACTCTGATTTGGAAAAGGACCACACGGACAGGAGTAAGTGTTTCTGTAGGTGTGGTGACACACCTGAGACGCAGCCCATGGAAACCAGGTGCTGATTACATGAACTCCATTTTCAAGTCTCCTTTACTAAAACAAGTCTACCTATCATATTTACCACACAGACTTTATTAGAATTGTTTCTCTTCTGCAGGTCTAGTTAAAATATGTAAGATATATGCCAATCAGTGGGCTGACAGGCTCATTATTTGAATAGTCTGTATTCAAATTGGAAAGATGTAACATTTAAAAAGTGGAGCAGAGAGGACAAAATGATAATATAATGAGGTCTCTAAAATTATTTTAAATTATATATGTGTCTGAAAAGAGAAGCAAAGATTGAACAATGAATTCCTACCTGAAATGCCCACAGGAACTCCAAACATACCATGGAAAATGCTTCAGCAAATTTTCACACATCTAAATTAACTTTACCTTAGATCACCTTGATAAGTTAGATGAAATGCTTCACATCTTGCCTTCTGATTACCACTCTTCAAGAATGTGAATTTCACTGGGTTTTGCATTTTTTACATGAAATACATATATTGGGTGTTTTAAGATTTTTGCTAATATCTTCATAGCATTTTCTAAAATTTGACACATGAATAAGTTCTGAATAAAATGAAAATATCCCATTTCATAGGCCAGGTCAGATGATCTATCATGTCCTGTACCTTGACCTTTCACAGAGAGGAAGGCCAACCAGCTGCCCTGAGTTTCTCATTTGCTTTCCAATGTTTAATTCATTTAAAATGATCTTAAATTTTAAGCTTCCTATACCCCAAAATTACAAAATCTTTTTTGCCATTAACCCTGATCCATCTACGATCCTTTTGTCCTTTCACCAGTGATGTGGAAGGTTAACAGGGGTGCTGTTCTTATATGTTCCCCAGAACTTGCTTGCTGCCTCCCTATTGTCATGAATTCAACTATCCCTTTTCTGTAGCATACTGAGTCATTCCTTTAAAGTCTTGGGTTAAAATTTTCCTTCACTTTTCATTTTACACCTTTTCCTATGAGCTATGCATTACCATGCTTGCTTTTCCCACAAAAATAGATTTAAAAAATAAGTTTATTTTCAACTTGACTTGAATGTTTCTTCTGTAGTAAGTTTATGATAAGTAGAATTTTATTACAGATGATGTAATGTTCCTAAAATTCACTAGTCTGAAGGACTAACCTGAAACCTCATGAATTTTTCAAATTAAGCCTTTAAAATTTCAGGCTGGAGGTAAAAAGGACACAACTATTTCTGAAAGACATCTTTAAGTTCAATTTAATGCAAAGCTGGACTATTCAAATGAAGGTTAGCTTTCAATGCCCCCCAAAAAAATGGTCTCCAAAGGAAAATTATATATACTACATATTTAGATATACATTATGGGACAATGTGCATAGTTATATATATTATATAAATTATATGTATTTCCTCTACAAACTTCAGGGGGAAAAGGGCCTCAGGAAATCCCATTATTGTATATTATCATTAGAGTTGAATTCAAAGTGAAACTGGGAAGGAAGGTAAGTTTCACATTCCTTTGCTTTTTAGGGCCTTCATCCCTGCCATTTTCCTGAAATACTCCTTTCCCATTTTATTTCTATTTCTATTTTCCAGTTAGCCATTAAAGGTATGCTAAGTAGTAGCACTATTAATTCCTAATCCTCTTTCAGAGCTTAGCTTAAACATCTTCAGAGAAGACTATCTTGATTCCTAGATAAGATCATATGCTCTTACTCTCTGTTGAGTATTTGATAAAAACTGTTAAAAAAAATGGAAAAATGAATGAATGAGGGAGTGGAAGAATGAAAGAAAGGCAGAAGGTGGGGGAAGTTGTTTTCTTTTGGCATGTCATGTCTCCCAGTTAATATTCTAAATCCATGTGAAGCAGTCATGAGAAGAATTCAGGGCTAACTTACTTGACACTCATCCATCTACAGTTTCCAAAATGAAGACTTTCAAAGA
This sequence comes from Smutsia gigantea, assembly GCA_032199065.1. Classification (NCBI taxonomy): domain Eukaryota; kingdom Metazoa; phylum Chordata; class Mammalia; order Pholidota; family Manidae; genus Smutsia; species Smutsia gigantea. Next base: position 45,883 of record JAVSCE010017588.1, read on the forward strand.
TTTTCAAAGAAAATTCATGTAATATACTAACCTTATTCTTTAATTTCCATTGTATTATAATTAATTTTTTAACAAATACTCTGTTGTGTTATCTTTCTGATATCTCCCTTCTTTAAGTGTATGTTTTTGATGTATCTTACTTTTTATTTACTTTAAAATTATTTACATCTAATTTTCTCTACTTTAAGGTTGTTGAATGTTTAACTTACTGTTTATAGCACAGTCTTTTGCATCACCTAATAAATGCTTTTTAAAAATAAATGAATAATGCCCTTCAAAGTTGCCACTTTCCACAATGGCCTCTTTACCAGCTTCTTTGTTACACCACTTTTCTTCCATTTTTATCCAATTGCTCCATTTAGCTTTGCTATTCCCCAATATTCCTTTCCTGTTTTAACAATCTTCCCTTCTCCAATCTCAACAATCTAAGGAATTCCATTTGAGCATCCCCACAGTAAAGGCTAATTTCCAGAAGGCAATTCATAGATAGTTTATATGACATTTAAATTCCAAACACACTTTAACTGTTCATAGAGTTAGTCTGGACTGCCTCCAAAATCCACCGACAAAGCTGGGAACATGGTCATGACCTTGGCCAGAAGACTGCTGCTGCATCCTCGCCTGAGGAGGAGAATGGGCCACTCAGCTAGCCACAGGCAGAATGACATTAATGTTCGCAGGCAGTCTGGGTCCAAAGAGGGAAAGATTATCTGTTAGGTTGCTGCCTTTCATTTTCCAACAGAGTGCATGCATATCTTATATTATCAACTTGTCTTAACTTTGGCCTTTTCTTCAGCTATGATAATTATTTCATCTTATCCTAAACAAGGAGATTTTAAGAGACATATGTTTTCATGTTCCCACTTCTAAGACCAATTAAAATTTTATGTTTTCTATTTTAAAATTTGTGAAATTTGGATATAGCTTTCATCTGAGGACATCCTTCCCAACCCTTCGGCAGAGAATATAGACATTTAGCCATTACTGCCTTGGGTCAGTGTTATGAAATGCACTAGTAACCCAACACAAGCTACAATTTCAACATTTAAGAGATAGCTAATAATATGGTAGTAAATGCAACAGGGGGATAACCTGAAAGTTACTGTGAGTAGAAGAATGTGGAGAAATAAAAATATCAGATTTAAATATACCATAAGTGAAATGCATATTTTTGTGGGAAAAGCAACCATACCTCTTCATTTTCTTATAAAAAATTAGTGCTTTTAAAACTTTGGTATGAATGAAAGAGCTTGTCAGAGTACAGATTCCAAGGCACCACCCCCAGAAACTCCGACTCTGAAGGTGTGTTGGAGGCACGGGCAGGAGGGAGCATGGAAGAGTATTTCTAAAAAGCTCTTGGCTCTGCTGCTGCTGTGCTCACCATGCTTTACCCAGCCTGACAGGGAAGATACATTTGAAGATAGTTTTTACACATGCTTCTGATCATGTAAACTGAAAGCTGAGATAGAAAATTTAAGTATTTAATTTCTCAAAGTTGAGTTTATTAGTGTATAATTTATATAAAATAAAATTCACTCTTTTTAATTGTACAGTTTGATGAGTTTTGAAAGTATATACAATCATGTAATCATGACCACAAGCAAGCTGTTGAAAATTTCTTTCACCTTCAAAAATTCCCTTGTCCCCTTGCAGTCAGTCCCCTCCTCCCACGTCTTTGGCAACTACTAATTTATCACTGTGGTTTTACTTTTCCTAGAATATACTGCCAGTGGGAATATAGTGTATGTTATCTTTGATCTCAGCTTCTTTCACTTAGTTTAATGCTTTTGAGATTCATATGATATTGCATGTTGCATATCTAAATAATTTGTTTCTTTTCATTGCTGAGTAGTAGTCTGTTATTTATTTGCTTTCCTATTCTCATTCCCAGTTTTTGGCTTCTATTTTTTAAATTGGTAAGAAATATCTTCATATAGGTCTTTGTGTGATATTAGTACACAGTAGTGAATATGTATTGTTTCAAATGCATCATGCCTGACAAGAAAATTGTGTACTGGTCAGCAGAGTGCAGCCAGCGAGGGAACTCTCCTAAAGTAGAACAAGTAGTTGAATGAATATTAGTTTTATCCACCATTCTGCTTGGGATTTAACATAAAGTAAATCGATGAGAAAGAAAGTCCCCAATTATTTAACAAAAACACATACTTAACAAATACACAAAGAACAACTTGTTTAAACCTCATAACAACTCTATGAATTAGGTATTAGTATATATTTCCACATTTGACATGAGGAAATTGAGGCACATAGATGTTAAATAACTTGCCCAAGTCCCATAGCTACACTAAGTGGCAAACCTAAGATTTGTACCCAGGCATTCTGGCTCTAGAATCCATGCACGTAACACCTCTGCTATGTTGTCAACTATATGTCTGATATTCAAACATTGGAGAAAATGCACTGTAAAGATTCTGATTCTGCTCTGAAAATCAGATACCAAGAGAGGTGCTCTAAGAATTCTGTTAACTTCTCATAGACTGGGACTGCAGCAGGTTTTCAAAATCCATCTGCACTGAGTCCTAGGTTCATTCCTTTGATACTCAGAAACAATAAGGAACAAGTCGAATGAATTTTGGTCCTACAGAAGTCATCAATATCACGTCCATTATTAGCCACACCCATCCTGAGAGCAAACATACCCAGATCAATGAGAAATGCCAGGTTTGAGGACAGAGTAGGGGCAGTGGGGGGGTCTGGACAATGGGTGCTATTTCCATCATGTTATTCAGAATACACAGCTAGTGAATTAGTTTATTTTATTTTTAAATCTTCTGGGAAAAGGGCGCCTGACTTAGTTGAACCACACTGGTAAACTAGAGAAATTCAAAATAAGTAATAGAACTTAGCAACAGATACCTATGTGTTTTTTTGGCACATATAAAACAGTTGTTTGGTTACGTGAGTAAAAAACTGACCATCACATATTAGGCAATATAAATAAAGGCAGTTTAAATGCCTAAAGGCTCTTATAATAAGTCAGAGAATCATCAAAGCTAGTAAAAGTTGGTGACTTATTCACACTTCATAAAGAAGTGTCATTTTAGCAACAAATATCTATTAATCAATAGAATATCTTTCCAGAATTTCCAGAGTAATTGCTTAACTTGCAGAGATATATAATTCACTTAAGGACCAATTGAGAATGCATTTTTAACCAATATGAAATGTAGATGGGGCTTCTATTTGCTCCTCTTCACCCCAAAGTCTGGTTCCTCTTCCTCTGAGGCACAGAACTAAAATATATTGTCTACCTCCCTTAGTGAGTCCATGTAACTTGTCCTTTTAATGTAGTTGGAAGCAATACACACCATCTCCAGGTCTATCTCCTAACTTCACTAGACTTTCCAAATCTTCCTGACTTTCTCCTTTTCTACCATTCCCTATATGACCCTCCCCTTTCCATCCACTTGTGGGTGTATGGCAGAGGACACTGATGCCCTAGAAAAAAGAGAAATCAACTGAAAGGAAAAGCCTTTTTCCCAAAATGACTACGTGAGCAAGCCCCTCACCACAATATTGAGCTCTAGGATGAGCAAGAAAGAAACTTCACTGGGTTAAGCCACCATGGTTTATTTCCTCTAATTAATATAGTGCTTTAAAATGATGCAATCAGTCCTAAAAAGGGCAAGATCATGAGCATAATTGTGTGAAGCAGCATGTTAACCTGATACTATGCATAATTGCTCATTGGTAAATTGATCCCTAAGAATCTTGTGAAGGAAGCTCAGACTCAAAGCCAGATGGCGATATCAATGAAGAAACAGGATAGGTGTATATTAGGATTTATAGTAATAATAACTATTTGCTTTAAAATATTTTTCTTCTTTTCTGCATGCCAAGTATAATTTCCATTGAATAATTTGCTTAATCATCAGCATTTCTCTATTAATTTTGTTAGAAATTGATTCATCCTCAAATTAGGTTTGCACTTAAAACTTTTGTCCTTTAATTTTTTAATAAAATAGGTTTGTTTGCTTATCAGAGACGAGAAAAAACTGACCATATTTTGTTACCTCATAATTTAAACTTATATCCACTAAAATGCATATTTTTCTTTTTAACTGAGATTTTTATAAATAATTATAAATTCATATGCAGCTATAGTAAATAATGCAGATAGATCTTTGTTCACTATGCCCAGTTTTCCACAACAGCAACATTTTGCAAAACTATAGATTGATATGATATTCACAACCAGGATACTGATATTTATGAAATCCACCAATCTTATTCAGATTTTTCCAGTTTTACTTGTACTAGTATGTGTACTAAATTCTATACAATTTCATTACTTGCAGATTTTTTTAAGCATAATGACTCATTTCATAATGACTAAAGATATTCATTATCTTTATTGCTGTTACTTTACCTTCAAGGAATTTTATAAAATAGTATCTCTTAGTAACGAAATACTTATATAAAGTTATATAGTTCCTCAGTATAACTTCTTTTTATTCTTCTAAATTCAAGGACAATTAAATATAATACCCTTAAAATAAATGAATAAAAGTAAGAGGTAAACAAACAATACATTGTAAATCTCAGGCCAGGGGCCGAGTCTTAGACTGGATGTGTCATAGAGGGATCTGTGTTATGTACTTGGGCACTTTGTAACTGCATGTGCTTTATATTCATAAGTATCTTCTCTTATACTTATGCACCTTTATTGCAAAAGCCATGTAAAATTTCTATTTTTGAAATGTTTTATCATTCTAACAGATAAAGTAGAATATTTATTTGACATATATTTTTATAGGATGCTAAAATCTAGATCATCAGGTGAGCAGTTACAAATTGTTTAGATATAAATTAAAGAAACAGAGGCATATGTTTGTAATTTGGTGTTGTATTTTCCTGAAATTCTACTGTTTCAGTTTCAGACGCTCTTACCCACCCTCATTTACTCTGCAAAAGCCACCTCATCTCTGTTATTGCAGAGAGGCACTAATTTATAAAAGCTATATTTTCAAACCAGACAACTGTGGTGTCTACTTATAATACTTCCGGTACAGAATGGCAGGTTAAAGAGAAGATGCCCCAAAAGAGTACATTCATTATGCTTTAGCTTATTAAGCTATCCACTTTTTAAAAAGCAGATTTTGAGCTTTTGTGTGCTGCCGAGCATTAAGACAATCAAGCCAATGTTACTGTCAATCACCTTGCCAAATGTCATAGTGCTTTTGACAAGCACCTAAGCTGACTGCTGAGAGGTTCACTCAGTGCAACCCTACCTTAATTTCTTAACCTAAATTCTTTCTTGTCTAAGGAAGGCCACTCAACCTACAGAAGAGAATAAACCTTTTAAGTTGAGAATGTTGAGCGATAAGAAAGGAAAATGAAACAATGAAAACAAATAAAAGGACATCCATTAGGCAGATTGCACTAAGTGCTCTTTTTTCCCTTAAAGAATGTTAATCATTCCAAGTAAAATCATGGAAGTTTAGACTTCAATAAATTTTTATGGAACAGTTTCAAATTTTAACAATTAAAAAAAAACCCTTTCTCTAGGACTTGGCAATCTGGCTTAATAAGATTTTCTATTTTTTAAATATTAAGTTTGGAAAGGACAGTAGCTGAGTAGGCTAGAATTTATTTTTTTCACTGTTTATTTCATGTATCTTAAATCAGTGTCACCATGTTAAAATGTAACATCTCTGCAGTGTAATACTATAAGAAACCTGCTATAGTAAATGGTAAATTCAATCAAACTAAATCTGGTAGATAAAAATAAATCTGCATAATCCAACATAATCAAAGCTTTTCTGCATGGTACCATTTCCTTCAGATGTTTACGCTGAGCTGTGCCCCAAGACACTGAAAGGTTAACATAAAACAAGCCTCCAAGCAGACAGAAAACTTCACAGCCATGTTTCCTTCTAGATAGAGCTCTGCTTTGTGGGAAGGAGATTTTTTTTTTAATGTACAAGTGCTCTGTCTCATTCAATTCAAAATAGGTTGTTGGTTTCTTCCTGGAACTCAAACACAATTTTTAAGAAATAAAGCTACATGATAAATATTTTCAACACTAGGACTATTGGGTCAACCTCATTTTAGTACAGATCTATGTGGTATATTCAGACACAATAAGCTCGTTTACTTTGTTTTTATGATTGGATGTTTACTTTTATAAAAGAGATTAGTCATAACTCAGAACCAAAGGGAGATAATGGAATGGTACAATACGTTCAATAGAAAGAAACAGGTTTAAGAGAAGAGGACCAGCAGGGCATGCCAAGATATGCATCATTTGGGAATCCAGGAAACTGGTGAGTCTATGGCACAGAATATATGTAAAATATATATATAAAATCTAATAAAGATATTAATTTGCACATACGTATTAGTTTTTTTTGAGTGATTCAATATATTCCATCGTAGGTACCACATTTTATTTAATTAGTCACTTATGGTTAGACTTTTACGCTATTTGTATGTTTCATAACTATAAAAACAATATGATAAACACCATTTAAGAAAAATTTTGACTCATGTCCATGATTCCTAGAAATGAAATTGGCAATTTAAATGTATCTATAATTAGAGCTTATGTGAACACTTTCTAGAAAGCAGGTACTAGTTTATGATCTTACTTGTTTTTAATTTTCACTATGGAGATTTTCAAACTCATGTTATAGAGAAAACTGTAATAAGCCAGCATGTACTCATCACTCACCTTCAACAATTATCAGCAGGTGGCCAATAATATTTTATATATTCTACCACCAGATGTCCCATTCCCATATCCCAGAGTATTTTGAAGTAAATCCCAGACATCATCTCATTTACTCCATAAACACTGAAAAGCATATTTTTAAGTGCTCAGAGAAAACTTAACCATAAACATGAGGCCAATAAACATATTAAAGAAGATCACCAAAAAGGAATAAGAGATTCTAAAACACTGTTCTTACAAACAGAAATGCTCTGCAATTAAAGAAGAAAATGGAGAGAGTATCTAAAGAAAACAATATAACAGGGTGAGATAATCCATGATAAGTTTGTAGATAAAATACATGTGTACAAAGAAGAAAAAGACATTTAATCAAAGGCAGAGAGAAAAGGAAGTTTTGGACTTTTAAGAATAGCATCAAGTGGGCTGAAACATAAAATGTAATGAGAATTGGGATAAAAGCTAAAGAAAAAAACTTTTTAATCACTTTTATAATCTTTGCAGTAAAGAGAAAAAAGGACTAGGCTCAGTTTTTGGCAGATGATGTTATGATGAATAAGAAAAAGTAATTGAGTAGATTTCCAGTTCCTTCTTTTCTACATTATTCATTAATAGCAATAATTCAACCTAGAAATGGTAGGAAAAATGAATACAAGGGAATTTTTTAGTTCAAGACAGATTGTGAAATAGTAAGACTGAACCTTATTACTATAATTGAGTTCAGATATTACTACAGTTTATAGTTGAGTAAGCATGCTATTTATTCACAGCAAAAGTTGAAGACAGATGGTTTAGAAGATTGTTTTAACATCTTAGAAACAGATGTAGTCAACACTAGTAGGTTTCCTGTTTTTAAGAAACATGTAATGCCAAACTAAACTAATTTCCTTTTTTTAAAAAAGTAAATGTACTAAAATGGGAGTTCATGAGAATGTTGTAGATCTTTAGAAAAATATTCCCTAATAAACTCCTGGATGAGATTTTTAAGAAGGAAAGTGTTTTCATAACTTGAGCCACTTTACCCTAAAGATAATGTAATGAACTCATGAGAACCTGTAGGCATTTGTATCAGGCAGTCAAACTATTTTGCTTTCTCTTTTTTATTAGGATTTTGCATGATGATGTAGAAGACAAGTTTACTAGAACACACACAGCTGAGAGGAATAATCAATAAATAGGAAGATTGAAAAGAGTAAGATGCAATATGTTAAAAATAAAATAAAATGGAAACCAGACTTGAAAATCCCCTGAGTAGGCAAAACCAGTTAAGCCACATAAGCAAAACATGGTCTAGCTTCTTTAGTGGAAGTGGAACTTAATTTAGGTTACTTCTTATAAATGCCTCAGATAATCATAAATGAAATTTAAGTCATCTTCCTAAAATGATGTAAGATAATTGCTTTTAAATAAACTCCTGCTGTCTGGTAACCTTCACTGTAATAACCAATCACTGTAAAGAAAAACAACTTCTTCATTTTCATTTTATAAGCCATCCTGTAAAGTTATGTTTCTGAGCTGCTTATCAGTTTTGGGTTTGAAGTCTCCTTGTTTGCAAACAGTTTCCTGTTCAATAAAATATTCATGTCAAGTAAAGCTCTCTGAATTTTCTTTCAACAAAAAAATTTTTAAGAATAAATGTAACCCTCTTCAAAAATCAGTTATAGAAAAACAGCAGAGCCTAGAATCAAATTAATGAGTTTCCATAAAAAACGTGCCTAAACATTTTGGTGAACAGGAAGCTCATTATAAGCCATCAGTATGTTGTGTCTTCCAAAAAATATGATGGAGTTTTTTTTTACTGAGGCATAATTGAAAAACAATATTATATTAGCTTCAGGTATACAACATAGTGATTTGGTTAGTGACTCTAACCAGCTAATGTGCTTAGATTCATTAATAACCACAATGAATCTAGTTACCATGTGTCACCTTAGAAAGCTATTAGAATTTTAATATGAATAAAATATGTTGTTCATAATAAGCAACAAAGTGATGAAGAGCTATGGGGTTTAGAGGCCGAGCAAACTGGTATTAGCTCTGTCACCTTATTTAAGGTGCTTTGCCTCTGTGCCTTCTGGCCATTGCCTACCAAGCCCGATGTCATCTGGCCCCTGCCTAACTTGGACTTGCTTAGTCTTTTCCAGCCACAGGGGATGGTTTGCTCTCCCTGTATATCCCTAAGTCTTCCAAGCTTATATCAGCTCGGGGCCTCTTATACTAGCCATCCACTTTTTCTGGCTCTCTGTCCCACAGGCACTCACTTGGCTAACTCCTTCACTTCATTCAGGCTTGTTCAAATGTCACCTCCTTGTAGGAGCCTTGTTGGACCTACATATCTAAGCTCCATCCCCAGAAATCTTTTATTTCAGCAGCACTCTCTGTGCCCTTCTATACTTTATTTTTAATAGCCCTTATCTCCATGTTAAGTTATATTATTTCTTGATCAGTTCTTCCTTTCCTCCATTAGGGTACCAGGCATCCATAGTACTAATGGTAACTATTAACACTTACTTGATCATTACTGTGCACCGCACACTATTCTAAGTATTTCACATATATAGATTCATATTATTTAAGACAAATCTTAAAATCCTACTTGCAATTGAAGAAATTGAAGAATTGAGAGGCTAACTCATTCTCCCCATCACAGGACTAGTAAATAGCTGAGTCTGCATTTCCAGGAAGTCTGGCTCTGGAGAACAAGCCCTTAACCACTGTGCTATAGGGACTAACTACAGGTGCTAGCTAACATTTTGTTGGTTAACTAAATATGAAGCTTTAATGAAATAGTATATCAAAAATCATTCATCTTAAATATCTAGGCCAGTGAATGGCATATAATTTAATAAATGTTCATAACAATAACACATATGCATTATTATTATTCACCACTGGCAAGAACATCAATGGTAAGAACATAAACAATATTCAGTTCTATTTAAGATTATTTGGCATACTGGAGTATATCTATTAAAGAGTGACCCAAATGATGAACATTCTAGAAACTATGTCATTTAATAAAGGATTTGTAGAGCTTGGGAATTTCATGATGGTAAAAGAATCTTAATGTAGGTTTCTAGTTGACTCCAAATGTCTGAATGCTCCAGAGGACAGGAAAAAAGACATGTAAATACAAGTTACAAGGAACTGTATTTTTCAACACCTTATACAAATTAACTTTCTCATAAATATTGCTGATCAAAGTGTCCTGGGCAGCCTTTTAAGTAGTGATCGCCTCTGTACAATCTAAGCAAAGCATAATATTAGTGGAAGCTATCTGAAATTCCACTTTAAAAATGTCTACTTCTATAGCCTTTGCTTTAGATCTACCACATTGTGAAATTACTTTGTCATTAGAGGTGTATTTGTATCTTTTCTTTATAAAATGTACAGAAATATTCTTAGATTGAAAAGCCTTAGAAAGAGCAAGGGAAGTAAAGAATGAATGAGGAAAGAGAATGCACAGGGTAGGCATTTTCTTACTGTTTCTTCACCACAGTCTCTGATGTAGGTATTATTCTAATTTCATGCATAAGGTTCAGAGAAAGTAAATAATTTATTCAGATGGGTTGCAGAGCAAATAAAGGCAAATATGTAATTTACCACAGGTCAGTCTGATTTAAAATGTGTGTTCATTCTACCACATTGCATTATTGTTATTTTTCTTCCAGAAGGGGTAACAAAATAGAATTACTCATAGTTTTTACTCAAAATTGCTATAGGTTCAATAATAGGCTGACAAATTTTTGTTTCTCCAATTACATTAATTTTGCAGAAAACCTCATAAACAAGAACTTCAACAGTCTGGTGGGATAAAACACTCCTTTGAATGAAATAAATTTCAATGGGGCACACATAAAAATACCTACTTATGTATGTTTTTATCTATAAATTTCTCTCCAATGTATACATCTGACAAATGGGCACTGGACCTGATTTTCATAAGCCTTGTGTCTTGAATTTGAATTTTGAAATTGCCTTCTCTACTTTAGCAAATGAAGTATGACATATGAAACAAAAGGATTATGCTTCAAACACAGAACCTTAAGTGTTTGAAATATTAAGGCTCATGAAAATGTTGTAATTAATAATATCAATGATAATAATCACTTTTATTTATGTATTCTTACTACATGCTTTATAATTATATTATTTTTACTTTACGTGAGGACATCTTCTGCTTATGGTTACTAATTTTTGCAGACTATATTCTCTTCACCATGCTCAGGCTCTTTGTTATAAGTAAAAGCAAGTTCAACTTCCCCTCTCCATTGGTTTGCCTTAAAGGCAGCTAACTTTTGGAGGGAACTTTATCTACTCTATATATCAAGGGATACCTGTTTTGACATCAAAGGGGTTACATACATAAATATTCCTCCCCAAAGGACAGCTGGAAATCTTTATAAGCAGAGTCCTAGCTCAACTCTCTTATTAGCATTTGCTGCCCAGGGCACAAAATGTTTCATCGACAGGACTTCAGGTTTTGGGTAAAAATATTGTGATGCTGATTTGACATGTTTTGATGAGATGATAGCTCAGTTATTTTCCAAGGTGACGAACTGTATTTGATCAAGAGAGAGAAAAACAGGTTTTTCATATTGCATTGTTCAATCTATTGATTTTTGGTTGATCTTTTATTTGATAAGAAATATATTTTAAAAGTTCGTATGAATCTCAAGGGACTTGGCATATCGTATTTATAGTAAGTTACTTCTTTAGACTTTATGAAAAGATTTTGTTCTTTTTACTTCTCTACATCAAGAAATCAAGGTCACAGTCCAGATCTGGTACTTTAGTGATATGATTCACTGTTGAGCATAACAAAAATTGATCAGAAAATAAATGAAAGCTATGTTTCAATACATTAGTTCTATTATATCTGCCTAAAGGAATATTAGCAATGAGGTAGAATGCATGCCACAATATGGACATACTGTGAATTTAGAAATGGGTTTCAATGAATTATTAGAATTGGATAGTCTTGCTTTTTTAAAAATATGGCTATGACAAGGACAGTCAATCCTATTGAGAACTGTGGTACATAAAACGTAGAACTTTTCTTATTATGGCTTTGATTATTTTACATACTATTACCTCTTCCCTTTATGGAGGACTGTTCTCAAGTAGCTCTAAATATTGCCACATATAACGTCTCTTCCATAACAAATATGCCCTTGGCACAAAGGAACTGCTATTTCTGCTTCTAACTCATATATAAGAAACTGAGATTTAAAAAATGGAAAGAACCTTGTTCAAAGTCAAGAAGGAAATTCACCATTAGATTCGGGAATCAACTCCACATGATATGGTTCCCTGCCCAGTGCTGTTTCCATTCAAGGGTCTCCAGGTCTAAAACATTTTCTAACATGTACTTCTTGTAGGTTAGTTCATTCTCTGGACAATTCATTCTTTTCTTTGAAAACTTTCAGCTACACTACTCTTTTCAAATGTTGACATGACCACCAATTTTCAAAATGAAGAATGCTCCTCTCTTTCCTCAAAATAAATTCAGTAGTCTCTTTGTATTAGGAAAGAACATTACGTCACTAGTTAATGGTTCAGTTCCGGCATTTGAGATGGTTCTCCTACGGCTGCATAATAGACACGTTCCCAGAATTCAAGAGGCTGTCAGAGGGGTAAAGAATGTGGCTTTAAGGTCGGACTGCACGGGGCTGGAATTCAGGTGTACTGCTCACTCCCTGGCTACGTGACTCCGGGGCGGGTGGTGAGGCTGTTCCTAAAATTCATCTCATAATTGGGTGACCGAGGTGCTTAATTCCTAAGAGTTTTGTGACTATTAGGAAGACTAATATATAGATAACATTTATCACGTGGCTTGAAATGGAATAAACAAAAAAGAAGGCGAGTTAACATTCTGTCACTTTCACTGAGCACTATTTCACTGAGACTTTATATTTCAGAGGAATAGTCATTGTAAGAGCACCTGATCCCTTGGTGAAAGAAAATCACTTAAGAAATACAATTGATTTTTGAAAACTGGCCAAAATTTACACACAGTGCCAGATTAAAAACACTTTTGGGTATACAAACGGGGAATATTAAGGTACTTCAGTCCTCAGGATCTTAAAGGGAACCAAGTAGATCACTCCCCTCCCCCGCCACGATAGGCACACTAACATGAACCCTGAATAGAAAGCCCTGACCTATTGCATGAGTTCTATTTACTTTACTCTAATTACAATAATAACAACAAACCCTCTAAGAGCTGAACAGGAAAAATTGGGTAAAACAAGCAAGAATATTAATTTTCTCTGTTGATTGTAGAAGCTGAATTTCAAGAACTGGGCTGCCTTGCTAATGGTCGCCTGGCTGGGTGCCATTCACTGTACCTTGAATAAACTAGTCTCTCTGGCCCAGCTCTTCTGGGCTGCTCATTATTGTCCTCCAGATTTTGGCTATAAAATGTCACATACTCAGAAATTCCTTCCTTGGTCATCCAGTCTAAATTGCTTCTCCCAGTCTTAGCTTAAATTTCTATATCCTTCTTTCATAGCATTTAAGAAATCCAATTAATTTTAAAATTGTAATTGTAATTGGCTATTTTCATTTATTTACTGTCTGCCTCTGCACTAGAATTTAGGTTCCATGAAGGCAGAAACCTTGTCTTATTTAGTAGTGTGTCTCAGGGCCTGGCTCAGAGCCTGATATGGAGAAGGTGCTTAATGAATGAGTTAAGTGACTAGATGGGTGGATGGATAGTATAGTAATTGAGGAGTGCATAAATAACTCTTCTAAAGGGTGAAATTTCATGAATGGTATCATAAGATTGAAGTCCATCAATGTAGATATGAAACTGAGCACATTTTAAGAATCTGGCAGTTCTCCAGCCCCAGGAGGTGGCATTAGAGTAGGTACTCTGGAGTCAGAGAGCCATGAGTTTAAATGCTTGGTCTGCTACTCACTTAACCTTTCTGAGCCCAAGTCTGTGTTAATTTCCAAAATGAAGATAATATTCAGGACTATATTAAGAATATATATGATGTTCCTGGCATGACTTTAGTCCCTGCTAAATAATTACTAATTGTTATGATTATCACCAAGAGGTATAATTTACAGTGGACCAGAATTTGTTATATAGATCACTTCTCACATTTGGTTTTATATTGGCTTATTTTAAATGCTAATCCTATCTCAAGTTCTTACAAATTATTTCTCTTACATCCTGCAATATTTGAGAACAAGTATGCTTGGTTTTACTGATGAGGAAATGAAAATAGAATTGCTGTGTTCCCAATGGTTACAAAGCAAATTCCTGGGAGAGCTGCTCTTAGAACTAAGGCAATCTGTATCTAATTTGGTGTGCTTTCCTCTGAAATGTGTCTAGCATGAAAACAACATAATAGAGAGGGTGTGTAAAAATAATAAACCAGAGCCTAGATATGTTGAGTCAGGAGGTGAAAGTACTAATGTTAATTGCTGAAGAATTTAAAAGGCGAGCTTACAGTTCTCACATTGGCTGTGGTTCTTGTTATGGCACAAGCATTACTTGTCCTCCTAATAAGGTAACTGAGTCTGTTTAAAGGTCACCCAAGTAGGATTTCAGTTTCTAGGTTCCCTGCCATCCAGGCAGTGCTTCTCCGATCCTCTCCCTCCCTCCTTCTCTCACTCTAGCTCTTTTTCCTAGTCCATTTGATATTCTCACAAGTTGAAGTTACTGTCTACTGAGACATTAAAACATTCTACTTTATTGTCAACTGGCTGAAACTGAATAAACAAATATTTTCAGCAATTTTATTTTCACTCACTCATGCTGACAACCTAGTTTGTACCAGTAGCTAGGATAATATGTTTTTCCTCTTGTTTCTTCAGGGCTTTGTGTAAAATGTGTTAATGCATAACAACCAGTGAGAAATAACTGAAAAATAGTTCCAATGTTTACTAACTATGTAAGGCTGTGTGCTTCTGTTGGCATCTCAGAAAAATTTATGAGAAAATAAGTCAGGTTTTTTAACTGTCTTTATTAAGCTTGGCAACAGAGTATTTATTTATTTTCTTCTCTCCTTCCTCTCCCCTTACACCGAAGGCTACAGATTTTACTTTGCGTCCAACTATCTGAAAGTTGAAAAGCTTACAATCATAGATATATGCCACCCAAATACACTTGACTTTAAGAAGTGCTGGTAGCAAAAGTAGTATGTTTTTCATTTCATCAAAATAATATTTCTTCTTTTCGGTTTCCAGGAGAGACCCTGGGGAAGGGATGCAGTGAAAGTCAGTGATCTGTTAAGAGGGAACCACTTGAGTTTTATCAAATGCCCAATATGAGGTTTGAAGTAAATTGTAGAAATGAGTGGGTGACATCTCCAAATGGTTGGTTTGTAATCTGCTGATGGCCCTGAGGGCCTGTAAGTTTCTGCAGCCGTGCAAGTGAAAACAGCTGAGACTACTGCTCCTGGCCAAGGAGAAGGGGCTGGGCAGAGAAGGGTTTCAGCAATGCCAGAAGAAGGAGACTGGTTGGGACAGGACAGCAGAGGAGAAGGGTAAGGTGTGGCTGCTATCCCACTGCTTTGAATATGAAGGTAGAGGCTTAGGATGTCTTGAGAAGTTGCATTATGAGCATTCAGAGCAGGCCTACCTCCCTCACGTTGGTCAGCAATGTTCCAACTCTCACGCTTCTTTTAGCACCTTTCTTTGGGGAAAATGAAGCCAAAAGAAATCATGGCTCCCCCTATCTTACTGACTTCATGATCCCAGCCATTCCCTGCTCCTTTCTTCTCTTTTTCTGTCCAGTGGGAAAGGTAGAAACAATGAAGTAAACTTTCTTATTCTACTGCATGGGTCTATTGCAAATTTGTTGTTTAATACTGACAACTAAGTCTATATATCTTCTCAACACCATAAGAATTGTGACAATTTGTTGGAGTTATCACTAGCTCCAGTAATTTCTTCCACATTTGTTCTGTCTCTCAGCAGAATCCAAGAGAAGAATTACTGAAATGGGAGAAAAGGTTCTCTTTGCTGGGGCTCAGTTCAGTGAGTCATCAAAGTCTGGTACAATATCTCACTCAATAAATATTTATTGAGCACTGCTAGGCATTATTCTAGGGACTAGAAACACAGCAATGAGCATAACAGATGAGACAGGAATGGCCCCTGAAGCTGCCACCCCAGTCCAGTGAGAAGAGACCAACATAAAAATAAGTTCACTTTCATAGAAGGAATGTTAAAAAGTTTAAGTGAGAGGTAGAGTCTCAGGTTGGGTAGGGCGGAGGAAACACTTGAGTCTGCACAGTAGCTGGAATACTATGGGAGATACTCCTCTGGGTTGATTTATTCAATTTAGGAAAATGTATTATTTCCAGGAAATTCACATAAAATAGTCCTTTCAAGTCAGAATGATGGGAGGTCCCAAGTTAAGGACAATTTTTTAATATATTTTTTTATTAAGGTATTATTGATATACACTCTTAGGAAGGTTTCACATGAACAACAATGTGGTTACTACATTCACCCATATTATCGAGTCCCCCCCATACCCCATTGCAGTCACTGTCCATCAGTGAAGAAAAGATGCCACAGAGTCACTACTTGTCTTCTCTGTGCTACACTGTCTTCCCTGTGACCCCACACACACCATGTGTACCAATCATGATACGCCACAATCCCCTTCTCCCTTCCTCCCCACCCACCTTCCCCACCCCTCCCCTTGGTAACCACTAGTCCCTTCTTGGAGTCTGTGAGTCTGCTGCTGTTTTGTTCCTTCAGTTTTGCTTCGTTGTTATACTCCACAAATGAGAGAAATCATTTGGTACTTGTCTTTTCTGCCTGGCTTATTTCACTGAGCATAATATCCTCCAGCTCCATCCATGTTGTTGCAAATGGTAAGATTTATTTCTTTCTTATGGCTGAATAGTAATCCATTGTGTATATGTACGACATCTTCTTTATCCATTTATCTACTGATGGACACTTAGGTTGCTTCCATATCTTGGCTATTGTAAATAGTGCTGCAATAAACATAGGGGTGCATATGTCTTTTTGAAACTGGGATGCTACATTCTTAGGGTAAATTCCTACGAGTGGAATTTCTGGGTCAAATGGTATTTCTGTTTTTAGTTTTTTTAGTTTTTTGAGGAACCCCCATATTGCTTTCCACATGATCGAACTAGTTTACATTCCATTGGTTTATGGTTCTGTTCTTGTGCCAGCACCAAACTGTCTTGATTACTGCGGCTTTGTAGTAGAGCTTGAAGTTGGGGGGCATAATCCCCCAAGGACAATTCTTGAATCATGTTATTTTATGATTTGACATTACTAGTGTAATGAAATGCAAAATTTCTTAATTTTTAAAAGTTAAAATTTAAAGGTCTTGTCTTTTGGTCTTTAAGACCAGGTGATACGCTGTATAGCAACTCTCAAACAGCATTACGTGGAAACATTCCTGGTAGCAGCATTAGAAAAGTGAGAGATACAGTTGATGAGTTGTGCCAGCAAGACTGATTATAAACGCCATGAAGGTCTGCAAGTCACTAGAGTATTTGAGAAAAATATCAGCTCTTTTTGGCAAGGATTGTAGGATTAAGTGGAAACATGACACAGAGAGAGATCATATTCTTCCACCTGTGTTTTATTTCTTTCCTTTCCTTGAGAAAGGGGAGCCACAGCTTGTGTTTGAAAATTTCCAAGAGTCACTTAACTCTTACACTCTGTAAAGAGAGTAGAACACATTCGTGCCCTAAAAGCACCGGGTCCTTACAATTTAAGGGCTGTCTTCCGGGGTGTGTTTTGCTGGGAATCATCACAGTCATGTTAACTTTCGTAATTCTACAACTCTCAAATTTTCCTACTGCTTTGAGCAAAAGGCACACTGACACTCTGGGATTTACTGTCTTCCTGTACTAAATGCCTTTTGCGGAAATGTCTCTGGGATTTCATTGTCTTCCTCCTGCCTTTTAAAATCGAATATACTTCCATTTCACTGAGTTAGGCAAGTTTCTGCCATGGTGTCTCTCAATGACCTTCCTTTGAGTTAAGTAAACACAACCCTTTTCTCTGTGGGACTGTCATGTTCCTTTTCACTTGGGTTTTGGGAACTCTAAATGACGTTAGGAACAGCATGCTTGCATTCTCTTGATGTAATTGTAAATGCCAATAGAGAAATTGTAGTTATAAAAATGCTAATAAGTTTATCGCTCAGGGCCTCACTTTCTTTACCAATGAAATGCCGAAGTTGATATTTAATGAACATAAAATTCTTCAGTTCAGTGAGAGACAAAGCTATAAATGACTTATAAAAATAGCATTCATAAATCTGCTAAAGATAGAGAGTGGGTATTGCTGATTTGGGGACATTTGCAGGAGAGACCTGCAGCCAGACTTCAGCCTGGACTGTTTGGAGGCTTTCCATTTTCCAGGTACAAATTATGAAGTCTCTCACCTAAGGCTTTCTTTCTGGAAGGTAAGATTAATGTTTTACATCTCTTCCCTTCCTTATTCTATTCTAGCTCCTATGTCACATTTTAATCTCACTTTTCTAATGGACCAAGTCTAGTATGACTCTAGGTCTTTTACAATTGTTTCCCTTTCTTTTCGCCCTCTGTGCTCTTTTCTCTTTTTCCTTACACCTGGCTGTTAGTCAGTTTACAATTAGCTTCTTAGTTCCTAACTTTAAATTATGAGCCACCATTCAAACTTTACCAGATATTGAAAGTCTCTAATGTTGAAAGTGGCTAAAACAATCAAAAGAAAAAGCTACTTTAAAGAAACAAGATATGCATGGTAAGAATATTAAAGGTAAATTTTAAAAAACACAGTGATATCAACAAAAGAATTATTATATATTTAAAGGGTTAAGAGACATGGCAGCGGGAAGATGGCAGTGTGAGCAGGGCAGCAGAAATCTCCTCCCAAAACTATATAAATCTATGAAAACACAGCAAATACAACTATTCCTAAAAGAGAAATCAGAGCACACAGGAAAGTGCACAGCGTGCAGCCACACCTGGGAGGACTCAGCACCCCGCGAGGCGGGTAAGATACAGAGCAGCGACCCGGCGGCACCTGAACACTCACCCAGGCCAGTGCGCCGGCGGGAGGAGAGGATTCGGAGCCGGGAGGGAGTGGAAGAGCAGGTCCGCGAAATAACCAGCCCCGGTGGTCTGCGCTGGAGCACCGGGAGTGCTGACACACATCACGCGGTGCATCAGACATTGGAGAGGCAGAAGGTGCAGGTTTTGAGCTGGGAAGGTGCCGGGACCGTGCAGCCAGTGCCCAGGGAGAAGAGAAAAGCGTGCGCCATTTGTAGCGGTCTTGGAGAGGCGGGGGGCCCAGCGAGGGAACACCATCGTTCCGGCGGGCTCAGCCCTGCAGGCTGGAAGTCCTGGGGAACTTCGGTCCCTTTCGCTAGTGACAGAGAGAAGGGAGCAACCATGCTGGAACTTTATACAGAAAACAATAATGTCCCATTCATTACTACCTACAAAAAAAGCGACGCAGCTGTGGCTGCGAATTAGTGGAGCAACAGCGACACCTACAGCATGTGTAGAGAATCCACTCCAGGTGGGCTTTTTTTTTTTTGCTCGTCTGTTTTATTTCTTGCCTTTTTTTTTCTTTTTTCACCTTCCTTCTCTTTCATTTCTTTCTTTCTTCTTTCTCTCTTTTCTTTCCCTTCCTTCTTTTTTTTGGCTTGCGTGGGTTTTTTGGTGGTGCTTTTTTTCTTTTTTTTTCTCTTTTCTTTTTAAACCTTAAAGAGCCCAGCTGACATACGTGGCACCTACCAGCGACCACTCCTGTCAACATGACAAGACAGAAGAATATGATACAGACAAAAATCACCAAGATTCAGAGCCCCTCTGAGAAGAAATCTGAAGGGATGGATATGCAGCAACTTCCTGAAAAAGAATTCAGAATAAAAGTCATAACCATGCTGATGGATCTACAGAGAAATATGCAAGAGCTAAGGGAGGAAGTGAGGGAAGTCAGGAAAGATAATGCAGAAATGAGACAAGCCATCGACGGGCTCAGCAGTAGACTGGACGAGATGCAAGAGACTGTTAATGCAATAGAAATCAGAGAACAGGAATACAGAGAAGCTAAGGCAGAGAGAGATAAAAGGATCTCTAGGAATGAAAGAATATTAAGAGAACTGTTTGACCAATCCAAAAGGAACAATATTCGCATTATAGGAGTACCAGAGGAAGAAGAGAGAGAAAAGGGGCTAGAAAGTGTCTTTGAAGAAATAATTGCTGAAAACTTCCCCATGCTGGGGAAGGAAATAGTCTGGCAGTCTATGGAAGCCCACAGATCTCCCAACACAAGGGACCCCAGGAAGACAACACCAAGACACATAAGAATTAAAATGGCAAAGATCAAAGATAAGGACAGAGTATTAAAGGCAGCTAGAGAAACAAAAAAGATCACCTTCAAAGGAAAACCCATCAGATTAATATCAGACTTCTCAACAGAAACCTTACAGGCTAAAAGAGAATGGCATGACATATTGAACGCAATGAAGCAGAAGGGCCTCGACCTAAGAATACTGTATCCAGCACGATTATCATTTAAATATGATGGAGGGATTAAACAACTTCCAGACAAGCAAAAGCTGAGGGAATTTGCCTCCCATAAACCACCTCTACAGGACATCTTAAAGGAACTGCTCTACAGGGAAGCACTCCTAAGGCTAAAAAGATGTCACCAGAGAAAATAAAATCATAGCAAAGAAAGCAGACCATCCAAAACTAACTAAAGGCAAAGAATAAAACACCTAGTATATAAAGAATGGAGGAGGAAGAATAAGGGAGAGAAATAAAGAAACATCAGACTGTGTTTACAATAACTTAACAAGAAAGTTAAGTTAGATTGTTAGATAGTAAAGAAGCAACCCTTGAACCTTTGGTAACCACGAATCTAAAGCCAGCAATGGCAATAAGTACATATCTTTCGATAATCACCCTAAACATAAATGGACTGAATGCACCAATCAAAAGACACAGAGTAACAGAATGGATAAAAAAGCAAGACCAATCTATATGCTGCCTCCAAGAAACTCACCTCAAACGCAAAGATATCGCCAGATTAAAAGTGAAGGGATGGAAAAAGATATTTCCTGCAAATAACAAGGAGAAAAAAGCAGGTGTTGCAGTACTTGTAACAGACAAAATAGACTTCAAAACGAAGAAAGTAGCAAGAGATAAAGAAGGACATTACATAATGATAAAGGGGTCAATCCAACAAGAAGATATAATCATTTAAAATATATATGCACCCAACACAGCGGCGCCGGCATTTGTGAAACAAATACTAACAGAATTAAAGGAGGAAATAGACAGCAATGCATTCATCTTAGGTGACTTCAACACATCACTCACTCCAAGGGACAGATCAACCAGACAGAAAATAAGTAAAGATACAGAGGCACTGAACAACACACTAGAACAGATGGACCTAACAGACATCTACAGAACTCTACACCCAAAAGCAACAGGATACACATTCTGCTCAAGTGCACATGGAACATTTTCCAGAATAGACCACATACTAGGCCACAAAAAGGACCTCAGTAAAATAGAAAATATTGAAGTTCTACCAACCAACCTCTTGGATCATAAAGGTATTAAACTAGAATTAAACTTTAGGAAGAAAACAAAAAGGCTCACAAATACATGGAGACTTAACAACATTCTCCTAATTAATCAATGGGTCAATGACCAAATCAGAACAGAAATCAAAGAGTATATGGAGACAAATGACAACAACAACACAAAGCCACAGCTTCTATGGGACGCAGCAAAGGCAGTTCTAAGAGGAAAGTATATTGCAATCCAGGCCTATCTAAAGAAAGAAGAACATTCCCAAATGAATAGTCTAAAGACACAATTACTGAAATTGGAAAAAGAAGAACAAATGAGGCCCAAAGTCACCAGAAGGAGGGACATAATAAAGATCAGAGAAGAAATAAATAAAATTGAGAAGAATAAAACAATAGAAAAAATCAATGAAACCAAGAGCTGGTTCTTTGAAAAAATAAACAAAATAGATAAACCCCTAGCCAGACTCATTAAGAGAAAAAGAGAATCTGCACACATAAACAGAATCAGAAATGAGAAAGGAAAAATCACGACGGATCCCACAGAAATACAAAGAATTATAAGAGAATATTATGAGAATCTACATGCTAACAAGCTGGAAAACCTAGAAGAAATGGACAACTTATTAGAAAAATACAACCTTCCAAGACTGACCAAACAAGACACAGAAAAACTAAACAGACCAATCACCAGCAACGAAATTGAAGCGGTAATCAAAAAACTACCCAAGAACAAAACCCCCGGCCAGATGGATTCACCTCTGAGTTCTACCAGACATATAGAGAAGAAATAACACCCATTCTCCTTAAAGTTTTCCAAAAAATAGAAGAGGAGGGAATACTTCCAAACTCATTCTATGAAGCCAGCATCACTCTAAAACCAAAACCAAGCAAAGACCTCACCAAAAAAGAAAACTATAGACCAATATTCCTGATGAACGTGGATGCAAAAATACTCAACAAAATATTAGCAAACCAAATTCAAAAATACATCAAGAGGATCATACACCATGATCAAGTGGGATTCATCCCAGGGATGCAAGGATGGTACAACATTCGAAAATCCATCAACATCATCCACCACATCAACAAAAAGAGGAACAAAAACCACATGATCATCTCCATAGATGCTGAAAAAGCATTTGACAAAATTCAGCATTCATTCATGCTTAAAACTCTTAATAAAATGGGTATAGATGGCAAGTACCTCAACATCATAAAGGCCATATATGACAAACCCACAGCTAACATCATACTGAACGGCGAGAAGATGAAAGCTTTTCATCTAAGATCAGACACAAGACAGGGATGCCCACTCTCTCCACTGTTATTCAACATAGTACTGGAGGTCCTAGCCACGGCAATCAGACAAAACAAAGACATACAAAGCATCCAGATTGGTAAAGAAGAAGTCAAATTGTCACTATTTGCAGATGACATGATATTGTACATAAAAAAACCCTAAAGACTCCACTCCAAAACTACTAGAACTAATATCTGAATTCAGCAAAGTTGCAGGATACCAAATTAACACACAGAAATCTGTTGCTTTCCTATACACTAAAGATGAACTAACAGAAAGAGAAATCAGAAAAACAATTCCATTCACAATTGCATCAAAAAGAATAAAATACCTAGGAATAAACCTAACGAAGGAAGTGAAAGACCTGTACCCTGAAACTACAAGACACTCCTAAGAGAAATTAAAGAGGACACTAACAAATGGAAATGCATCCCATGCTCTTGGCTAGGAAGAATAAATATTGTCAAAATGGCTATACTACCCAAAGTAATCTACAGATTCAACGCAATCCCTATCAAACTACCAACAGCTTTCTTCAATGACTCGAACAAATAATTCTAAAATTCATATGGCACCACATAAGACCCCGAATAGCCAAAGCAATCCTGAGAAGGAGAAATAAAAGAGGGGAATTACACTCCCTGACTTCAAGTTCTACTACAAAGCCACAGTAATCAAGACAATTTGGTATTGGCACAAAAACAGACCCACAGATCAGTGGAATAGAATAGAAAATCCAAACATTAACCCAAACACATACAGTCAATTAATATTTGATAAGGGTGCCTTGGATATACAATGGGGAGATGACAGCCTCTTCAGCAGCTGGTGTTGGAAAAACTGGACAGCTACATGTAAGAGAATGAAATTGGACTACTGTCTAACCCCTTACACAAAGGTAAACTCAAGGTGGATCAAAGACCTGAATGTAAGTCATGAAACCATAAAACTCTTAGAAAAAAACATAGGCAAAAATCTCTTGGACATAAACATGAGCAACTTCCTCATGAACATATCTCCCCGGGCAAGGGAAACAAAAGCAAAAATGAACAAGTGGGACTATATCAAGCTGAAAAGCTTCTGTACAGCAAAGGACACCATCAGTAGAACAAAAAGACATCCTACAGTATGGGAGAATATATTCATAAATGACGTATCCGATAAGGGGTTGACATCCAAAATATATAAAGAACTCACGCACCTCAACAAACAAAAAGCAAATAATCCAATTAAGAAATGGGCAGAGGACATGAATAGACACTTCTCTAAAGAAGAAATTCAGATGGCCAACAGGCACATGAAAGATGCTCCACATCGCTAATCATCAGAGAAATGCAGATTAAAACCACAATGAGATATCACCTCACACCAGTGAGGATGGCCAACATCAAAACACAAACAACAACAAATGTTGGCGAGGATGTGGAGAAAAGGGAACCCTCCTACACTGCTGGTGGGACTGCAAATTAGTTCAACCATTGTGGAAAACAGTATGGAAGTTCCTCAAAAAACTAAAAATAGAAATACCATTTGACCCAGGAATTCCACTCCTAGGAATTTACCCTAAGAATGCAGCAGCCCAGTTTAAAAAAGACAGATGCACCCCTATGTTTATCGCAGTACTATTTACAATAGCCGAGAAATGGAAGCAACCTAAGTGTCCATCAGTAGATGAATGGATAAAGAAGAGGTGGTACATAGACACAATGAAATATTATTCAGCCATAAGAAGAAAACAAATCCTACCATTTGCAACAACATGGATGGAGCTAGAGGGTATTATGCTCAGTGAAATAAGCCAAGCTGAAAAAGACAAGTACGAAATGATTTCACTCATATGTGGAGTATAAGAACTAAGGGAAAAAAAAAACTGAAGGAACAAAACAGCAGGAGACTCACAGAACCCAAGAACGGACTAATAGTTACCAAAGGGAAAGGGACTGGGGAGGATGGGTGGGAAGGGAGGGGCAAGGGGGAAAAAGGGACATTACGATTAGCAGATGTAATGTTGGGGGGGCACGGGGAGGGCTGTACAACTCAGAGAGGACAAGTAGTGACTCTATGGCATCTCACTACGCTGATGGACAGTGACTGTAATGGGGTTGGGGGGTGGAACCTGATGAAGGGGGTAGTGTAATCAACATAATATTACTCATTTAATTGTAGATTAATGATATCAAAATAAACTTATTAAAAAAAAGAGACATGGCAGTTATAAAATACCTGATTCTATAGAAAAAACAACATTCAGAAAACTAAAAAGAACTGTAGAAGTTAAAAAATATGATAGCAGAAATGAAAAATTAGAATTTTGGAAGTATAGAAAATCTCCAAGAATAAGAACACACAAACATGGGATAAGTACATAAAAAAGAATCAACTCAGAAGGCCCCAATATGATTCCTAGGAATTCTAGAAAAAAAACAACAGAAAATGAAAGCAAGGAATCCACCACAAAAATAATTCAAGCAAACTCTCAGAACATGAGTTGCAGATTGAAAGGCCCACCAGGTGCCCAGCACCAAGGATAGAAATGGACACATCACAATAAAATTGTCAATCCCCCCCCCAAAAAAACCCACCACAAACTTCCAGAGCAAAAAAGAGGTCAAACATAAAGGCCCAAAAATTAGATGTGTTTGAGATTTCTCAAGAGAAATACTAGATGCCAATGAATAGTGCATTAAAAATTCTAAAGGAAAAGGATTCTTTCAACCAATTAGGCTGAGAATCAGGTGTAAATGAAGACACGTTCAGACAGGCAAGCCTCAGTGTCACTAAAATGAGAGCATAAACCAAGGAAACAAGAGACCTTGTACTGGCTGAAGTCATACAGAATAATGGTGAAAAAGATTTAGTGAAGACATCATTTATCATACTGGCAAAAATTAAGCCAATACTGGACATATTTAAACACCTTGACAGGAGGCTTAAATAATGGGGGAAATTTGAGGTTGAATTAAGTGCTAGGTATACTAGAAACTAAACAAATGAAAGATTAAAATAATTATTAAGTTCAGGGAAACAAGAGGTTCAAAAAAGGTAAAGTAATTACAGTTTTGTTAAATGAATCAGCTGTGAATATAAATATACAAATATTAATGTAAATAAAATTAAAAAGGAAGTCAGGTAGATAGGAAGGTTGCATATGTATAGCCGGAGAAGAGAGAAAGAAATTGAACTCTTGTCTTCCACAATCAGAGATAATGCCTACAACAGAAATCTCAAATTTCAGCTATGATATTTTAAATAAACTATCAATTTTGGAGTAACTTTAGAATTACAAAAGGTAGCACACCTTTCTACTATAAACTTTACCCAGTTCCCCCTAATGTTAACATCTTATTTTACTTTGGTGCATTTGTCAAAACTACAAAACCATCATCGGTATATTCCTGTTCACTAAATCACAGATTTTATCCAGATTTTAGCAGTTTTTCCATTAATGTTTTTTTTTCTTTTTTTCTGCTCCAAGACGCCACCCAGGACACTACATTGCACTTAGTCTCCTTGGCCGTGTAGTTTCTTCTGGACTGTGACAGTTTCTTTTGCCTTGTTTTCATGGCCTTGACAGTTCTGAGGCGTGCTGGTCAGGTACTTTGGTGTATGCACCTCACGTTTGGTCTGTTTGATGTTTTTTCTCTTTATTAGACTGGGGCTATGTTTTTGGAAAGAATACCGTGGTGGTGCATCATAGCACATCATATCAGGGGTGTATGACAGCCACATGGCATCATTGAGCACATGGCAGTATTTGTCAGATCGCTTCATTATTCTCCCTGTTGTGTACTCTTTTCTTTGGAAATCTGTCACCAAGTCCAGCACACATTCAGTGGGGGGTGGGGGAGGATGAAGCTGTAGGGAGGGAGCACTTACTCCTCTCACCTAGAATTCTCCTGTAAGGAAGGCTGGTTTCTTCTCCCCCATTTATTTATTCACTCAGATTTCTATCCTTACGGACCCCTATATTTATTTTATAGTTTGGGTTATAATCCAGTACTATGTTGCTCATTTTGTTTCTCGAATTGTTGCAGTTTCGGCAGTTGGAAGATACCCAGGCGGGCTCCTGCACCCCTCTGACATACCCTGCTCCTTGTGTGTTTTGAGCACTTCCTTACTTTCTGACAAAACAAAATGTCCCAGATTCATTATCTATTTTCCTTAAAATCAGCCATTTCCCTAAGTATCTCTAGCTCCTTTTATTGGAGAACAGTATGTACAAATCAGTATCTGGGTGTATAATTACAAAATAAATAAATACAATTTTAAAATAGGGAGAAAGTATAGGTAATAAAGTAAACTTGAAGTTTCTTACTTAACTGAAATCTTTATACAGTTTCATGTTGCAGAAATATTTTAAGATAGAAAATCTTTAAATAAGCTTATCTAGATATTTTTGATATGTGAAAAAATTTTTAATAACTGCATTATAGAGATAAAAATGAGAGAAAAGAAATATATGTAATAAAAGGAGAAAATAAGTATATTTTGATGTGAATCAATAGTAGAAACAAGGATGCAAATATTTAGGATTAAGATATTTTTAAGGGCTTATTCTGCATTGTGCTTGGAAAATAAATGTCATAAAACAGACTGTAAAACTAATGCAGAAACCAGATGTAATAGTGACAGGAGGTGTTAGCTCTCCACATATATTTTTGAGATTTCCATTCAGTCAAATGTAACTTGTGAATGAAATCCTGATTTGCCTTTTAGTCAGTTTTATCTCATAGGAACCAAGTAAATAATGAGGGAAGCTGCTATGCAAGATTTAATTCTGTGAAGATTAAAATAAAAATGAATTATATATTCTTTCATCAATTCACATAGAACTTAATCTCTGCTTTTCTTTGATGGTATTTATCACTTTTTACCATGCATCATAGGCATTTGTTTACATGATTTGTCTTTACTAAAAGGCAAAATTCCTTGAAAGTATAATCTATGGCTTACTCATCTTAAGATATTTCCCCAAATCCTGCCCAATTCGAGACACATAATCGAACTCAATTATGCCAAGTAACAGTATAAATTGATAAATCAAGAAGATTCTACACAGTCACCTTGAAGAATGAAACATTGCTATTTCTAATAACTATGGAAAGAATTGTTAGGATGACTTAAACACTTTATTTTCAGGAGAGCAATTTTTTATTTTAAATACAGAGAATCTGTAAATGTAATCCCGTGGCCATGTATCAAAGAGTTAAGTCAAGATTTCAAAAAAGTAATGGAACATGTTCAATTACTTTGCTCTCACTTAAAAGTATTGACATGATTTTTAGTGAAAAAGTTACAATGAAAATAGTAAAATTTTAAATTCTTTAAAACTGTTGCTTATTTCACCTATTAGACTATGTGTATATTATAAATAGGGAAAGAGAAATACATAGGGAATATACTCAATCATTTTTATCACTGATGTTGTATACTCATCAAAATTTGCAAATACCTACACACTGAACACACTGCAGACATGATCCAGAAAACACTGTTGGCAAACTGAGAAATCAGTGGTGTGGTAGAACAGAAAGGCTTTCAACAATGATATTTGCAGGAAATTGAACAAGTGTTTTCTTTCTTTCTAAAAAGGGTCAGTATAACTCTTGGGCAACATTCTAGGGCCCATTCTTGAACAAATACTTCATTTTTAGATTCTTAGAGAAGATAGTAGTGATTATAAGGCCTATTTAGGTTCCATTAAGAGCAAGTCATGACAAATTAATATTATTTGCTTAGTAAAGGTTTACTAAACTGAAAGTTGCAGAGAATGTAGCAACATTTATATGTAAATAATAATACATAATATAAATATAAATAAATTTGACATTGTGCTTTAAATTATTTCATCAATAAAAGAATAATATATGTTGGATAATAAATTGGAATAAGCTTTAAAATAATTTAATCATTGTATGCAAAATGTATTATTTCACACATTCATGTCAACCTGCAGTTCTTACAGGTCTCAGTATTTAACCCTATCCTCAAATTCAATTTTTTAATGACTTTACTGAGTGTTTGGTATGTATACTTCAAAATTTGCATATGATCTAACACTGGAGAGAACAGAAGAATTAAGGAGCAATTTTGGGGTTAAAAATATATATACTTTTTTCTTAGGAAGAGCTGGCTGAACAAGCAGTTCTATTAAAGACAATCTACCTAAGCATCTGAGTATGTGCAACTCAGTAAGTGTCACCTTTGTGGTAAGGCTTTCAAGGTATAGCAACACAAGTCTGAGCTGGTCACAATACTGAAAGTATTGTGTTCAGCTTTGGGAACAATAATTTAGCAAAGACATTGACAAAACAGTTAATTCAGAGAAATTAAATTTTCAGAAAAACATGGCATCTAAGAAATAATTAAAGAGATGTTTAATTTAGAAAGTGACAATTTAAAGCTGATGTTAAGTATCTGAGGGGTTTATGCTTGTTTACAGGACAACCAGAAGCCATGTGTGAATGATACAGGGAGGCAGATTTTGGCATAGTGTGAGAAAGACTTTTAGTCATTGGGTTGTTAGAAATGAGTGAAACTTGGAGAAGAGGGTTCTACCTATCATGGGAGGTTATCATTAATCACTCTGAGGTCCTTTCAAGTTTTAATTTTGATTCTCTATTTAGTCAATAGATAATTTTTTAAAAACTTCCTAAATCACATGTTACAGTTGCCCCTCTATAAATCCTGAGTGGAAGGCAAGCCTAATTATGTATGGAGCCAAACATCCAACTAAATTGATGTACTGAAATAGTCCTACTGAGTGCAGTGGTCTCCTTAATCCCATTTTCACTCACTACAACATCTTTCAGCACTTATTCCTGAATCCTTTGTCTTGTTTTTCTTGGTTGAGACCGCTTGTTGCCCACCATCTGGAGTTCTTGTTGTGTTGATTTTAGATTGAAATGATATCTCAGTGACTCAGATGCTTAGAAGTGAACGAGGCAGCCTGGCAGATTCTCCTCTATATTCTTAAGGGACAAAAGCTGCCAGGCAAAGTTCTCATTGAATGAATTGAAGTTATTTATACTTTTGGAGATACTCCTTTAACTGGAAAACATATTGGTCAAAGAAAGGTTAACAAAACAAATAAGTGGTAATTTTACATAAGATTAACATTCCTTAGAAAATGTCCCAAGTAATAATTTCTTAAGTATTATAAATATTACTACCGAGTAATGAAGCAGCGACTGGGAAAAAAATATTATAAATGTCACTTTCCCAGACTGTACATCTTGAACTCTAAAATTCAATAATTGATAATTTGATATAGTTAAAATTTTTTGTGCAAATAAGGCAAATCATAGAGGCCATATATGCTTTTGACCAATTAAATTTTTAATGATTTATTTAAAAAATAATAATTTGGCCAAAAAATTATTTACTCAACAAATATTATTGAGAAACATCTATGTGTCAGGCACTAATCTAGGTTCTTGGGATACATGAGTGAGCAAAAAGGACAGAAATTCTTGTCTTCATGAAGCTTACATTTAGTGCAGGAAAAGAGCTAATAAGTAAAATATGTAAGGAAATTATACAGTAGAAAGTTACATATGCTACTGTGAAAAGATAAAACAGGGAAGGAATATATGAAATGCTATGGTATTAGGGGTATTGCATTTAAAAACAGGATGGTCAAGATGATCTCAGTGAGAAGGTGACAGTGAGCCAGCACTGGAAGATGGTAAAGAAACAAGTCTTAGAGCTCTGAGGGGAAGAACAAGCCAGGAAGAGGAAACAGCCAGTGAAAAGGCTTCAAATGGGGTGTACTTGGCATATTCAGGAAAGAGCTTAAGCAACCAGATGAGCCATTTATCAGAAAGACAATGAGATGGGAGGCACAGATCACGGTCTTCCCTACAGGCCATGGCAAGGATTTTGGCTCTTGCCTTGAGTGGGGAGCCCCTGGACAATTTTGGACAAATGAATAACAGTTCAGTTAGATTGCTATATTGAAAAGAGACTATGACAGAGTAGAGGAGAAGTTAGGAGACCAGGTAGGAGGCTATTACAATAATCCAGGAAAGAGATGATGGTGGCATAGACTACAGTTATAGAAGTGGAGGTGGTGTATGTGTTCTTAAATAAGAATCAGTAAGATTTGCTGATGGGATGTGAGAGAAAAAGAGAAGTCAAGCATGATTTCAAGGCTTTGAGACTAAGAAAGTTTAAAAGATGGATTCCTACTAACTGAGAAAGAAAAGATGAAAGGTAGAACATTGTTGGTGTTGGATATAGTAAGTTTGAAAAATGTATATTAAACGACCAGATGATGAGTAAAGACTATCAAATGGGAAATTATTTTTGGTCAATTAGATCATTCAGTGGTACTTAGAGCACACTCAACTTAAGAGACACACTTAATGGTATAGACAAACACAACAATACTAAAAAGCAATTCTAAGGCTCTAGAAACATCTGATTTTCAGAGTATAGTACCAAAAAATTTTGGACAGTTCTAAGGAATGCAGAGTTGAAAAACAAGATTTAGGTCACACATTATTATGTACGTTAAGTGGAACAATTTTCAAAAGCAGCTAGGTTGACAAACCTAATTATCCCCTAAGGTAGAAAAGGAATTTGTCTAAATTTGCATATAATTATTTAATCCAAAATCTCAAATACAGATATGATAAAGTAAGACTATCTCTGTTGCTAGAAGTACACAAACATGTGAATCCTTTATGTGTTAACATGATGAAGGATAATATTGACATTTTGAGCTGAAAAGCTGAAAAAGATTCTCGTGCTTCACAACTTGAGTGTAGTATTACACTTCTCTGTAACTCATAAGTTTCCTGGAGGCTAAATATTTTATATGCAGAGTTAAATACACAAAAGTATTAAATGCAATACATTTCTGACACTGATATAATTTGAGGCAGAAATTTTTGATCAAATTTACATACTGCTGGGCTCTCTTGTCCCCTCCTGGCGTGAGCCAGGAGCTCTGTCCTTTCACTTTTATCTCTAAATAAAAGCCTGTACCTTGCTCTCCAAAAAAAAAAGAAAATTTACATACTGCTGGGCAGATGGGGCACTCAGGCTTAACGTTCTAGGTGAGAATCAGCAAACAAAGACATATTGTGGGCTATATTATTAGAAAGGAGGAAAACAATAATTAATGAGTATATATTCTTTTTTCCAGGAATTTTCCTATGTTCTTTAAAAATAATCTTTGTATTTTCATATTACGTGGCCTTTATTATTATTTTTTTTTTGGCAGGTAAAAATCTGAAGCTCAGGGGATTGAAAAACAAACATATATTTTTCATTGAATTAGCCCAAGTATACTGATTCTGAATTCTTTTTATATTTTCAATATTTAAGCTTATACTTTTCACCTATTGAGCAAGTTACAAATTATGTGCTACATTTAGGAAAATTTAGCTATTAATTTCTCAGGATCATGACTAGGCCTCATGGCTAGCTTAGTAGGGAATCTCTGACTCAAGTCCATTTCATATCCCTCTAAAAGCCAAACCACATAAGCTTATCTAATATGTTATCTTGGACTCCTGGAGAAATATTTTAAAAAGCATTGTTTGATAATTGTCAGGGACTAACAGGTATATTCTCCTAAAATGCTGAACAACATTCAGCACTAATCCTAGCAAGGAAAAAATAATCATAAGTATGGAAAAAATAAAAAGAATTCAGAATCAACCTGCCAGGGCTCATCCAATAGCCATATTATGTAGTAATATTCAGGCAGAAACTATGCAATCTGGTAACAATTACATCTGTGTATAGTACACACACACTACTCACAAGCATGAATCACTGAATCACTGATTTACACCAATATTGGCAGAAGTCTTTATCATGTTTGTTTTGTATATCTGTTACTGAATATAGCATTTTAAACTTTAAGAGTTTTCAGCAATGGCTGTGTGTCTGTCTGCCTCCATGCCTTCCATCTTCCTCATTTTCCTGTCTTCTTTCCTTTCTTGTTTTTTTCTCCTTCTCAGGGCCTCCACTAGGTTGTAGTGAGTAAAGCATTTGGCTTGGGCACAGAGTTTAAGAGAATACCAAACAGTAATCGAGATAAGTGATATTTTAATGAAATATTGTTAAAAAGTCAAAATCCCTAAAAAATTCATGATAAACAAACTATCAAAAATTTAAATAAAGACTGGAT
This sequence comes from Smutsia gigantea, assembly GCA_032199065.1. Classification (NCBI taxonomy): domain Eukaryota; kingdom Metazoa; phylum Chordata; class Mammalia; order Pholidota; family Manidae; genus Smutsia; species Smutsia gigantea. Next base: position 78,569 of record JAVSCE010017588.1, read on the forward strand.
CTGCCAATGCCATGGGGAGCTGTATCAATATACATAGTGATTTTGAGGTTTTCGGCGACTCCCATAAACTATACACCTGAGGTGAATGTCAGACATGCCTGACCTTAGTCTGGCTCTGCTCTGTCTGTCCTTCCTGCCTTGCTTCCCAAACTTCTATAGAAAAAAATATAAAACAAGTTCATTTTACCACCTGCAAACACAAAATTCCACATGTCAACCTCCTCTCTAATAGATCTCAGTTACATAAACACACACAATGAGATGGAAATGATTTAAATTAGGCTGAAAAGTGCTGAGATCTATTATAAGACAAATTATTTCATTGAGAGCTTCTTAAGATAGTGAATAAGTTGCACTATCTAGGACATAATAAGATACCAAAATATCTAGTCCCTTTAAGAACTTCCTATGAGGACCCAGGCTTGGAAATTTGGGAGTTTAATTTCCTGAGTACTCTGAGACTGATTGCTAGTCAAGGGAGATTTGAATCATTTAATTTAGAAAGATCAATAATCAAGCTTGAAATTGAGCTATTTCATTTAATTCACTAAAGATACACAGAACACTTATATATGAGTTGCTGTAGAGACATAGGATAAACTGATTCTAACCCAAAGTAGTATACAATCTAGAAGGATAGATACAATGATAATGTTAAGAAAAAATCATATGTGGGGATGGATAAATTATCAAAAGAGTTTAATGGAGGAAGGAAATATTTTAGGCAAAAGAATCAGGAAAGACATCAGAGCAACAACTGAGATAGCCTTTGGAAAAGAAAAGGCAATGGACAGAAAAACAAGGCAGTGGGAGGAGTAGATTTCTGATAGAAGGGAAGAAATAAACACTTGATATGTAAGCATATTGAGGTATTTAGGAAAGCCAGTAACTTTGACAGGGATGTAAGGCATATGAAAGGGAAGAGATGCCTAGATGCATGTTTAGCACAGCACAGGTGTTCAAAAAATATGTTTTGAATGAAAACAATGAATGAAGACTGAAAGAAGGATAATGCCAAATGGCAGAGACCTTTGAATGCTAGGATAAACAAATTACACTTGAGATAAAGGAGAACACTACAAGGCTCTTGAGCAAAGATGGATTGCTATCAGATCTCGGCTGAGGGAAGATTAACTGGTGAGAGGGGGCTAATCGGTTAGCGATTTCAGTTATATATTAGTTAGGAGAGTAGTAATAATGACATGAATTACTAAATTGGAAGTAGAAAGGGAAAAAATGGATGAATGGGAGAGAAACTGCTGAGGCAAGATTAATAGTTAAAACAATTAATTGGCTCTGGTAAGAAAGACAAAAGCAATGAAAATGACTCCTGTTTCTAGCCAGGATGACAGGGAGGGTATTGGTGCTTTTAACAGAAATGAAGAACACAGAAAGATAAGCATCAACTTGCAAAGAGAGATAATTAGTTCAGTGTTAGACATATGCCTGGCAGGGGCACAGGCAGGGCCAGGTAGAGATGTGCAACAGATAAGAGTTGTCTTGTTCCTAGAAAGCAAATGCATCACAAAGGGAGAAGCAACATTTGCCCCTTGATGTGCCCTCACTTAACCTCTACTTTCTGATTAATTGCATGTAAGGAGCAAAGATAGCAAAGATTTTGTTCCTTAGTGTTGTAACATTTCAGAAAATCCTGTATACATATAAAAAAGCCTCTCAGTATCAGTTAAGATGATGAAAAATTTTAGATTACCCAGATATATCCAAAGCTCTGGATACCTAAAGCTTCTGGTGAGAAAGCAATAGAATAAAGTTTGTAGCTTGCTGGGACTAAACTCCAGCACAGGCCACCAGCTCTTAAACTTCAGTAAGCATCAGAATCTCCTGAGAGGCTTGTTAATGTCAATTTCCTGGCCCCACCCCAAGAATCTCAGATCAGGTGGTTCTGTAATGGGCTCTAAAACTTTGTTTCTCACAAGTTCCCAGACGGGGATCCTACCCGTCCAGTGCCCATAGTATGCAAATCATTGGCCTAGCACAAGAGCTTTTAAGTAATGCCTAGATGAGTGATTCTCACAAGATAATCTGTGAACAATCTTCAGAAATACCTGGATTGCTTGTTAAAATTTAATGTGGTTCCACCCCAGAGCCAGTGAATCTTAGTATCTGGTTTTGGAGCTGGGAATAAGCATTTGTGGCAGCCTATCTAGGTAATGCACAGTACCTTCTAAAGTTTGAGAGCCACTCTAATTATGGAGTGAATTTTAATTAATTTTGGAAAGACATTAGAGACTTAAATTCTGTAACTGTGGTAGAACCTGTGAGCGGGAGTTAAGAGACATGGGTCATAGTCATAAATCTTGAGGCGAATTAGCCCTGAGGTAAATCACTTAACTTTTTAGCAATAATTTTCTCATCTGTAAAATAAAATGATTAAACGTAAAGATCTCCACATTCTCTTTCAGCTCTGTGACTGTGATGAATTCTGGGACTAGCAATGGGTAATGATCAGAGATAAATATTCCCAGGGAGTTTAGGAAAACCAACCATTTTCATTGGGTGTGTCAGAATAGCATGAGTTTCATCTTTGTTTTGTTGTAATATATGTGCTTTTTTTTTCCATTTTGATTTGGCTCTCTTGCTGCAAGTAGGATGTCTGTTTCTTCTCTCTTTGAGAATCACTATGGGGTGTGGCATTTTGTGGGTTAAATTGAGTTCCACCTCTCATGAAGGCTGGGCTTTGTGTGACTACAGAGCACAATCTAATTTGTATTGGAGTAAATGATGGTGATTATAGAGATTCAAGTTTGTTCATCAAAAGAGTTTCTTTTAAAAAGTGAGTATTAAAATAGAACTTAAATTTATATATTCTACTTCACATCCATTAGGATGGCTACTATCAAAAAAATCAGAATAAGTGATGGTGAGGATGTGGAGAAAGGGGAACTTTCGTGTATTATTGGTGGAAATGAAAAACAACACAACCACCATGGAAAACAGTGTGTGAGACCTCAAAATATTAAGAATAGAATTACCTATTGATACAGCAGTCACACTTCTGGGTATGTACTTAAAAGAATTGAAAGAAGAGACTCAAACACTTTTGTACAACCAGGTTCATAGCAGCATTGCTTACAATAGTCAAAAGGTAGAAGAAAAGTAAGTGCCGGTTGATGAATGAATGTATGGACAAAATCTGGTATGTACATACAATAATATATTTAGTCTTAGGAAGGAAATTCCGGCACATGATACAATGTGGATGAACCGTAAGGATATTAGGCTAAGTGAAATAATCCAGTCACAAAAGGACAAATTCTGTGATTCTACCTGTATGAGGTTCATAGAATAGTTAAATGCATAAAGCAGAAAGCAGAATGATGGTTTCCAGTGATTTAGGGGAGAAGAAATGGGGAGTTACTGTGTAATGGGTATAAGATTTTAGTTTTACAGGATGAAGAGTTCTGTAGATGGATGGTGATGATGGTTGTATAATAATGTAAATGTACTAAATTGTACACTTCAAAATGATTAAGATGGTAAATTTTATGTTACATGTATTTTACAACAATTTAAAATAAAATTTTAAATTTCAATAAAATTTTTATGTTGAATGTTAAATATGGTGACTCTTAATGTGATATGCTTAGATTATATTACAAATCAATTTCTTATGACATAAAAAGAGAACCTCTATCCTTATTTATGGGGCTTTTTAAAATTCATTTTGTACTTTTGGATCTAATATTTACATTATATATAATAAAAGAAATAAAGAGAAAATTTAAGAGGTAGATTATTTTCTATCTAACACTAAGTATGGCTTTATATTGTAACATATTTGTTGCCCCCAAATACTTTCAATGCATTGACATTTTATTTATTTTATTATTTCCCAAGCTGAGATGATTATTTCCCAGATGGTAGAGCCCTAAAGGATTTTGCAAAATATATTTATTTAAAATAAGGAAAATAATAGTTCTTTTAACAAGAAAGGAGGAATTTATAATCAGAAGCTTTAGTACCTTAGATGACAATTTGAGAAGTGTAAAAGCAGAGGTATACCGAAGTATCATGACATTTATGCCTCAGTAGGAGAATTGGAATTCAGCAGTCGAGATGAAGAAAACCACGGTAGGACAGAAAGAGAGGAAAGGGAGGACCCTTCAAGGATATGAAAGGACAGCTAGGGGCTGGGACCCTCAGGAATGCAAATGAAACATATATAGACTCCTGATTCTGCTACTGAGGGAAGGAAGGTTTCATCAGAAACTAAAAATTCAAAATATATGTTAAAGGTACAGCTTAAAGTAATGGAAACAAATGCTTAGGCATGAAGATCCAATAGCTTAATTCGAAATATCCATAGAAAAACTTTGTGCCCTCTCGGTATCTTTTACTGGGGATAAAAGTATTATAGAATTCTTGTTTATATTAATTGTGTTAGGGATAAAAAGGAAGACATCAAACAGTGGACAGCTTAGAGGCATATTTACAAAACCATTTAGCTTTTCTCAGTTTCATAAGGTAAATGCTGCTCTTTGAAATTACTGTCTGGTAAAAGAAATATTATCTTAAGAAGCATACTCTTGGGCATGTGGATTTATAATTAGGACCTAATCAAATCCTATTTGCTTGCCAGGACATCTGCTTAACTTACTGTGTAAATGCAGATGTGGACACGGATTGGAATAGCAAAGCATGAGGGGGTAAAGGTAGAGTAAAAAAACCAAAAACAGAATACTAATATCACTGTTTTAAAAAGAGGTATTAAATTGATAATGACATTTAAGTCAATAGGAGAAATAGAAAAAGAAATAATTTAACAATGTATATATAGATGTATAAAAGGTAATACTTATTTGAACAAATGTTCAACCTTATTAATAATCAGAGAAGTAAAAAAGAAATGAGATATTTTCCATTTATTGTTTTAGCAAAAATGAAAAAATAGGAATATTATCATTTAATTATGGCAATTTCAGGCAAGAAAGTGGGAAAACAGAGTTCTCTTTTATACTGATAAAAGGAGAAATTGGTATGATTTCTTTAGAAACTACTTTGAGAGTGGTTATTAAATTTGTAAATGCACATACTTCTTAATCCAGAATCCCACTTTTAGGACTTATATTTATAAAAAATAACATAAATATATAAAAATAAATGTTTAGCATAGCTGCTTTTAGGAGAAATATATGAAATAGTCAAAGTGTTCATGAAGGACAATAACCTGATAAATTATAGTACTTCATGGAATATTTTGAGGGTATCAAAATGATGTATAAATATATATGATAACCTGAAAGACGTTTAGGACAGAAATTGATAAAGACAAAGGCAGGAGAACATTAAAAAAAACAGTCAAAATGGAAACCAAACAAAACCATGGATGCCAGTGTATGCCTACCACGAGGATATGCACTACTATTAATGGAGGTAAAACCAGATGGGAGAGTAAACTGATTTTAAAATTACTGTTTTTGCATTTTTCCAACAGAAAATTTTAAAATGTGGGAAGTACCTTTGAAAGTAAGAGCTAAACCAAGGCATAGTTCCATTTAAATATTTGTTGTATAAAGAAGTCTGTGACTATGTGGAGCCACCAGAGAACAACGATGCACCTATCCATTCTATTTCATCCTGGGGAATCATAAAGCTGCATCCCTTTGTAGAGTACTGGGCTGTGCTGATGAGGTGCGTTACATCAGGTCTGACACCTGAGGCTTGAGGCTCCCACTAGGCAGGGGCCTCTGCAGTTTTCAGGGAGGTGCACTTCTCTCATGAGGCTATCAGATAGTTTGAAATTAGGGTCCAAGGACTCACTGAATATTAGATCCAGAAGAAATCTCAGAATTCATCTATTTCATTTTCACAATTTTACAGATAAGGCAGAAATTGAGGTCTAAAGTGGCTCTATCTTCTTTCCAATCAGACATTTATTTTCTAATACTATTGGTTATTCTTTTCACACATTTTTGCTCATTTAGTTAAAACTGCACAATTAACATCCAGTTAGTAGGTTCATGGCCCAATAGGCTCACAGGCACAGACTGCACTTCTACCCACTTCACTTTCCTGTAGCACCATTATAGTTTTATGTGTCAACCTGGCTGGGCCATGGGATGCCAAGATATCTGATTATTCATTTTCTGGATGAGTTCATGAGTATGTTTCGGAGAGAGATTAGCACTTGAAGTGGCAGACTGAGTGGGCCGACTGCCTTCCCCAGTGTGGGGGGCACCATCTCACCCATGGAGGGCCAGAATTGAATAAATAGATACAGGACCTTTTCTCTCTCTTTCTGCCTGACTGCTGAGTTGGAACACCTGTCTGCTCCTACCCTTGGACTGGGATTTACATTATCAGCACTTCCAGTTAGTTCTCAGGCCTTCAGACTCAGACTGGAATTTACATCATCAGCTTTCCTAGGTCTCCAGTTTTTAGACAGTAGATCAGGGGACTTCTTGGCCTCCATAACCATGAGCCAATTCCTTACAATAAATCCTATATATAATAAATCTCACCACCTACACACATACACACACACATATATATGTATGTGTAGAACATTTATAGGCTATCATTATTTACCATTATATAGATAAAACTATGTATTTCCTATTGGTCCTAAAAAAACCTGATGAATACAAGCACCTTCTACCTACCGCATTTTGTTTCCTGAACGTAATGTATTCTGCTCACCTCTATGTTTTTGTTTAGCTGTCTCCTCCCTATCCTACTTATTCCTATCTCTCTTTTATTTAATTAAATCCTACCTATTCCAAGTTTAACCTGACTTCTAGCAAGCCTTTGTGATCTGAGCTAGCCTCATCCCAGGCTATGCTAGGTTCCGTTTCTCTGTGTTCTCATAACATCTTGTATATCTCTCTGTGGGATAACTACTCTTCTGCATTTTACAGCCCCATCCTCACTAGACTAATCCATCTCTGCATCCTCTGTGCCTAACATGGTTTCTGGCACCTAGCAGCTACTGAATAAGTGCTTGTTGATTGAAAAAAATGAATGAATGAATAGATGAATTGGAATTAAGTGCAGCTAATTCAAAGAAGAATTGGAGCAGGTTGGGCTTTAATCATATATTAAATCACTATATTAAAAAAAGCAGTTTTAAAGGTAATTTTCTGTTAATAGTGGATTAGTAGTGTCATCTTTATATACATAAGATAGCACCTTATTATTTTCACTTTAATTTATGGAACCAGTATATATGTATCTCTTTGGCATCTAGAACAAAATCTTTACAGTTTGCTTTGTGAGCTATAAAACCTGACATATTCTAACTCAAGTTAAAATGCTTATGCCTATCTCACTACGCTGATGGACAGTGACTGTAATGGGGTTGGGGGGGGGGAACCTGATGAAGGGGGTAGTGTAATCACCATAATATTACTCATTTAATTGTAGATTAATGATATCAAAATAAACTAAAAAAAATGCTTATGCCTAAGAAGTATATGATTGATGTTTCTCCTTTTCTTATTGAGAAAATATCTAATCAAGGCTAATTTTGATTTCAAACATCCATGAAGATTATTAGAAACAAAAGTAAGTTAAAAAAAAAATTATAAAAACCCCAGGCATTAAAAAAGCATTGGCAGGGCTGCTGGAAACAATCTGTATGTGTTTTTTCATTCTCTTACTGGTTCTCTTCTTTTACTGTGTGATAAGTGACACAGACCTAAAAACTGATTTCTGGAAAGCAGAAAATATGCCAGTGGGATCTGAGCTCCCAGCTGCAGGGTGAAGTGCTAAAGTGAATCATATATTGTTTGCTGAAATCATTTGGCAAAAGGGCAAATGTGCTACTACCTTTACGCTTAGAGGTAGGACAGGCCAGGAGTTGGCATTTTCATAGGCCCAAAGCTGTTTAGTATTTTTTCTTTTATTCCCCCCAAGTTGTGTTCAGTGTGATTATTAATTTCTATAATAAGGGCCTAACCCTGATTTTGAGATCATGACCCTAGTCAATCTATTACCAACTTAACTAAAGCTCAAGTTATCTCTTACCCTCTCTTTGCTGCTGGCTCATGAATTGTCATCTACTTGGCTTTTTACCCAATGCCAAATGATGTTATAGAGAGAGCTCTAAGAGGTAGAGGAATGGAACAACCAGAAAAGAATATGGCCAGTGTGATTCATGGGTTTGAGGCACATAAGACCAGGAATCACTATGTATAAAACATTAGCAGTAAAAATTTCTTTTCCCCTCACAGTTGTTTTATGTTACTTGGTTCGCACTTACTACATCCTTAAGTCTAGCACACATCAGCTGCTACCTTTCTCAGCCTCACTCAGCCATGGGAAGCAACGCCCTCAGATCTCTCAGCTGCTGGAAGACTGCTCTTAGCCAGGCCTCTACCCTGCCATTGTCAGAATGCTCCTGGCAACATGCTCACCCCTCCTGCCACCCCACACTCATCAACTTACCAACACTATTAGCCTATAGCCTAAATCCGGCATTGGCTCTGGATCCCCGAGTGCCCATCACCATAAAAAATCCAGAACTTCTAGGTCACTCCTCATATTTCATCAATTTGGATCTGCACATCCCCTGGCTGACCAATTTCCCCATTCTTCTCTCTCTGCAGACTCTTCCACTCTGCTCACTGGAACTCTGTCATCATCATGATCCCTATATACAACTTTCTTGTTCTGATGGGAATAGTCTTGAGAATGAAAGGAGATTAAAGATTCTGAGACCAATTCCGACATGGGTGGGGGTTCCCTCACTAACAGTTCTCAGATATCAGCTCAGTGTCCTACGATTCAACTCAATTCTGACCCTATCTTCAGGAGCTAGCATCATATTCCATAGTTTAAGGTTTCAGTCCTTCAAGGCTGCCCTCTTCTGCCAGCTTCGTGAGCCAAGTGCAAGTGCACATTGTTACCTGTGCTCCCGACTGACTGGCTATAGACAGGAGGTTCCAACAACTTCCTTGCACCCCTCTGGTTCAGCTAACAGAACAGTTGAGAGAACACAGAGAAACAGTTTACCTACGGGATCACCAGTTTATTATATTATTATAAAAGGATATAACTCAGTAACAGCCAAGAGAGATGCACAGGGCAAGGTATGGGGAAAGGGCATGTAGCTTCCATGCTCTCTCCAAACGCTCTGCTCTCCCCAGTCGACACATGTTCACCAACGTGGAGGCTCTCCAAACCCTGTCCTTTGGAATTTTTATGATATCTTCATTACATTGATATGATTGATTAAATCATTGGCTATTGGTTATTGAACTCAATTTCTAGCTCCTCTCCCCTCCCTGGAGGTCAAACTTGGGGTGGGGATCTGAAAGTTCCAACTTTCTAATCACATGGTTGGTTCTCCTGGCAACCAGGCCGTGTCCCAAGGTGCACCTAGGTGTCACTTCATTAACATAATAAAATATACCTTTTTTGCTGTCACCACTTAGGAAATTCAAAGGGTTTTAGGAACTCTGCACCAGAAACAGGAAGAAGACCGAATATATATGTCTTATTATAAATCACAGGATCATAGGGATGCTGTTAATAATAACAGTGGGACACCTGGTAAAATGAAGGCTGTCCCAAACCAGGACATACAGTCACCTGCTTATATCCTCAGTCTGTTTTTTATTAACTATTCTTTTGCCTTCTTTTGTTATGTAGAACCTGCTTCTTCTCTGGGGATACCACATTGCCTTTGGTCTTCTTAAGTGGTGGCTACATCCGTACCACTGGGTAGGTTTACTCCTTGCCCCTCAAACCACTTCTAGATCCTTGTCTCTAAAGCACTCTAGTTTTGAAGCTCATGCAGACTATACAAACTGCTACTCATTCTTACTACAAACATCTGCTGACTGTGTCATTCCTCCCACATTGCTCAAAGATTTTATCACTTGGCCCTCTATCACCCTGTCAAATTCTAGTTGTGGTTATTCTTGCTGATTTGATTATTCAGATAGACATCCTTTTCCAGTACTTAGCTTCCCAGTCTCTTGGTTTCCTCTTCTCCAAAGATCGTCTCTTTTCTCTCCTACCTCAGCCACCCACTCCCATGTCATATCATTTCCAATATCAGCATCAACTCAATTTCCAATGTGTTAGCTCAGAACCAACTTCACATTATTTCCAATCCTGTCCTAGTTTACAGACTCTAACAATTCTTCAGTCCCTTCCAGACCTACAGTCCATTGTTCATGCCATCCTCTTGGTATCTTCAATATCTCCTGTGTCATCCCTTTCCTCCTACAGAGCTCGGATTCCATGACTCATAATAATGATAATTTCTTGGCATATACTCTCAACTCCTTTACCCCATTGTCTTCTACCATGTTTATCTGACAAACACCAATTCTGGTGAGATCTACTCTCCTTTGACTCCATGTTAACACTCAAGCATCTGAAGATGGCTGGAGAAAAACCCACAATCTTGCTGATTGGTTCCAATTTATAGTCATGACCATTATTGCAAAAGTGCCTTTAGTCTTGTCTAGGAATCCCATTATATTTCACTAGTCTACTGCATCTCCCTTCTCCAGAACAATTATTTCTACCTTCTTTTTCTTCAAATCTCCCTAATCTCTATCCTGCTGCTTATACTTTGGTGATGGCTTGGTTCCTGCTTCTCTGAGTAAGTACAAGCAGTCAAAATGAACTTCCATATGCTTCCACCACCATATATTACAACTTATCTGCATGTATACTCACATGTTCTCCATTCTCTACTATTACTATAGATAGATTGTGCTCCTAAGTCCAATTTGTGCTCTGGATCCTACCCATTACTTATCACCTACTCAAGGACAATTCCCCTGTGTCCCTCCTGAGTCATGAGTTTCCCCCTCTTCCTGGCATCATCCCATCAGTATAATATACAGATGTTGAATATATCTTCCTTCATTAAAAAAAAAGATTTCTCTGAACCTCACAGCCCACCCACTCCAGCAACCCTCCCATTACTTTTAGCAAAGCTCCTTTTAAAATGCCTAGTCTCATAGTCTCCACTGCTTCTCTTCTCACTCCTTTTTCTCTCCTATCCAATTCTAATTCCTTCTCCTTGCACTCTACCAGGTCTGCTCTTGTCAAGGTCACCAGTGACTGCGGGTTGCTAAATAAGTAATTAATTCTCAGTTTTCATTATACTTGATCCATGAGTATCATTTGACTGACAGTTGATCATTTGAACTTCCTTGAAGCACTTTGTCATTTGTCTTCTAAACAACCACTTTCTCCTGCCTTCCTGGCTGATCCTTCCAAGATTCTATTTGCCCTTTCTAACTCTTCCTCCTCTAAATATTAAATTGTCCCAATGATTAGCCTTTAGATACATTTCTTCCCTAGACACACACACATACTTGGTGATAACATCCAGTCTTATGTCTTTAAATACATTCAATGCTAGTAATCCTCAAACATTTATCTCCAGCTAGAACTTTCTCCTAAACACCCAACTAATATATGCAGTAGCTTTCTTAGCATTTTTGCCTGGATAATTAATAATCATTTCATATTAACTATCATTTCAAAGGAAAATTCTCATTTGGCTTCTCAAATCTGCTCTTCCTATAGTATTCTCAATCTCAATAAATGGCAACTACTTAAGCCAAAGATACTGTACTCATCTTCAACTCTTCTTTTTCATATTCCATATTCAATCTTTTAGAAATTCTTGTCAGAGCTACCTTCAAAATATATTCAAATTCAATCACTTCTCACCACTTCCACCATAACAGTTCTGGCCCACACACCATGATATCTCTGTTGGATTGCAACAGAGGCTCCTCACTGGTGTCCTGCTTCCATTTCTGACCTTTCCTATTTTCCACACAGCACCTACAGTATACCTTTGTAAAGTAAGTCAGACCATGTCACTCTTCAGCTCACAACCCTTCCTTGGTTTCCTATCTTGGATTAAAAGCCAAAGCCATTTAAATGGCTCCAAAATATTAGATAGTGATTTTCAACCTTTAGTGTGAGTCAGAATCACCTGACAGGATTTAAGATATTCAGATGCCTTCCATTCCCCAGTTAAGATACAAAGGGTAAATGCAATCAAAAGGCATCACCGATATAAAACAGATGCTTATTTTATAAACTTCCAGCTGTAAAATCAACAAGTAATGAGATGTAATGTATAGCATGATGACTATAGTTAATACACCATATTGTATATTTGTAAGTTTCTAAGAGAATAATCTTAAAAATTCTCATCATAAGAAAATAGTATTTTTTTAACTATGGTGACCCCAGTATATACAAACATTGAATTGTGTTGTACATCTGAAACTGACATAGTAACATATGTCAACAATATCTCAATGAAAAAAGAGACACAAATGGAACTTCAGTGGGGCTCAGGCATTGACATTTGCAATGGCCTCCATCCTGCCTAACTCCCACTCTGATCTTATTTCTTACCCCTCTGCCATATGACACCCTATGCCTCCCTCTCTGTGCACCCTGCTCCAGCCATATTGGTCTTGGCATTTATTTTCATCATGCCATGCTAACTTTTGCCTCAGGAATTTTGCAGTGACTGTTGCTTCTGTCTGGAGTGTGTCCACTCTCCCCCCTACTATCTTCATGGCTCATACCCTGTCCTCTTCCAGGTCTCTACTGAAATATCACTCTCTCAGAGATGCCTTCTGAGGCCACCCTCTATGTGATGGCAATATACCTTTCTTTTTTTTTTCCCTGTCTTTGCTCCCCTTTGTCCTTACTCTTCCAATTTTTTTTTATAGCACATATGTATGCTCTTGTCTATTGCTTTCTCTCCACTACAGTATAATCTCCATTTGACAGTGACTTTGCCTGCTCTGTTATACTTCCCAATGCCTAAAACAGTGCCTGGTAAATAACAGGTGCTCATTGAATATATGTCAAGTAAATAAGTAAACCAATAGGTTCAATCCACCCAGACTTTCAGCCAGAGATGAATAAAGAAGTAGGCTTACCTCACTATTTCATAGGGTCTGGAATTTGTCTTTCTGCTCCAGCCCTCCCAAATTCCTGATATTGGTCCACTTGATAAACCAGTCTCTTGTCTTGGCTTTCATTTCAATATTCCAGTTTTCCAGCTGGAATTAGAGCTGGCCCCTAAAGCCCAGTCGCTAGGCTAGAGACTTGATGCCCCACCTATCAGCTCCCCCTTCTCCATACTCCTCTGGGGTTAAGTGGGTAAACTGAATCTAACTTTCTGATTGAAAACTGCTGCTGCCAGCACCACCATCCATTTCCTTGCTGCCATAGGATCCGTCAGAGTTTATGCCCCCTTTGAACTACGTGGTCTGAAGTGGTATGTAGTTACCACTGGGATACTTTGGCTAGGAGAGGGGTTCTAATCCTACCAACCCTGATTTTCTTTTCTTCCCTAGTCATCTTCATTACAGAGGTTTTACAATAATTTATTCCTCATTACCTCAATTACCTCTTTACCTCAAAATAGGTTATCAGAAAATGAATACTGCCCTCTTAATAACGAGAGCTTTTTCTATTTCAGTGCTACACACAGACACTTCATTCCTAGTCAGATCCTTATCTGTAACCTACAAGTTTACCTATTGTAGAGAAAATGAAAGTTTCTACGGCCAGGATTCTCACCTGGCCTTGGTCGGCTTGCTCACTATACACGTGTGGGCAATACGCTATTATTGACTCTATATAAAGAGCTCCGCCCAGTGCTCTGGGCTGCATGGCTGCAGGAGAGCAGAGGCTGGAGTGGTGGCAGTGCCGAGGACAGAGACTGAGATGGCTGCAGGGGGCTGTGCGGCCCAGAGGCAGAGACTGGCTTGCTGCATGCAGACTAGCTGAGACGGACAGGATTCTAGTGATTGACCTGCCACCATGGGAATAAAGTTGGATATAAACCCTTTCACCCCAAGAACTTTCCGTTATCATTTTTCAGTCTCACAGTATCAAGAGTGAACTTGCCTGGAGCTGAAACTCACTGGTGAGACATCTACTGTAAAAAATTTTTGTCCCATCCCCTCCTAAAATAATCTGATAAACTAAATTCCATTAATGTGCTCATGTTAATAATTGCTTAAAATCATGGACTTACAAGATGTTTTGGGTTTTAACAGGGATCGATTTTCAATGGCATAATTTCAGAATGTTGCTGAGTCATTATCACAGACTCCTAACTAGTTTCCAGGTTCCACATTGCCACCTTCAATTTTTCTCAATACGGCAGCCATATGATTTGCTAAAATATGAATTAGATCATGTTCAAAACCCTCCTAAGTTTCATTATCTCACACAGGGGTAAAAGCCCATGTAAAATGTCCTCTATAGCCTTATATTAGCACCTCTGACTTCAGCATGCATATGAATCCCCTGAAGGTCTTGCTGGACTGAGGTTCACATTCAGAAGGGCTGAGGGAGGGTCTGAGACACGAACGAACTCTCGGGGGATATTGGCACCGCTAGTCCACAGGACTACACTGTCAGCAACACCCTATCAACTGGCCCTCTACTTTTCTGACTCCCATTATTATCCCGTATTTCTGGAGCTCCCATTATTATCCCGTATTTCTGGAGCTACAATAGCTCCTCTCGTTGTCTTAGAGCAGCCAGGCATGCTTCTACAGCAGGGCCTCTGCACTGGCTGAGCCTGAAAACACATCACTCCAGTATACACCTCCCTCCCGCTCCCCCACCTGCTTCAAGTCTTTATTCCAACATCACTTTCTTCGTAAAGCCTTCTCTGGCCCTCTTATCTAACAAGGCTGACCATCTCCTTCTCTATGATCCCTTTCTGTCTCTTCTACTCTATTTTTCTCCTTAACACTTACCACTGCTGAAATTTAACATTTTATTTATTTTGTTTATTGTTGCCTCCTCCACTAGAATGCGGCATTTTGTTTTCATTTTGTTCACTCCAGTGACCAAAATATCAGCTGACACATAGAAGGTGCTCAAGAAAAACTTGTTGAATGAATGCACTTAAAAATTCAGTTATATTTTTCAAATCACACTTTTTCTACTTATGCAAAAAGTCCTGGGAAGAGGAAGACAGGAACAAATTTGTTTTAGTTTAATTAGGTTAGGTAGATAAAGGTGAATGTCTCCTAAGAATAGGAGGTCAGAACTCATTTACTTAATCCTCATTTACACAGGTTTCTTTGGTATGAGCCAAACGAAGAAGTTGGAAGGATCAGGATCTACCTTCAAATAAGAGAAATTCAAGGAGAGTAGCAGTACAACTAAAAACAAGCATAATCTGAGACATTAAGTGTGATTGATTTAAAGTTATAATTAGATTGTGAGGATAGTTTTCACAGTGATGGAGCTTTCCTGGCAGACAGTCACTATGTATATGAATTCCTGTCAAAGACACTATTGAAGTCTGGCCTTTTGTGGAGATATTGACCTAGAAGAGCCCTGAGGTCTTTTCTGCCTGCACAAATTAGAAATCAACAACAGAGAACAGGAAGCTGCTGTGTGAGATGTGCAAGACTAGCTGCTGGAGGAAGAACTGAAAACCACATTTCATGTGTACTAGTTCTCAATCTCATAAAGCCCCAGTGAGCTTTAGCAGGTGAGAAGGTTATTTGTTGGCTGGTTGTATTGTGTTTCAATAGAAGCTGGCCAAGACTTTGCAAACAGAACCAAAATACATTTTATTATACTGCCTCGTCTGTCTAATCAGTTTGCAGCTGTCTCTGATTTTGGTTGAAAGAAATATACATAACAAGCAAATTTTCACATTGATACTTCCATTATGGATTCTGTAGGGAAAATGAAGTTCCAATGGCCAGGATCCTCATCTGACCCTAATCTACCTGCCCACTATGCATGTGCAATGATGTAACTGGCCTACTGTGAGATCCAGGCTTACACATGTGTTGGCAGGGAGCCATTATTGTTGGTGTTATATAAAGAGCTCTACCCACTGCTTTGCCCAGAGGCAAGACAGAGGCAGAGCATGGACTTGCCAGATGCAGAGTGGTCTAGCACCTGACCTGCCACCATGGGAATAAAGCTTGGTATAAACCCTTTTACCAACGCTCCATTGTTATTCAGTTTGACCTAATCTAGAGTGAACTTGCCTGGGGCTGGAATCCTCTGGTGAGATAGATTGATAAGGACATTCTTCACTACTCCTCTAGTAAATGAAAAAACTGAATAAATATGGTGCAGTAAATACTTGGGGACTTGATATGCAGTTTTAAATTCATATGCCCTTTTTATCAGCAGACTATCAGGAAATAGAAATTATTTCCTATTTATTTTATTGCATTATACTTTTTATTATGTCACAATTTTAAGTTAACCTTAAGAAATACTAGATAACAAAGCTTTGTAGTTGCAAATTGCTCCCATATACCTTCTCTCAGGTAATCTTCAGGATCACCTCATGAGTTCATAGCTCTAAGAATACTGTTTACTGATGCTTCTACATATGTTATTTTTTAATAATGACAAAAACAATATAAGGTAGGAATTCTTATCATCCTGATGAAAATCCTGAGGCCCAGAGATTTTAAGTAACTAGTCACATTTACACATTTTATTTTAAAAAATGAACTGGATTGAAACTAAATTTAATGTGCTTGTAACACTTAGGTTTTTAGCTCCCATGCTGTGATTATTTTATAGATGAGTAGAGTGAGTCTTAGACAAGCCAAGAGACTCGCCCAAAGTTATACAATTAAGGCTCAGAATAAGTAGAAAAGAAAACTAGGTAGTGTTTTTCCTAAGACAAGAGTTCTTTTCTTTCTTCGTAGTAGAATTTTTTAAAAACGTTTGACATTTAATAATAGTATTAGAAATTCTAACCCAAATTGAAAGGTGATGGAATGGCAACATATTAAAAAAAAAGTAAAGCCTAAAGAATAATTAACTAAATTTCTCTGCACATGATGCAAAATTACTAATAGCCTGGTCTAAAAACACCTTTATTTCATAGAATCTCAGATTGGAATTTTCCAGTGTGGAGATTTACAATTTATTTTTACATATATACAAATGTCAAATTAAATTCCATATGGTTAAAAGGTATAAATGTCAAAAATAAAAAAAGGAAAAAACAGCAAATGTAGGAGACTGTATGTACATACTTGGAAAAGGAGAGGTTTTCTTAAATAATACCAAATAAGGTTGTCTTAAAGGACAACTTTAGAAGATATACATGTAGATCTTAACACATATATTACTTAAAACTTCTATGTAGCAATCAATATCCTATATATTTATGATTTCTAATTATTTCAGAAATATAAAGATGTAGAAAGGTAAACAAGTTTGTATTATTACAAAGAACATAAAGGATATGAGTTGTGTGTGTTTGTAAGAACATAAGAATAAAACAAAGCCTTGTTTACATGTATTCACTTGACTGGCTACCTCAGAAAGTTAAGAATCTCTTACAGTCTCACTATTTCTACATTTTGCATATTCTTACTGAACCCCCATACATCAGATATAGTCATCTTCTTGAAAGCTAAAAATTAATCATGACATTCCCCTATTTTAGTAGCATTTTTTTGCCATTCAGATAAAATTCAAATTCCTAACTAGGAGCAACAAAGTCCTCCGTGACTATCCCCGGCCCACTAACCTCATGCCATGTTCTCTCATTCAACATGCTCCAGTTACTGTTGGTTTTCACCTGGTTTCTTGAATGAAACTTCAAGCCTTTGCCTACACTTTGCCTTGTCTGGATGCCTTGCACCCTGTCTTCTACATGACCAGCTCCTGATCAGGCAGATCACAGTTCCTATTTTTTTTTGCCTCAGGTAACCATACCTGATCACTGTTCCTCAAGTAGATTTCCTCTTTAATTTATAAAATAGCACCCCATTTGTTTTTTTATAGCATTTATCACAACTTAAATCATTTTGTTTGATCATGCATTTTAGTTTCCTTTTCTTTCTCTCTCACCAGACTCTAAATATTTCATGAATCCAGTGATCAGATCATTTTTCTGTGATTAAGTTTATCTCTAGTTTCCAGCTCATTGCCTGGTACATAATTGGTACTCAGCGAATATTGGAAAAATGGATGAATAAATAAGGAATGAGTGAGCAAATATGTATGTTTTCAAAAGTATTGGGTATCTGTATTTCTGCTTGGAGAAAAGAATGTGAATTTTCTCTGGAATGGTATGGTATAGAAAGAGGTTATAAAATGTAGGGAGCTTTAGCTTCTAAATTGGAGTGGAAAGATTTGGGGAGAAAGATGGCAGGATAGGTTACTGATAACCTCCTACCACAAATACACCAAGGAAGCAACTACATCCAATATAAATAACTCTGAAATGACCTAATGACTGACAGAACAGACCTTCTACACCTAGAAAAAAAGAGAAGACCACAATGAGAAGGGCAAAAGGTAAGAGGCATAATAGACAGATCTAAGCCCTTTCCCTAACCTAACCTACAAGCTGGAGGGAGAGAGAAATGGAAGGGGAGACAATAAATGCCTGAAGAGCCAGCATACCTGGTCCTGGGATCTGCTTCAGGAGGATGAGTCCCCATATCATTGGGCCTTGAAAATCAGTGGGGCTGGAGAGGGGAGAGTTGGAGGGCTGTGGGGGTGGGGGCAAGTTTCCACTTGTGGAAGACATCATGCTCTGGCACTTGTTCTGAGACCCAGAACAAAAAATCGGTTTGAAAGGTGATTTACTAACTTTGGGAATTGTGCTGGAGGGGCGGAGGTATGAGGCCACTCTCTCCAGGGGAGAAAGGGCTGGTGGGCACCACTTTCCAGCCCTTCCTCAACTGAAGTGGCTAGATGCTTGTAGGAACCAGTTCTGAGATTTTCCATCCACCTTGATTGCCCTGCCCCAGCATTCCCCTGCAGACCTGTCCAGCTCAGCAGTTGTCACATCATCTGTTGCTGGTAGCCAAACTGAATGCAGGTCCCACTCACAGCGCACTAATAGCAGTCAGGGCTCAGCTACAACAGGAGGGTGTGTACAGCCCACACATGGGATACTCCTGGAGCACCTGGCTCTAGTGAAGAGAGCATTTTGCACTTCTAGGTACCACAGAATGACTACAACATAAAGGTACTACTTTCAAAATCAGGAGACACAGTTACTGTCTAATACATAGAAAAAAACACAGAGGCAGACAAAATGAGGAAGCAGAGGAATATGTTTCAAACAAAGAACAAGATGGAACACCAGAAAAGTGCCAAATGAAATGGAATAAGCAATCTACCTGATAAAGAATTCAAAGTAATCATCATAAAGATCCTCACTGAACTGGGTCTAGAAGAGACGATCTCAGGAAGGACTTCAACAAAGAGATAGAAATTGTAAAAAAGAAATAGAGATGAAGAATACAATAACTAAAATGAAAAATATAAAAAAGAGAATTAATAGTAAGTTAGAGGATGTGGAAGAACAGATCAGTGAGCTAAAAGACAGGATAGTGGGAAGTAACCAAGCTGAGGAACAGAGAGAAAAAAGAATTTCTAAAACTGAGAAAATGCTGAAAGAGTTCAGAAAACACTCCAAGTGAAAAAATGTTAGCATAATAGAGGCCCCAGAAAGAGAGACAGAAAGTGGTAGAAAGTCTATTTGAAGAAATAATTGTCTATTTGAAGAAAAAATATAGCTGAAAATATCCTCAGCTGGGGAAGGAAAGAAAATTTCCTTCCCTGGGAAAGGAAACAGACATCCAAGTCCTTGAAGTTCAGAGATCCCCTAACAAAATGAACCCAAGGAGGTCCACAACAAGATACATAGTAATTAAAATGGCAAAGATTACAGAAATAATCTTAAAAGTAGCAAGAGAAAGGCAGATAGTTATGTACAAGGGAAACCCCATAACACTATCAGCATATTTTTCAGCAGAAACTTTGCAGACCAGAAGGAATGGCATGAAAGATTCAAAGTTCTGAAAGGGAAAAATCTACAACCAAAGATACTCTACCCAGCAAGGTTATCATTCAGAATCATAGAAGAGATAAAAAATTTTCCAGATAAATAAAGGTTAATAGAATTCTTCACCACTAAACTGGCTTTACAGGATATATTAAAGGGACTTCTTTAGATGGAAATGAATAAGCTCTTGAACATCTGTATTAGTAATATTTTTTCATGATATGTCTCCTTAGGCAAGGGAAACAAAAGCAAAAATAAGTAAGCAGGATTATATCAAACTAAAAAGCTTCTGCAGAGCAAAGGAAACTATCAACAAACAGATGATCTACTGTATGGGAAAATATATTTGCAAATGATATATATGTTTAGGGGACAATACTCAAAATATATAAATAACTCATTCAACTCAACACCAAAAAACAAACATCCCAATTAAAAATGAGCAGAGGACCTGAATAGACATTCTACCAAAGAAGACATACAGATGGCCAACAGGCACATAAAAAGATGCTAATCACTAATCATTGGGGAAATGTAAATACAAACCACATTGAGACATCACCTCATACCAGCCAGAATGGCTACTCTCAAAAAGATAAGAAATAACAAGTATTGGTGAGGAGGTAGAGAAAAGGGAACACTTATATTCTGTGGGAATGTAAATTGGTCTGGCCACTGTGGAAAGCAATACGGAGGTTTTTCAAAAAACTAAAAATAGAAATACCCAGTAATTCCACTTCTGGGAGTTTATCCAAAGAAAATGAAATCACTGATTTGAAAACATATATGCACTCCTATGTTTATTTCTGCATTACTTACAGTAGGCAAGATATGGAAGGAACATGCATCCATCAATAGATGAATGTGGAAAGAAGATGTGACACATATATACAGTGGACTATTACTCAGCCATAAAAAGTATGAAATCTTGCCACTTGGGACAACATGCATGGACCTAGAGGGTATTATGCTAAGTGAACTAAGCCAGGCAGAGAAAGCAAGCACCATGTGCTTTAACTTATATCTTGAATCTAAAAAACAAGACTAATGAACAAAACAGAAATAGACTTATAGATACAGAGAAGAAACCAGGGGTTGCCATGGGGAAGATGGGTGGGGGCATGGGTGAAATAGGTGAAGGGGATAAAGAAGCATAAAATTCTAATTCTAATATAAATCAGGCACAGAGATGAAAGTACAGCACAGAAAATATAGTCAATAATACTGTAACATCTTCATATGTTTCCAGATACTGCACTTATTGGGGTGAGCATTTAATAATCACTGTCAAATCACTGTGTTGTACACCTGAAACCAATATTGTATATCAACTACATGTCAATTAAAAAAAAACTGAAATGGAAATAGAAACTATGAATATACTTATTCTCAAGAAAACAATATTTCTTTAACAGTAGATGATATGAAGGAAAGTAACACTTCCAAAAACCATTTAGTGTACAGATTCTGAGGCTTAAATCCATTCACATCCTGTGAATGGCTAGTAAATCCTAAAATGTCTACCTTTCCTTCTCCCTGAGACAACACATAGGTCCACTCACCCATCCACTCTCACTCCCAGACCCCATCCCCCCAGTAATCAAAGTATGTTAGTTTTAATTTGCAGAAGACAATGATCCTCTTGACAAAAACAAGAAAAAAATATTTTAAGGTCAATACCTGGGGCCTGGAAAATTGGGATTAATATAACAAGGGTGACAAAGTTAGAAGCCATTGCCAGCATTTCAAGGACATTCGCTTCCTTAAAGTCATCATTAGAACTTGGAAAGAGGTTTATGTCAGCACCATCAGTTTTTAAAATAATGGTATCAATGTGGTAACTGCAAAAATTATTAGGCTGACTCTCGGGACCCATAGCAATGGCAGATAAAGGATGTCATCTGAAAAGGCACAGAATAATGCTAGAACCTGTGGCAGAAAAAAATTTTATAGCCATAAAACATTCTCCAATGTGGTATTATTTACTTTGTCTTGTGAACAAGGAACTCAGACTTGGGGTCTAAATTACTCTGCTGTGGAAGGTTAAGGAGAAAAAGTATATTCGGCCATTACTGCTGTTATTGACATTCATTCCTTCACTCACTCATCCCATAATTATTCGTTGAATATCAACCACTGTGACATTTTCACATTGTAATACATTTTCACTGTGTTAGCCACGGCGATACTTCTAAGAAAAAATCATTCAGTTCTCTCATGGAGGTCGATGAGGATTGAGGAGGAAAGACTTATTTCTGTATACATGTATATAAACCACAGGACACAATAAAAACTAGCTTCATGTTTTTCACACAAAAGACTGCTTTCTAAGTCTTTTCTTTAGTAAAATAACTTCTAAATGATAGTTATGTAAGGTAATATAAAAAACTTTTCAAAATAGAAACAGACATTTGTAGAAACCTTATTTGTCGGCAAGATTTACTCACAGATAGCTTCGTGTAATCATATGTAAAGATAAGGTTTTCATCTAAAACTAAAAGCAGTGTAGAAAATACCCTAAGTCATGTGAACGAGTTAGGTAACCTGAACAATATTTGGAATGCGGTTTGTGAAAACCTTTTCAGTCTTCATATGTTTAACTCCCTGGCCCTGATCTGCACAAAATACCAGCTCGTATTTTCTAGCATTGGAACTCCTTTGGAAACAGATCCATTAGATGCACAGAACTCTTTGAATTCCCTCTATTGATGCACTGGGTCCCCTCAAAACCTTTAATTCAATGGAAGGTGTGATTTAATGGAAATCTAGATATCAAAGTTAAAATTACAGAAAAGAAATAAACTAATTTCAACTTAGCAACTCCAATGTGGGAGAAAAAAATGGTAGACAATGAATGAAGAACTATGCCAGTACCTTTTGAATGCCTGCTTGGGACTCCAGAACATTATTTTCAGATCCGTTGCTTCGATTGATCATCCTCCACATTTGGGAATACATGCTGTCCCTCTCAAAAGGATTCATTCCCTTCATGCGGACATGCTCATATACTGCAGAGTCCAGGACTGTGCCGTACGGGATGTCTGTTTGTTTGGAAAGGTCCTGGAGAGACCTTGATTATTGGGAGAGAAGAGAGACACAAGAAAGAGTACTGAATATTAACAAGTGGAAATAAAGTTTTAGGAAGGAAAGAGCAACACATGTAGATACAGATGTCAAATTGCTTTTCTTTTTTGTTGTTTCTTACTATTAAGTAATATATAAGGAGAATTTCTATATGGTGCTTAAATGAATGACGAGAAGTCAGAATTATGACTGAAGGAAAAGTGACCATTTCTAGTGATAAGGCAACACTTTTTTTGTGACTTTCACTGAAGAGGAAAAAATCTAGCACTAAATTGGGAATCATATAATCATTTAGTTTTTTAAAATATTTCATTACATTACAAGCCTTAAGCCTATGTTCTTTCAGGTGGTAAGGCTTAAACTTTTGTAAAATAATCACATTTTGCATAAACATCATGTTTTGAGGTCAGGTTTATAGTAAACTTTAGCATTTGTGATAGTCATTATTTATTGAGCACCTACTACACACTTGCTAGGCAGTTGGCATACATTATCTTCACAGCAGTGCCTCAGGTTCAGAACTATTTCACCCATTTTACAGATGAGGACACTTAAGCTGAGAGAATAAAGGCCTTTCTCAGTGCAGCACAGTCAGTGAGGGATAGAGAGAGGATTCAGATGTACACCTGACTGAGTCCAAAGGCCATATTATTTCTGCTGCAAGATGATGACTCTTTTCTAAATTTCATTTGTTATATTTGCTTTAAGTCTCTTTCTGTGTGTGTGTGTGTGTGTGTGTGTGTGTGTGTATGAGAGAGAGAGATTTCTATTTGTATTCAAACAGAATAAATTTCATGCTTCTGGGAAGCTGAACATATTTTCAGCTTTCTCTTTTACAGAATAATGCTCTAGGATTTCCAAATCAGTCTTTGAGTTACAGATGGTATCTATTTGTCCCAGGTTATTCATCTCTAAATTGGTGGTCGATTTCCTTACATTTGAGTTTCTGAGCCACTCTATTCTTTCTAACTGGGAGAACCAATTACCACTCCACTGGAACTCATTGAATTTGTGTAGGTGCCCAACTCTAATGACTGACATTTAAGAACAAATATGTGTCTTTGGCATACTGTTCAAAATTAGATGCTGGCACACTGCAAACTCACTAACCTCTGAGAATGGGAGCAGATGCTTCGAAACACTATACCATATTTTGAACAAGAATAAATACCCACAGCCCTCCACAACCATGGGCTGTGAATCTCATGTTATGTATATCTCTGTCCTTTTGGTCTGTTTCTAGATGAAGTTTGCTAATGATTTCCTGGGATTTTAACCACCAACACTAGCATTGGGCAAGGGAATTGGGAATATGCCTACAGGTCACCAGTCTCCATCATGTGCAAAATTGTGTTGCAAACAATAAATTATGGGCTGTGTTTGTCAGAAGAGTATTTGTGTTGATTTCTAATGGTAACTTTCAGCAAAATTTAATCTTCATTTTATTGAGTTGTCTATGTGTATCATTTACTCTATGGAAAGTACCATGAAAATTCCTTTTTGCTCTGTACTTTTGCTGCATAAAGTAATATACTGAAACATTACCATTTGAAGGGAAGCATTTTCTGGAATAGTCTACAACTATTAAACTAACTCTTACCATTTGTAAAAGATAAAATTAAGTTGACAGAAAAAAATATAAGTTGACTGCAATAAGAATTTTATTTAAAAAAAACAATTGATCTGTCATTTACTGCTGTTTCTAGTAGTAGGAGTAAAACTGTATTCAAAACATTAACATTTTAACATATTTCCTACTGTTTAACGGAGGGTGGCAGAGGGTGCCCTGAAATGGTAACACAAGGGAAAGAAATGAAACACATCTACCCAAGTTATAATAGCAGGCCTCATTTGTTCACTTTCTCTAAACGCAAGGGCCAAGTCTAAGAACATGTACAGAGCTTGCACCTTCTGGAATCTGAAGGCCTACTGGGTGGAGAAGGCCATGTTAGGTTGGTTCATCAGGAACCCTCCCGGGATAAGACTGGCCACTTGCTGCATACTAGTCCCAGCAATCAATCTTGAGTATAACTTTCAGAAGGCTTCAATTTGGTGATGGTAAGATCATAGTCTAGTGTTGAAAATTTCTTTATGACTATATCTAAAAATATAACTGTTTTGCCCAAATAGTCATACTAGTAAAATACTGTTAAAATAAATTAACACTCCATGTTAGCCTTCCATGAAAAGAAAATTGAAATCAAATATTGGGATCTATAATATAATCAGGTTTCTGTGACATAGTATCACCTTAAATATTAGCTTCACAACTCAAACATAGAATATAATGCAAATAGCTTAGTTGGGAAACTGTTTTGTGCACAATAAACTTTTTAAAAGAGTGTCTTAATATATTGCCTATGTGAAGTTCCTGATGTCAGAATAAGGCAGTTTATTTTCAACATACTTCAAGTTTAGAATAGCAGAGCATTTTGTAACTTAGGACAAAGACATGTCCCCTGTAGCTTCATTTCTGATACCAAGTTCAGTGTATAAATTTGCCTTGAGATAGGCTTGCAATAAAAATTACAGCTTGTCTGCTTCAGCATCGTTCCATTATAGGACACCAAGAGAGCTCTGAAGGTGACAAAAAGAAAATGAAGCAAAATGAAGTGAGCACAAATAGCTTATTACAGAAAGAGAAGGCTGTTTTAGGAGCCCAACATGCAAAGGGAGTGCCTATTATAAATGATCATTTTATTATTTTCATGCTAATAAGATTTTAGAGCAGGATCAGCAGAAATGTTATGGTCTATATTAAGAGCCCCCAAAGGAAATCTAGTAGATTATTCTACAAATGGTAATCCTCAAAAATATTGTATCTGAAGGTCAACATCTGAGTTGGAGATTATTTAGACGTGCCAAATTACTGTTTTAAAATGCAAAGGAATTCTAAAATGATTAATAAGCCCTCAATATATATATTAATTTCCCATGGCAAGTACTGACGTTTCTTTTTTAACAATTGGTGATGTTTGCCCAGGCCACAGAAGGAATGGAAAATTTGGAGCATTCTAGGAAAGAGTTAACTGTGAATATACTTATACTAATATATTCAATTTCCCCACCTAACCACATAAAACCCACATAATACTCAAAACTCAGCAAATGATCACTCTGCAAATCTATTATACCCAGATCCTCCTCTCCTAGCCCCACACCCTCACTCATGCACACAGAGTAAAAAATGAGTGTCTATAGCTATGAGTGATGGATAACAAAACAAAGCAAATGCCTTGCCACTCTAATCAGCCTTATTTTCACTACATCTTGATGAGGTTCTACTTTTATTCCTTATACTGGTGTCCTATATAACTAGCAACCTATGGATACTAAACAATACTGAGAGCTGATAGGTAAGTGATATGTAGTTATTTGCATGAACATTATTTACACTGAGAAACTATAATTTATGGCACCTCTGTGAAAGTAAATTTTAGGAATTTGGCTGGATCTAGGCTGATTGCAAACTCTTTCCATGAGAAGAATAAACACTTAAAACCCTTCAAGCAATAAAAATTAATTTTGATACATATGATACTCTGATACTAGATATATCTTGACAGAAATAGGTTTGGCACTGGAAAAGTTAGATTTTAAGGTAAAAGAGACATGTCATTGTGAGCCATGTGAGGTTAGGTTTCCCTGTTAACCTTGCCATACCCATTTATAAATGGAGACAGTAACATTGTTCTGCTCAAAGAGTGATGGTAAAAGGACCTGTCACAGCATTTGATCAAGTTATCTAATGTTTTTATATAAAAATTATTATTATAATGATTCCCCTCTTTATAATGTCCTATTTAATGATTTCTAATGGATTTGTGTGTGTGTGTGTGTGTGTGTGTGTGTGTGTGTGTGTGTGTCAGGAGGACCCCTTATTAGTATTGTCAATGAGGAGATTCATGAATTGGAGGCAAATTAATGTCTCATTTCCTTTCCAAGTATAAGACTATGCATCTATGATATTAAATAGTCATAACTTTCTTCAGGGAAAATTCTTCGGGACATTTTTATGAGCTTGTGTTAATGAAATTATGTTATAATAAGTGTGCTGCTACTTATTTACGTTTCTAAAATTGTCAACTTACATTTTAAAAATCTAATGCCGCGATTGGATTAAAGATGGCGGCGTGAGAGGTGAGACAGAGGCTTCCTCCTAAAACCTCATATAATATGAAAATAAAGCTACTTCAACTACTCTTGAAAGAGCAACGGGAAAGAGGATGGCAACAAACTGCATACACCTGGAGACAAGAGCAGCCCTCACAGAAAAGGGTAACATACTAAAGCTGTGGTCCTGCCGACCCAAGCCCTTCCCCCACCCCAGCTCACTGGTGGGAGGAACAGGAATGGAGCAGGGAGGGAGTGGAGATGTGGGGCTGCTGAATACCTAACTCTGGAGATCTGCTCTGGGAGCACAAACCTACATTTCATGGTGCTTGCATGATACTCTTGTAATTAGGGGGTTGGAAAGCTAAGACAGGCAGAATTCCTGGAGAGACTAAGAATCCAGCTGCTTGTGAAAGCAGGTATCAATACCCAGCTGCTCGGGGACAAAAGAAAGGCGGGCAGGCAGTCTGAGAGACTTCCTAACAAAAAAGCCCTTAGCAAGAGAGCTGCTAAAGGGGCAAGGATTGCACGGAGCTTACTGCTCAGGAGAAAAGACAGGCAGACAAAACTGCCAGGTGCACTCTGCCCAGCAGGTTGGGAGCTTTCACGATCTTCAGGTGCTCCAGCTCCCTGGCTGCCTACACAGCTCCAAGAACCCCCTTGTGCGCCTTTCTTCTGGCCAGCCCCACCAGGCTTGCAAATCCTTCCCTGGTGTTAGGCCAGCCAGAGGGAAGATCTGTCTATAGCAACTAAAAACACAAAGCACAGAGGCTTATACCTGTGTGCTCAGCCCACTGGTTCAGGCAGTGGAGACAGGCAGAGCAGCCAGGAACCAGCAAACAGCCCTTTCCTCCCCAGAGGCACCAATACCACTCCCCTACAAACCCCGCATTGCTTCAGGGGCTGAGCAGCTCCAGAGAGTAGAGCTTCTGGGCACTAGAGGGCGCCATACACAAATATGAAACGCCAAGGAACCTGGTCCAGAGTAAAATTATGAACACAACTCCTGAGAAAGATTTAAATGATATGGACCTTATGACTCTCCCTGAAAGGGAGTTCAAAATAAAAATCATTAACATGCTCATGGAGGTACGGAAAGATATTCAAGAACTCAGGAATGAATTCCAGTCAGAGATCCAATCATTGAAGAACACAATGGACGGTATTAAAAGCAGATTGGATACGGTGGAGGAGACAATAAATGAAATAGAAACTAGAGAAGAGGAATACAAAGAAGCTGAGGCACAGAGAGAAAAAAGGATCTCTAAGAATGAAAGAATATTGAGAGAACTGTGTGACCAATCCAAACGGAACAATATTCTCATTATAGGGGTACCAGAGGAAGAAGAGAGAGAAAAAGGTATAGAAAGCGTCTTTGAGGAGGTGATTGCTGAAAATTTCTCCAATCTAGGGAAGGAGATAGTCTCTCAGGCCATGGAGGTGCACAGATCTCCCAACACAAGGGACCCAAGAAAGACAACAGCAAGACATATCGTAATTAAAATGGCAAAGATCAAGGATAAGGACAGACTATTAAAAGCAGCCAGAGAGAGAAATAGGATCACATACAAAGGAAAACCCATCAGGCTATCATCAGACTTCTCAGCAGAAGCCTTACAGGCCAGAAGGGAGTGGCATGATGTATTTAATGCAATGAAGCAGAAGGGCCTTGAACCAAGATTACTTTATCTGGCAAGATTATCATTTAAATTTGAAGGAGGAATTAAACAATTCCCAGATAAGCAAAAGCTCAGAGAATTTGCCTCCCACAAACCATCTCTATAGTGTATTTTGGAGGGACTGCTATAGATGGAAGTGTTCCTACACATTAATAGCTGTCACCAGAGGTAATAAAACCACAGTAAAGAAAATAGAACAGCTAATGACTAAGAAAATGCAAAATTAAATTAACTATTCCCAAAGTCAATAAAGGCATAGACAAACAGTACAGAATATGAAACCTAATATATAAAGAATGGAATAGAAAGAAAAAGGAGGAAACAAACACTATCTAAAGAACCTTTAGATAGTGTTTGTAATAGCATATTAAGTTAGTTGTTAGACTTTTAGATAGTAGGGAAGTTAACCTTGAACCTTTGGTAACCACGAATGTGAAGCCTGCAATGCCAATAAGTACATACCTATTCATAATCACCCTAAATGTAAACGGACTGAATGCACCAGTCAAAAGACATAGAGTCACTGAATGGATAAAAAAACAAGACCCATCTATATGCTGCCTTCAAGAGACTCACTTTAAACCCAAAGACATACACAGACTAAAAGTGAAGGGATGGAAAAAGATATTTCATGCAAACAACAAGGTGAAAAAAGCAGGTGTTGCAGTACTTGTATCAGACAAAATAGACTTCAAAACGAAGAAAGTAGCAAGAGATAAAGAAGGACATTACATAATGATAAAGGGGTCAGTCCAACAAGAAGATATAACCATTATAAATATATATGCACCCAACACAGGAGCCCCAGCATATGTGAAACAAATACTAACAGAATTAAAGGAGGAAATAGACAGCAATGCATTCATTTTAGGAGACTTCAACACACCACTCACTCCAAAGGACAGATCAACCAGACAAAGTATAAGTAAAGACACAGAGGCACTGAAAAACACACTAGAACAGATGGACCTAACAGATATCTACAGAACTCTGCACCCAAAATCAGCAGGATACACATTTTTCTCAAGTGCACATGGAGCATTTTCCAGAATAGACCACATACTAAGCCACAAAAAGAACCTCAGTAAAGTCAAAAATATTGGAATTCTACCAACCAACGTCTCAGATCACAAAGGAATAAAACTAGAAATAAATTTTAGAAAGAAATCAAAAAAGCTCACAAATACATGGAGACTTAACAACATTCTCCTAACTAATCAATGGGTTAACGACCAAATCAAAACAGAAATGAAAGAATATATGGAGACTAATGATAACAACAACACAAAGTCACAACTTCTGTGGGACACAGCAAAGGCAGTTCTAAGAGGAGTATATTGCAATCCAGGCCTATTTAAAGAAGGAAGAACATTTCCAAATGAATAGTCTAAAGACACAATTACTGAAATTGGAAAAAGAAGAACAAATGAGGCCCAAAGTCACCAGAAGGAGGGACATAATAAAGATTAGAGAAGAAATAAATAAAATTGAGAAGAATAAAACAATAGAAAAAAATCAATGAAACCAAGAGCTGGTTCTTTGAAAAAATAAACAAAATAGATAAACCCCTAGCCAGACTCATTAAGAGAAAAAGAGAATCTACAAACATAAACAGAATCAGAAATGAGAAAGGAAAAATAATGACGGACCCCACAGAAATACAAAGAAGTATAAGAAAATATTATGAGAATCTATATGCTAACAAGCTGGAAAACATAGAAGAAATGGACGACTTCTTAGAAAAATACAACCTTCCAAGACTGACCAAGCAAGAAACAGAAAAACTAAACAGACCAATCACCAGCAACGAAATTGAATTGGTAATCAAAAAACTACCCAAGAACAAAACCCCTGGGCCTGATGGATTCACCTCTGAATTCTACCAGACATATAGAGAAGAAATAACACCGATTCTCCTTAAAGTTTTCCAAAAAATAGAAGAGGAGGGAATACTTCCAAACTCATTCTATGAAGCCAGCATCACTCTAATACCAAAACCGGGCAAAGACCTCACCAAAAAAGAAAATTACAGACCAATATCCCTGATGAACGTAGATGCAAAAATACTCAACAAAATATTAGCAAACCGAATTCAAAAATACATCAAGAGGATCATACACCATGATCAAGTGGGATTCATCCCAGGGATGCAAGGATGGTACAACATTCGAAAATCCATCAACATCATCCACCACATCAACAAAAAGAAGAACAAAAACCACATGATCATCTCCATAGATGCTGAAAAAGCATTTGACAAAATTCAGCATCCATTCCTGATTAAAACTCTCAACAAAATGGGTATAGACGGCAAGTACCTCAACATCATAAAGGCTATATATGACAAACCCACAGCTAACATCATACTTAACGGCGAGACGCTGAAAGCTTTTCATCTAAGATCGGGAACAAGACAGGGATGCCCACTCTCTCCACTGTTATTCAACATAGTACTGGAGGTCCTAGCAATGGCAATCAGACAAAACAAAGACATACAAGGCATCCAGATTGGTAAAGAAGAAGTCAAATTGTCACTATTTGCAGATGACATGATACTGTACATAAAAAACCCTAAAGACTCCACTCCAAAACTACTAGAACTAATATCTGAATTCAGCAAAGTTGCAGGATACAAAATTAACACACAGAAATCTGTTGCTTTCCTATACACTAATGATGAACTAACAGAAAGAGAAATCAGAAAAACAATTCCATTCACAATTGCATCAAAAAGAATAAAATACCTAGGAATAAACCTAACGAAGGAAGTGAAAGACCTGTACTCTGAAAACTACAAGACACTACTAAGAGAAATTAAAGAGGACACTAACAAATGGAAATGCATCCCATGCTCTTGGCTAGGAAGAATAAATATTGTCAAAATGGCTATACTACCTAAAGCAATCTACAGATTCAATGCAATCCCTATCAAACTACCAACAGCTTTCTTCAATAAACTGGAACAAATAATTCTAAAATTCATATGGAACCACCAAAGACCCCGAATAGCCAAAGCAAACCTGAGAAGGAGGAATAAAACAGGGGGAATTATGCTCCCTGACTTCAAGCTCTACTACAAAGCCACAGTAATCAAGACAATTTGGTATTGGCAGAAAAGCAGACCCACAGACCAGTGGAACAGAATAGAAAATCCAAACATTAACCCAAACATATACAGTCAATTAATATTTGATAAAGGAGCCTTGGATATACAATGGGGAGATGACAGCCTTTTCAGCAGCTGGTGTTGGAAAAACTGGACAGCTACATGTAAGAGAATGAAACTGGACTACAGTCTAACCCAAGGCACAAAGGTAAACTCAAGGTGGATCAAAGACCTGAATGTAAGTCATGAAACCATAAAACTCTTAGAAAAAAATATAGGCAAAAATCTCTTGGACGTAAATATGAGCGACTTCTTAATGAACATATCTCCCGGGCATGGGAAACAAAAGCAAAAATGAACAAGTGGGACTATACGAAGCTGAAAAGCTTCTGTACAGCAAAGGACACCATCAGTAGAACAAAGACATCCTACAGTATGGGAGAATATATTCATAAATGATGTATCTGATAAAGGGTTGACATCCAAAATATATAAAGAACTCATGCACCTTAACAAACAAAAAGCAAATAATCCAATTAAGAAATGGGCAGAGGACATGAATAGACACTTCTCCAAAGAACAAATTCAGATGGCCAGCAGGCACATGAAAAGATGCTCCACATCGCTAATCATCAGGGAAATGCAGATTAAAACCACAATGAGATATCACCTCACACCAAAACACATCCAAAACACAAACAACAACAAATGTTGGCGAGGATGTGGAGAAAAGGGAACCCTCCTACACTGCTGGTGGGAATGCAAATTAGTTCAACCATTGTGGAAAGCAGTATGGTGGTTCCTCAAAAAACTCAAAATAGAAATACCATTTGACCCAGGAATCCCACTCCTAGGAATTTACCCTAAGAATGCAGCAGCCTAGTTGAAAAAGACAGATGCACCCCTATGTTTATCGCAGCACTATTTACAATAGCTAAGAAATGGAAGCAACCTAAGTGTCCATCAGTAGAAGAATGGATAAAGAAGAAGTGGTACATATACAAAATGGAATATTATTCAGCCATAAGAAGAAAACAAATCCTACCATTTGCAACAACATGGATGGAGCTAGAGCGTATTATGCTCAGTGAAATAAGCCATGCCGAAAAAGACAAGTATAAATGATTTCACTCATATGTGGAGTATAAGAACAAAGAAAAAATACTGAAGGAACAAAACAGCAGCAGACTCATAGAACCCAAGAACGGACTAATAGTTACCAAAGGGAAAGGGACTGGGGAAGATGGGTGGGAAGGGAGGGATAAGAGGGAAAAAGGGGCATTATGATTAGCAGATGTAATATTGGGGGGGCATGGGGATGGCTGTACAACTCAGAGAAGACAAGTAGTGACTCTATAGCATCTCACTACGCTGATGGACAGTGACTGTAATGGGGTTGGTGGGGGGGACTTGATGAAGGGGGTAGTTTAATAATCATAATATTGCACATGTAATTGTAGATTAATGATCCAAAATAAATTATAAAAAAAAGAAAAAAATCTAATGCCATCCTCAGCAGTGACCTTTTCTATTTTTCCCTGTTTTCTTTTATCAGGAGAATAGATCTTACGTGCACACATCTTAAAATAACTCCCATAAACCTCTTTCTTATCTCCTTTTTTTTTTTAACATTTGAGCTTGGTTGTGTGGAATGCTCACCAACAGATGACAAAAGTGAGCTGTCAGCTCTAGCTCTGGGGAATTGTTAAGTCTAATCCTATTTTTAATGGAATGGAACAAGTCTACTCAAGTTATCACATCAGAAGGGACTTTTCTTCAGGGGGAGAAAAATGGAATGTGGTTGATAGGATGGGCTCTAGATGCTTCAGGCAAAGGGGCTGACAGTGGAAGACAGACGAGTAGGGGGATATTGAAAGTGCCCTCCAATTCAGTTCAGGTCTTTTTCTCTCACAGTCTCTCCCCAGTTTCTTGCTCTGGATGCTGAATTCAGCATCTGCCAGAGGACAGATGTTGCAGCTCCAAGGGCTGATTAGCAACCTTATAAAGAGCCTGCCTGGTGCCCCCTGCTGTTCATTGGTTGCAACAGGTAAGATCTATCATGAGAACAGAGGCAGGTTTTCCAGCATAGGAAGTTCACCAAATTTTAAACTTTAAAGACCAACTAATATGCCATAATAGAGGGCCAGCCGAGTGAGAATTAGTGTCAATGAGACTCAAGAAGGAGGGAAAAGTGTTGGAAAAGGGATTGAGGTGGTCAGATAGGTCAGGCTTGCCACTGACAGGTGCTACCAACAGCTATGCCCTAGGCAAACTCTTAGTTTCTAAAACATGGGTTTTGAAGATGTAAATGTTTGAGTTTCAATCCTTGAAGAAATTATTTAAACTTCTCCAAATTGCAAAACTTTTTCCTATTAAATATGAAAAATAATAATTTTAGAATAAAGTGTATGGAGGTTTGAAGTAGCTGTTGCTGAGACACCTTAGTACTTATTCTATAAGTGCTCACTTACTGGTAGTTGCAATTATTAATTTGATTACTATTATTATCATTACTTTGTTCTCTATTACAATTTCTGGAGTTGTCATCTCCTTATTTTTCCTACCAACGAGATTCATTCTCAGCTATCCCATATTCCTCACCTATAGCCTTTCTCTCTAACACCCCTAATTTCTCATTATGTTCTGTACATTTTACCTCCTAAATCTTACAAATCTGACTCTATCTTTGCCTTTCCATCGCCAATACCCGCATCATATCTACCCAGAAAATTATTTTTAAGCCTTTTCCCTAACTCTACTCTCACCTACCTCTAATTCATTCAGCCATAGGCTAAAGTGTTCTTTCTGATACACAAATCTGGTCCTACCCCTATCTTATTTAAATCCTCCCAATATACTCCAAACTTCATACCGTTCAAGATCCTTCAAAAGGCTGGTCTAATGTTTTGTTTTTCCATTTTCAGAAACAACCTTTTGCCTCATTCATCCTCACATTATAAGGTAGACAATCCATTTCATCATTCTTTGCTTGGTAGGTATTTTCTCAGCATAGGATGTTTCCTTGTCTACCTACTAAGTTCTTTCCATAAAAGATCAAATTCAGCTGCTTCTTCAGTTGTATTTTAACACCTAGAATATGTTCACATTTTAGCATTGTTATAAAATTTTGTTTTGTTTACCTCATTAGAATACACATTGCTGATTTTCATAATTTTTTAAAATTCATCTTTGAAACTCAGAACCTAGCCTAGGGTCTGGAAAACAACAAAAAATGGGGCTCATTTGTTTTGGCTATTCTTCTTACTAGAAACATGCTTTCATCTTGGAAAGCCAGCATTCCCATTCAACTAGCAGTGCATAAAAATGGGATTTTTTACTGCATATTACCAGCCATTCTGTGGGTGAATAATCATGGCCAGCAGTATTTTGTAATTAAAAACAAATTTTAAAAAAGGGAGTTCTGGAAATATCCCTGTAATGAAATCAGATGCAAAAACTTTATCGGACCACTAGTGAATTGCTTGGTAAGACATTTTGCCATGCATATAAAATGAATAAATTCAGAGGCAAGGAAAATAAAATGAAAACCCAAGCAAATAGGACTGAAACAAAGTATTTAGAAAAGCTGAGGTTTTGCCCATGATTCTGTAGCCAAAGGACCCAGTACAAAGTGGAATGCCTGCTCCTGAAAGGGATGCTTATCAATGTGGAAACATAGCTGACAAGTAGTGGTTGGTTTGATGAGTGATTTCTGAATAAAATAGAAGTAAGCTGGAACAGTGAAGAAGATTGCTCAACTAACTCTGCCAAGTGAAATGATTAAATCATATAACAGAATTCACAGTTTTAGTAGCTAAAGAAGAGACAAGTGCCAGAAAAAGGAGAGAATAGTCACCTTGGGTGATATTGAGTATCATTATAGAAAATTAAATTTCAGGATTTTTTTTTCTTTCAAGGGTTGAGTATTTAAATAAAGAGGAAGAAGGAGAACAGGCACGCTCTACTTAAAGGAGAATGGAATGAGCACCATGGAAAGGCTTTCCATCTTCCTCTTTGCAGCATAGCCAATGGCCATTTGTTGAGAAACCGCATTCCACAACTTAGTGGTAGCTCCTTCTCCTCAGCGATGTTTTCCAAATTCCTCTCATACAAGTTTATAAAGAATGTCCGATGAAACGCAAGGGTATCAAGGGTAATGGCTGGGTAAGCAGGACTCTAACACTCCTTGATGTCAGAAGTAAAATTTGGTTTGCAGACAGCTCATTGCATAAGAAAGAGCTCTATGAGAGCTGTTTTTTTAAGTGCACAAGAGGTACTCCTATTTAATTAAAGCAAGCTCAGGAAAAAGTTGAATGTTTTTTAGCCCAATGATGCTAGGTTTCTTATTTTGAAGATATTAAGGTCAAAGTCATGTTAGTGGAAGAAATATGATTCTCTCATTAATGATTAGATTGTATAGCCTAAAACTATAGTTTATGGGACAAGGTAATTCAGGAAGAATTCAGCCACAGCTATCTCTAGGGGAGAGAAATGTACTAGCATTAAAGTGACTGTGTCTTCCTTCTTCTCGTGGTGCCAGCATTTTTCCCTCTCAAGAAGCCTAAAGTCTGATGCCATCACATTCAAATTATGCCGGGCAAGGCAGGGGGCTAGGACTCCTTCACGTGTGGAGACAATTTCCCAGGGGAGGCTCCCTGGATGGAGAGGGCGCATTATTAAGAGGGGCCATAAGAGGAACAAAGTGGATTAGGGATTAACAGAGGAGAGTGAATGGATGAGGGTGGCTTCACGTGGGATGCCCAAATAAGGCCCAAGTGGTACAGCCTTCTCTGCTTGCCTGCTCTGTGCCTCTCCCCTCTCCTGTCTTACACCTTTCACAGGCCCTCATAACTGCCCTTATGTGGCACAACAGAGTAAATTAGGTAAGACAGCTTTAGGTCTTTGTATTCTGAACTTCTCTAGAATCTTCATTTGATCTTTATTTTAAAGAACTATTTAAATAACCATCACAATTTCAGGTGTGCTTGGTCTAGAAACCGCTGTCATAGTGCTCCGGAAGAGGACCCCACGGCCTTCTGACGTGGTCTCTGCAGGGTGGATTACTGGGCATGGAAGATTACAGCCCAGGAGATGACTCTCAGGTCTTCCCTGAGAGATTCAGGGGCTATTTCTCATGCCCTCTCGTCCTCACAGTAGTCAAGGGCACCCCTCTCTGCCACGTGGTATAGATAGGATTGTCACAGGTAATACTGGAAATATATAAAATAGATGCATTTGAGGAAGATGAATGTTACGGTCTACCTAGGGGAACACCTTCCTGCACTTGGGGAGACTTTAATTTCCTGTACACATTTACAAGTTGATGCATACTTGTGGATATAATATGTCATTTTAGAGGACCAAAAGCAAGACAAAACACTCTTTCTTACTGTTAGGCAGTAACAATGCTGATAGGCCTAACTCATAAAAATGATTGTTACACTCTCCCAAAATGACAATGCTATGCAGGTGCAAGAAATAGCCATCTGAAAATCTGATAGTCTTGTCTGACTTGATGATCCACATTATAAACTAGGAACTAATTTTGTCACATCATAAATCCTGGCATGTGGAAGACACTGTTTTTCTACCTGCTGACAGAATTATAACTTATGACTCTGTTCTCTATTTTAAATGGCCTATTAGTTAGCCAAAGTAGCCTTTCATACTTTCACGGTGTATATAGATATAGATATATACACTAATTAAACAAAACTCCTCTTTAAAATCTCTAGTATTCTATGAATTCAATTACCTGCAGTTTTCCTGTGTATGGTACAAGATATTTACAGTTTCTTTCTGAGATATTGTGAAAAAGATGTAGTATTATTTACCCTAGGACACTGTAAACAAATAGGGAATTAGTGCCAGCATTTCATTATGTCACTATTGATTGTCTACTGACTGTTAAATTTATTTTAAAATGATATGCTCAAATAATCCAATAGACTTCAATATTAGAATAGTGGATTTCTCTGTTCTATCATTGAAAATACAGGAAGGACTTGACTAATTCCCATGAATTTCACTCAGGATGTTCAACACATTTCTAAATGGTGTTAAGAAAGAATTCTAATACAATCACATCATCAAAGAGTGGAAAGAGTTCCTGGAGGTATCATATAATTCTATGATGAATCTTAAGGCATATAAGCCAACACCGAAAACGGCCTTTATTTTTCTTCTTAAGACACTTCACTGACTTAGAAAACTTAACACCAGGAGACTTCATTCATGTCTAACCTAAAACTCCTATTTCACATAAGCCTCTCATTTTGTACACAGTGAAAATGGGTAATAGCTACTCACCACCTCTAATACAATATTTCTTTATGTGAAAAACACTTCCTTTTCATTTTCATCCTTTAGCCTTCTACTTATTGAGTTAAACACTAAATTACTTTACTTCCTACCCACAGTATCTGTTACTCATATTTTTACATTGTTATTAACTAAATCATATTTTTCCCTTCTATTGCAATTTTTGCATAATTCATGGACCTTATAAATAGGTCATAGAAGTCTTTAAAAGGATTGAACCATTTTTACACTGCTAGGTGACTTTGGTTCTTTATAAAAACCGGTGCTACATTTCAAATTTATAATTGACAGGTGACTCATTTGAAACTGACTTCATCGTCCAATTTTGAGCTACCATAGACACACACAAACACACACACACACACAGACACACACACAGAGTTTTTTTTCTTCCATCTCTGAGTGAATAAGCACATATTTGTCTTGATTAAACTTCATCACACTTCTAATCACCTTGCTTATCTTGTCAAGGTCCTTATGAATTCTTACAGTGTGGTTGTAGTCAATAATCTCCCCTACTCAATATAAAGTAATCTGCATATTTAATAAGCTTACTCCCTATTCTATACTTCAAATCAACACTGAAAATGTTCATTAAAATCAGGGCCAGCTCTGACTTATGGAAAAAGCTTTATTGAATATACCATCCAAGGCTGACATTGAACCATTGATCACTACCTCACACATAGCCCACTAAGAAGCTGTGATACAATAATACATACCATCACTACATGAAACAATGGCCTAAGTATTCAAATGAGGAATCAATAGCAATTAGTAATTTTTCCCTATAAATTATCTTAAGGAGCTCAAAACATTAATCCCATTATCAAATTATTCACAGTGGAAATATCTGGAGAGAAAGAAGTTACCAGGAAAAATAGTAGATCTAATAGCCTATTTGAAGAACCAATGAAACACTACTCTCAGAGGTAGCAGGTCATCATTTCAGTGAAGATTCTAAAGAATGTAACTAAGAACAAAAATCCTTGCTCTTCATAATAAAAAGCAGGGGACAAAATTCCTACTGATAACTTAAAATTTCCCAAAAAGAAAAGGTGTTTTCCTTTTCCCCAGTGTAGTAGGTCTGTGTGTTTTTCCAAAAATGATTGGTTTTTTGGAATGATTCAGAGAAATCATCCTCTATTCCCAATTAGGTATATATCCTTTTTAAGAAATTTCAACTAAAAGTAGGTATAAAATGCATGTCATGATGCTCACAGTCAGGTCTTATTAATGGCCACTCAGGTTATAAATGTTTGCAAATATTTCCCCCACCAGTGCCCTCCATTCAGCAGCAAATCTTGAGACTTCTGCAGCATCCCTCTCAGAAAATGACCATCTTCATCTGAAAAAGCATCCCAGCAAGCCAGTTGCATATCTTGTTCTTTATCTTTCCCATGACTTGCTGTGATCTGGAGCATCTGTGATTTTTAAACTTTCGCCTTAGGTTAAATGATCAGGGTTTGAGAAATAGAGGCTCTAGTAGGAGTGTGGTGTGTGTGTGTGTGTGTATGTGTGTGTGTGCACGTGTGCGTGCAGGATGGAGGAGAAAGCCATTAAAAATAGATTATCTTTAGAAGACAGGAGTCTGTGCAGGAACTAAAATAATCACAGAACTTATGGGGTCAAACAGATACTTAGTGCCGAGTGGAGGTCAGCACACCAAAATTGCTGGCATGATGGAAAGGACAGGGAGAAGGTGGGACAAGAAAAGCATAAAGAGAAAAAAGGAAGATAAGGCAAAACAAGAGTTTCCTTCAGCTCTGCCTTGCAATCTAGTATTTCTTTTATTAAAGTATCTATGTGAATATATTTTTATCAGTTATCTCAAATCTTATTTTAAAAGATTCCTCATTTGTGTAGCTGACATATAATTTTATAGTTGAAGGGACATTGCAAATAAATTCAAACTGTGAACAAATATTTGTGGAGGGAGAGAAGGAATGGATCATATTTTTGAAGACAGAGATAAGGTATAAAGTGGTTAAAAACATGCCTTATTATATAGTACCAGAAAAGAGACTTGCACACTTACACCTAGGTTGCCAGTCCCCTTCCGCAGCGTTCTTCTGCCAAACAACCCTGCCAACCCATTCCACTGCCACTGATTTCCACTACTTACTTACCCTTCCTATATTAATGTCACAAAAGCATGCCCCATGCTCAAACCAGCTCTTCCAGAATGTCTAAACAGAGTAGTCCCAAGTATTGGTTTTTTACCATATCCACATTCTTATGGGAGATAGACTTCAGGTAAGGAAGGAAAATAACAAGAAATAGAGAAGAGCAGGAATCTATATTCTTGAGTTCTTAATAGGTTTCTAGGCTTAGAGGACTAAGGATGGGGAGAGAGAAAGACAGGACTTGACTTGTTTAGGATGACTCAGCTTGTCCAGAAGAAGGAGATCATCTTAGGGGTTGTGGGAGCTTATTAGTTTGGCAAAATTTTCATCTTGATGAGCTCAGTGTAAGCAAAGCCCGCAGCAGTACTGATAGAGCTCTGTTCCTGGGAGTCACAAATAACATGGTAGACAACTTTTAATTAAATGCTCATTGAAGGGTGGCTTTGAAAGACCAACATACTTCAGAGAGTTTTTATATTTTTGAAAAGAAAGACATAATCTTGTCTAGAACATCCAAATGGCTGTATGTTTATAAAACATCCATCACTGTAGTGCTTAAGTGCCTTGACAAGAAAGCCATTTCAACACTGAACAATATGGAGTAAGGAGATGAATGTCTTCCTCTGTCTGTAGGGCCTGTGTACTCTGAAGCTAAGCCTATACAATTCTGTATTAAACTGAAACATAAAGCCGTAGGAATCAGGAATGGCTCACTTCAGTGACCCTGACTTTAGCTGCTCCTAGTAAAGCATGCGGTGCCCTACTGAGAGCTATAGCACAGGGAAGACTGAAGCCGGTGAGCCTCTAAGGAAACCTAGAGAGCACACCATTTGGGATTCCCTCTCTTATCCTGGAGTAACAGGACAAAGAAATGACTTTCATATTGCTTTCTGATTTTTTATGAGGTACATAAACAAGTCATGGGGTCCCATAGTTTCAGGCCAGATTCTAAAAAACCCCTCTCTGATCCATTCATTTAATGAGTAGTTACTTGAAAGAAAGTACGTACTCGGTGAGGTAATACATAAGACTCCTGGTGCAAGGTGATAAAGCCACTGTCAAGAACATATATTTTAATTGGGAAGGTAAAACAAGTAGAATAATATTCCAGTACAAGGCTAGATGTAGTTCAGGGTATAAACAAGGTAGATGCAAAGTGATTCAAAAAGGGGAGATGTTAAATCTAGTTTTGCCTACCATAAGGCTACATAGAGGAAGTGGTAAATGAGCTGTGTGTTATCTATAAAAAAGGATCATTAAAGGTGAGTTAAAAGGTAAATGTGCCTGAAGAACAGTTCTGACCCAGGTTTGGCACCAGTCACAACCAGTAGCACATGGTCCTAAGTGATAGTAAAGCTAAGGTGAGACAAAGAGAGAATCATTCAGCCAAGTCATGGTTAAATTCAGATAAGGTTTGCTGACAGCCAGTTTTTTACCTTTGGAGGTTTGGTGGGTTAGCGGCAGGGCAGGAAGACAGCCCCCATGAAGACACACCGTGAGGCAGGGCCATGGCAGCTCTGTTAGAAGCAACAGAAGCCGCAGCAAGGACCTCTGAGGTCTAGGTGAGCCAGGTGAAAGAACAGTCAGTGACACCGCCAGCAGTGGGGGTAGAGGGAAGAACAGCCCAAGGCAGCTGCCGCACGAGCTACTCAAGAGCAAGTAGAAAAACGGAAGCAATGTCAGGTAGGGTGTATTTAGGAATTGTGCTGTTATTCACATGTTTTTCCCCATTTATTCTTACAATAAACCTATGGAGTTGATCTCTTAGGAAAAATAAGGGCTTAAAGTGATTATGGAAAATGACAAGATCATTCAGCTAATAAGTGGCAAAGGATTTGAATGGAGATTTATTTGAATCCATGGTCTGGTGGCTGCTTTTCGGATACCATGTAACTTAGAAATATCTGGAATTAACTTAGCTCAATATAATTCAGCCATTAATTCTTTTCTGCAAAATTCTTTATTTTTCAAAAACCTTATAATGACCCCTATGGTTTTCATTCATTCATTTATTCATTTGTTTATTCATTTTATTCAGTAAAGGTTTAGTGTATTTCCTAATTGTTTGTAAAGTCATTTATTGACTAAAACAAAGTTTCCAAGGCCTGATTACCTGGATTTACTACCCCAGCTTTTAATTTTCTCATCTTCAAAATGGAGATTAAAATATTATTTCCCTCATGAGGTTATTATGAGGATTAAATGAGAAAATCTATGTAAAGCATTTAAGAAAGTGTCTCAGTAAATGTTATCTGCTTTTACTATTAAACCATGTTCCAGGTACTATGGGGACACATTAGGGGCACAAATATAACTATGGCAGAGTCCTTGCCTTTGAAGAATGTGTACTGTCAAAAAGAAGACACATGTGTAATGACTACTTGTGCCTGTGTCAATGGAAGATGCCAGAGAAGACCAGAGTTCTGGGCCATTTCAGTGAGAGGGAACAGCATGTAAACTCCACAGAGTATGGAATGTCCTACGTTAGTTTGGCTTACCTGGTGCATGAACAAGTTTGGGATGGGTTAACTGGTGCTGGTAGACAGAAATGAGGCTGGGCTAGCTTTTGCAGGGCCCAATATGCTCTGCTATGGAGTTGCACTTTATTTTGATTGGATGAGATAATAATGGAGGTTTTCAAGCTAATTTTAAGGATAGAAGAAGGTAACTATCTGAACTCCAAACTCTGGAGGATAAACTTGAATGGGAGGAGAATGGACAGAAGGAAGCAATAGTTGATGTAAGAGAAAAGAGAATAAGAAGTGAAGCAGTAGGCAGGGAAAATCGGGACTGTACTCCTGGGCATTTATGCCAGAGAAGTGAAAACGTATCTCCATAAAAGCCTGCACATAATGTTCTTAGCAGCTTTATTTGTAATAGCCATTCAATAGGTAAATTGTTAAACAAACTGGTACATCCAAAGCATGGATTGCTACTCAGCAATAAAAGCAATGAACTGTGTGCAACAACTTGGACGGATCTCAAGGGCATTATGCTGAGTGAGGAAGAAAAGGCAATTCCAAAAACCACCTACTGTATGAGTCCATTTATATAACAGTCTTGAAATGACAAATATTACAGGAATGGAGAACATATTAGTGATTACTAGGTGTTGGGGATGGTGGAGAAGAAGCAGTGAGTGTGATTATAAAGGAGTAGAATGAGGTGATTTTTGTAGTGATGCATAGTTCTGTATGTGTGGTCATACATACTACACATGTGATAAAATGGCACAGAACTATATGCATACATTGTACCCCTGTCAGTTTCCTGGTTTTGAGATTGTAGTATCATTTGGGACACCAGGTGAAGGGTGCATGGGAACTCTCTGTACTCTGTCTTTGCAACTTCCTGTGTACATGTAATTACTTCAAAATAAACATTTAAAGAAAGTTTGTTTAAATATTAACAGAACTTATTGCTACCTGACAGGCTATGGATTATTAATGGTTTGTTTTTCAAACTTTACTGTACTTCCTTATTTTCTCGAAATAGCCTTGCATTACTTTTATAAAAAGAAAAAAATTTGCATTAAAGAATTAACAAAAGTAAGTCTGACTTCTTTTTTGATGGCTTAAGGCTAAAAGTAATTAACAGACGAGATGGAGTCCATGAATTTTACACCTTAAGATGCAACTTTTCTGCCAAAGTGGATCAGAAAAGTAGCCCAACCAACAGTGATTTCTAGAGTTTCCTCACTTTGTAGCTCTCTTCTTCCCTATTTAGCTAAGAGGTAGTCAATCACATTTTCTTTAAATATCTTTTTTTTTAATAAACTGAGTCAATATTCCTCCATTTGCTGGAATGTAAATGTTAGCTTAGTAATAGTTTCTCAAGCCACATTTCTCTTAAATTATCCATTAATCCTTTGTTATTTTTGAATTAAATAACCCTGGAAACAAGAAGATACATGGACCTGGTTTCTATCAAGTAGAGATGCTAATTTTCATACACTCATATTATTTCTCTCCTACCCTTCCTCCTTTACACAGATAAAGCTGTCTTAAATGATGTCACTCTCTATTACTTCCAGGGAAAATCCAAATTCTTTAACAAAGGAAAGTGGGTCATACCTGTGTTGCTTTTGCAAATGTTCTCTAGTAAGCCACCCCTTCAGTCCATTGAAATTCATCCTTCAAGATCAAACTCTCAGATGATACAATGGTACCTCTATGATGCCTGAGAGTTTCTTTCCTTTCTCTTCCCCCTCCTCTCCAAGTCACTGAATTCCATCAGTCCTTCCTTTGTGTTCACACAGCATTTCATAAATAAGTCTATCATAGTCCTGACGGCATTGAATTCTACATTGCTACCACCCCAACTAAACTGTGACTCCAGGATAATATCTAAATATCTTTATAGACTCAATGCTTAACACACTGTGTGTGTCAGTACACTGCACACATGTATTTAGGAGTTTTAGTTAGCAATACCTCCATTTTCAAAAAGTGTGACTGTAATAACCTCTTTCAATAGTTACTTGCTAAAGA
Organism: Smutsia gigantea; assembly: GCA_032199065.1. Classification (NCBI taxonomy): domain Eukaryota; kingdom Metazoa; phylum Chordata; class Mammalia; order Pholidota; family Manidae; genus Smutsia; species Smutsia gigantea. The sequence goes on from JAVSCE010017588.1 coordinate 123,268, forward strand.
TAGTTACATATCGCTGTGAGGGTAAAGAAAGAAATCATTTTGTTAGAGAGCCCCTGCCAATTGCTACCACTCTCTCTGTGCCTAGACCTGGCACTAGATTTCTAAACTCAGGCCATGTCCTACTCACTGTGAGGCACTAAGAAAAATAATTGCTTAGTAATTTTTTTCCTTTTCCAAATGTAGACAAATGTGGATACCAAAGGCCTGTTATTGATATGCTAGGGGGAAAAGAGTCTCCTCCAGTGATAGAATATTTATGGATCTCTTTTTGCATATATGCAGAAAGAAATTTACCCCAAATTAATTTGATTCAATGGCTACATTACCTCAGTATTTTTACTTATTTATTAACTCAATATTTAGTCCAATTTCAAGCATTACGGAGAATGAATACTTTAAGCATAAAAGTATGGTAGCAGGTTTGGGTTCATTTGAATAGATCCAAGCTTACTTACAGTCCCAGGAAATTAAAAACCTCAAGTTTCATCATGAAAGACCTGATTCTAATGTAATTAATGTCTGTAACTGTATGATTTCCCCCAGAACTACTTTTACTTTATATGTGAAATAAGTAGGTTTTTGAAAATTGCATCACAACAAAGACTAATAGATATAATGTTGATGATGTTATTACACAGTGTTTACTCTGAAATTACCTTCAAAATTCACACACTCCACTTTACCATTGCCACTTTTAGTCTGGTTACCAACAGAAATAAGTACACTTCATTTTATTAGGTATTTGGAAACAATCAGTTACATGTTGTTATCATTCGATGACAGTGAAAAAGTCCAAACGCCATTAGAGTCTTGTAGAAATTGTGTATTTTTCCCTGTAGGAAGTGAGCTGTATATCCCAATACGTCCCATACCCAGCTGTGTCAAAATCTGTCATGTTATATGATACCAAGAAGCAGAGCATAGCTAGGCTAGGGACATAATATTAAACTTGGGGGTTATCTTTCCAGCAAAAACTCACTTTCAAAATCTTTATTAATGGCAAATGCTAACTACATAGTTTAGGTGTTAATAAATACCTAATTTTGAAAAGGGGGTAAATTTAAAAAAATGTATTCAGCTTCCCAAGAATCAATCTGTTGGATTTCTCCTTCTACAGTATAATAGTTTCTGTCAACCATCTTTCAAAAGTAGCTGGGTTTCCTTTCTCTCTCACTGACTATTTCTGTTCCTCCTGGTCTGGAGAAGCGACTTTGAATTTTGGGAATGAAGAAGTGGTTGTTTTATGTGTGCCAGCAGCACAGCAAAAATGAGCTGGCAAATGATACATTGAAATGCATTGCTTCATATAGTGATGAGCAAATATTATGAGTATAAATGATTAAGAAGCATGACAATGGATGCTACTGTGATTTCTGTCTTTTCCAAGAAAAATCAGAATTTTCCAAGAAAGCTTGACATTATTTGCAAATAGAACTTTGAATATTTCCAAGAAACATTGCAGGCAATTATGTTTACCATACAACTGAGGCATGAAATTAGAAGATATCTTTAAGTTTGTGGAGAGAATCAGGCTTCTTTTTAACATATTTGGCTCTGGATTTTCCTATTTTAAAATTAGTCTAGCGATAAGATTAGAAGAAAAGGGGATTTATTACCCCCACTACTGACTTTTAATAATATGACTTGGCATTAGAAAGAAATAATTTTTTAAAACATGAATGCTCAGATATTTTGCATTGTGGAACTATACTTGAGGGAAACATCATGTGAAATTATAATCTTTTTCCATGAGGTTTTATTTTTAGAGAATCTAATTTGATAGAGGCTTTTGCTCCCACTGCTATTGCAAGAAAGTCTGGATACAAACTAATACTGGCAATATTAGTGAAGACTAAATATTTCTGATATACACACATACCATGAGGTCTACAACCTCAGTGAAACAGATCAGGCAAACAAATTGTAGGAACAACCACTACATAACGACAAACTTCACTGGGTAAGCCATGGATTTATAACTGATTGATGTGGATCAGAATTCCAGCTCTGACATTACTGACTCAGTAATCTTGAGCACTTAACTTGCAAACTTCTGTTTCTTCTTTTACAAGAGGGAAATAATGGCAGTATCTGAATTATTAGCGTTATTCAGAGAAATAAATGAAATAAGACATGCGATATGCTTAATAAATTCCTGGTGAATATTAACCATAATTTTTGTTTATTATTATGATTATTGTTGCTGTTTATAAAATCAATTATTTTACTGAAAAATTTTTCTTCACTTATTTATTTAAAAATGATTCAAAGTCAGATTTGAACTACATAGGTTTTTGGCTTTAAGGATACTCAAAATGTAACAAGTTAAACCTAATTCATATGAATTACATTGGTGAGATATAATACTCCATCTTCATTTTTAAAAACTTTTTCTTAATGTGATTTCTATTGATCAGATCTGCCAAGAAGTCTCACCCTGAACAGCAGATATCAATTACAGATGTGATTAGTTCATGTTGGGATATATGTCACAGAGGAGGTCCAATACAAAAGCACCTAACTTTTGACACTGTATTTCCTCAGACCAATTAAGGATTTGAAGAATGCCATATTTTACATCCCCATACTTAACAATAAATGACAACATCCTTTATAATGCTCTCCAAAAACAACTGGCTGTACAAAAGTACAAGGGATGGGAACTAGTGTGGTATAGTTAGAGCGTAAATTCAGTAATTACACAGATTTAAGGTCTGGTCTTTAATCAATCACTTACTAGCTGCATGATTTCAGGCATGTTACTTACCTTCCCAGCTTCAGTTACAAATGGGTTTTCAATAGTATATATTTCAGAAAATGGTTGTAAGTATTAAATGAGCTAATACATGTGAAACATTTAGCACAAACTCTGGCATCTTGTGTATGCTCAACATGTCAATTATTATTTTCATAATTTTACTAATTTCATTGATTTCTTGGCTGGGTGGTTGTAATCGTTTTCATTATTGCTTAAAATATGCTACTGATGAGGTCATCAGTTTAAGCTTCCCACGAGCTTCACTCTGTTCGCTTTATAACCTATGCCACATACAGACTGGATACAAGGGTCTTAAGAGGGTGTAAAGGTTCTGTACCAAGAAGTAATTAGGAGAACAACCTGAGGAGTATGATTTGATTTGAGAAGTCGGAAACATCAGTTTCATAAATAGATATAATAATTAACTGTCTGTTACTATTATGAGCTGAATTTGAGAATTTCTGTTTGTATACCCACAAGCAATTGAAGAAAAATACCTGTTCCTTACAGATCATTAATTCTTGATTTTATTAGTACTGTGTTATAACAGTTTTGTAACTAATAGACTTCATTTACATATTCTTTTAAAGGCAAGAAGTCTTATGTTTCAAGGGAGACTTAAATCTCTGATGAATGCCTTGACACATCTAAATACTCTAATTTTGAATTGTCAGTTTTGTTGGGGGAATGAATGTTCTTCAGTTCTAGGAATATTCACACTACCTCGTTTTGGGATGAATAAAACATTTTCAGGGAAATTTTTCTTAAAACAGTAGATAGAACATCATGTTCTAAGAAGGCAAAAGTTGTATGGTGGTGCTGGTCTTACGGCCTGAAACCACAAAAGCAAAACTGGCCGTGCTAAATTCAAGGTCTGTGGCTTGCAGGGCTCAGGAATTGGTGAATTGAGACCCTGACTTAACTTGTAGGGATTCAGTAAAGAACTATAGTTAATGACAATTTACCACCATGGCAGCTGAAGAAACAGCTGCAATAATGACCACATTAGCTGAATGCAGTGAAGAAACAAACAGAATGTGGTTTCAGCTCTTGACAGACCTCCTCTCTCCCTCTCCCTGCCAATGTCCACCCAACTATTCACTCAGACGAGCTCAAGGCAAAGACTGATAGTGTCAAACTTGAAATATATATTTTTTAATATGACTCCTTTTCCTTCCTTTTTACAATGTTGCTCAGACATAGTTATACTTTGTGTAGGTTAAAATTCTGAATACGTGTTATCCTTCCAGGAAAATGTGGGAAACAATGTTCAAATTATACCTAGAATGTTTTATAAAATAATGCTCTACCAATACTATGATATTTGCATATCATAACATTAAGCCTTTACCCAAAAAGAAGCTATAAAATCATCCCCAGATACCATACACTTATTTAAATAGCACCAGCTCCTCTTGTCATTTCTCATGCTTTGTGGCTACTGGAATCTGTCTACTTACTGGATGGAGCTTTCAATGCGGGTGATAGTGAGGAAAGCAGCAAGGTTTGCTGTGTAAGATGAGATGACAATCAATGCAAAGAGCCACCAGGCCCCCATCATCATTCGGGTAGCCAGAGTTGTATATGGGACCTCCCCACCTGTAGAAAGAAGCAAAGAGAATTAAAAAATTCAAGTATTTATTGAGAATCTGAGATCATACATGTTAAATGCCAAGTTAATTTTTAAGTAGTGAGAAATCTTTCTACATAATACCAACAGCATAGATTTCTGTATTGTGCTTATGTTTATCACTCATATTTAATTCCCTTTTATGAGATTATGTGAGATCCAGTCAAAAAGAAACTTGATATTTAGGATAACACATTTAAATGAAATTTCCACCTACCTTCTTGTTCAACCTTAGAAATTACTACCCTCTTGTTACAACCACAAATATATATTTGATTTCCAAGGGCTTGCTTACTCACTAGATAGGTGATATTAATACTATTATGCCTGTACTTATTATAACTTTGCAGATTTCTAGTTCAACAATAATATTGAAGGATTATTTTTGGTTAAATTCCCTAGAATCATAGATTATTAATGATCTTGGGATCACACATATTACTATTGGCTTCAGCAGCATCACACTTGTTTTGTTCTGTTCTGATCTCCTAGCCACTCTTTTATGATCTAGCTGTAGAATTTTCCTCTCCACCTTGTAAATATTGGAGTGCCTTTGGGCTCAGTCTTTAAACTGCTTCTGTTTTCTGTTCACATTCCCACCCTGGTTACTCTCAAATCCCCTAAATTTGAATATCATTTACAGCATACTTTGATAACACTCAGCTTTATATTTCAAGCTGAGTATTTGAATATTGGAGTTTGAATATTCTGTTTCTCTATAGAGAGCTATAGATAAATGACTACACGATTTCCACTTGGAGTCTCATGGACATCTCATACTTATCACATCTAAAAGAGAACACTTTATTCTCACTCCCAAATTAACACCCCAGTCCACACTATCTCAGGAAATAGTACCACCCTTCACACTATTTCTTAGACAAAATACTTAGGAATTTTTCAACATCTTACACAATCTTAACACCTTTACCTTCACACTACATACCAAAGCCTACCTCATCTCATCACTTCCAGTCCAATCACATCTTCTTTTGACTGTACTACTGAACTACTTAAATAGTTTGCCATTTAAGTAGTTTACTGTTTACATTCTAGGCACATGGTGCTCTTTAAGAATGAAAATAAGATCATGATATTCCCCTGATCAAAATTTCAGTGCATTTCCACCACTCTCAGGAGAAACAAGAAAACCCCAACATCTCTACCAAGGCCTACTAGGTCCTACACAAACTGATATCAAGTTGACTTCCTAACCTTATCTCTTTGCACTTCCTCAGGAACCTTCTTGCGATATCTTCTATGGAGCTATGCTGATCTCTGTACTGGGGCCTTAGTGCTTGTAATTTTTTATGCCTGGAATTATCTTCTTTTTAATTTAAAAATGACTTTTCTCCTCGATTTATTCAAATTTCTGCTCAGACACTTCTTCACAAACATTTTTATCAATGTTCTATCTAAAATAACTACCCACAACTCCATACTCCCAATCCATTTATCTTTTCTTAAAATAATGACATCATTTATCTTATGTATTTTTGTTTGTTATATATTTTATTCCTTTCTCCTTTCTCTCAGAAAAAAATAATTTCTGATATAGGAACAGCTCCTGTCCAATATTAGGTGAGTAAATATTTGTTGAATGGAATATATGGTTTACATAAAATTAATAGACCCTCTAAAATAAATTAGGTTTATGCAAATAGTAGAAATAAATCTAAGAGATATAATACTACCTTTACAGGATGTAGGTCCATCAATATGTGAATGACTTAACAGGATTCATTTAATTAAAATATCAGGCAGATTTTAATACCAACTACTAATTCTCACTGTGTAATATCTCTACATTTTCAATGTTGTGCAAACATATCCTTTGGTTATATCCTGAGCTATTTTCCTGGTGGAATATACTCAAAAGAGGCTAACCTCTGATATCTGGAACACATTTTCAAAAGCAGTTATAATGAATTTTAGATACTTTCTTCTTCAAAGCAAAAGAAATGTTCACTCAGCTTTACAAGAGGAAAGCAAAAGAAAATATTCACTTCTAAATCTACAGGGGGCTTTCTGGACAAAACAACTAATTGAAAAGAATAATAATAGAATATGCATGAGATGATAAAAACTGAAAGATGTTTATATGTCTAATAAAAATAGAACAATGAATTCATAATTGAAAAAGCTAATTGCAAGCTTGTTTCCATCAAGTATTTAACCTTGATTAGAATTGTTGTCACCCATATGAAAGAATATTTGTTCAACTTTCTACATCCATGATATAAAATCTGCATAAAAATGACATTTTATTTGATATCTCCATTTGGAAGTGAATTGTTAAAAGTAATGGGAATCATGACTCCCAGTTATGATAATTCAAAACAATCCTCCTGCTGACAATAACTAGAAAAATTGAACATATAATGTATTTGAGAGCTAAAGAAGTAGTAAAAAATTAGAAGGCCAAGGTCTTGGAGAAGAAGATAGACCAGCCATATAACCTGGTATTTAGAACTGTTTTCCCTGAGAGACAAATGCCCATGTAACAGGAGGGAACTAAGGACTGAGAAGCTGAGCAATGCTTTTTAAAGCTGTCAAAGGTCAAGTGGCTATAAAAATAAGGATCCAAGACTTGTAAAATGGACATGGGACTAAGAAAACCAGAAAATCCCCATATGTTTGGAAACCAGTAATTACAATTCTATTAAGCCATAGGTCAAAGAAATATCACAAGGAAAATAAAAAAAATATTTTGAATTTGAAGACAAAAAATAAGCCATATCAAGTCTCCACAAGTTTTGATAGCTTATGGGATGCAGATAAATTTGTGTTTAGAGGGCAACTCATAGCCTACAATATATAAGAAAAGAAGGCTGAAAATCAATAAGCTACTTATCAGTTACAAGGAGTTAAACAAAATCACAAGTTTAAACCTAAAAAACATAGGGGAAGGACATAACATACATGTAAGAGCACAGACTAATAAAATAGACAAAATACAATTGAGGAGGTTGATTTAACAGAAGTTTGGTCCCCTTGAAAAATTAAGATTGATCAAAGAAATGAGTAAAGACACAAAAAATACAATAGGAGCAAAAAGACTACATTGTTACAGATGTTACAAACATTAGAAGGATAAGAAGAGGATCTTATGTAGAATTTTATGCTGATTGATTTGAAAATTGAGATATGGACAAATTCCTAGAAAAATTACCACCAAAATAAATATAAAATTTGAATGATCTCACAACTATAAAAGAGTTTGAATCCATAATTGAAACATGCTCAATAAAAACTTCAAGGCCAGTATCATTACTGACAAAAATCTACCAAGTATTTTAGTGACAACTAATTCTAATTTCATACACACTTTTCCTGAGATTAAAAATTAGCAAGACACTATTCCGTACACTTTATAAAGAAGGCATAATATTGACAACAAATCTGACAAGGTCATTCCAAGAAAGGGAAGTTACAGGCCAATCTTTCATATGATTGTAAATGCAAAAGAGAAATTTGAAAACTGAAAATTGCAATAGATAAATAAGTAAAGAAAGAAGCATGTTGGGTTTATTTTATGAAAGCAAGGGTTGGTTTGGCATCCAAAAATCAATCATTGGGTTCTGATGTCACCAAGATGGCTACATAAGTTTTTCTGATTTCACTCCCTTTCAAAAGAACAACTAACAGCTATTCAAAAATGACAACAGAGAATTCTAGAACATGGGGGTGAGGCTTAATCACCCCCTGCACCACCGAGACCAAGGCAGATTGCATGAGGAGAGTAAGAGAGGTGACTGCACACTCATCCCATTGTCCCTGCCCAGGCCAGTGCAGAGCCACAGGGAGTGGCGTGTGAGCCTCTGGTTCCTCCAGTGGGAAAGGAGAATCCAGGCGAGACAACTAGCCCCCTTAGCATTGTGGGTCACTTTACAGGAGCCCCTACTCTAATCATGCACCATAAGGATTGCAGGGAAATCTTCAGGGCTCTACATCTGGGAAATTGTGACAGAAAAGAGGAGAGTAGAGGCTCTTGCAACAACCACTGCATGGATCTTGGCAGAACAATTCATATCTCCAATGCCTGGTAAGTAATCCCAACCAGCAGCTTTATTCATCTATAAAAACAAGGCAGATCACTCTCTGCCCAGGGAATAGTTCTGCTTGATTCAGACCCTCGAAGGAGAGGTTTTCCCAGATCTAGAGTACAGATTGCCCAGGCATAGGCAAAGAGCTGAATCACCACCCCATCCACGGTGGTCAATGTCTTCCAGCCCTGTCTAACCGTAAGGGTTGGAGATAATTCCTGGAAGCTGTAGGACCCAATGGATCTCAAGCCAAGAGGTGGGCATAGCCAACAGAGTGCAAAGAAAAGCCAGTGGACTTTTTGAGGTGGGAATTTGAGGTGCTGGTCAGTGAGTTAAGACAATGAACAAGGAGCTTTACGGGCTTTAGAGATAGATTCATCTCCCACTTCCCTGAAGCAGGGGATCTAGTTCAGCCCTGCTTATCACTGAATATTCTTCAGCCTGTCTGACCAGGGAATACAGAGCACACAGAAAGCTGCATAGCTCATTCAACAGTAACACTCAGAGCACAGGCTGTGACTTCCCACACCTGTAGAGCAAATCTGGTGGACCCACCTGACCAGGGAATTCAGTATATTCTCTGGTCTGATTCAATTTCCCAAACAAGCTGTTCAGGCCCTGGGTCCCATCCTACTACCCTGAAAGGGAAGAAAAACTAATTCATAGTCCAATCTATTGCTGAATATGAGACCAAATCATGACCATCCAGTAAATCTTGCCAGAGAATCCAGGCAACCACAGAGCCCTTCCTACAGCTTCACTTGGATAGGCAACTAAGCTAGAAATCCTACTCAATGGTACACAGCCAGTGGCACACACTACCCAATTCTCATCTTCAGTTTCAACAGCTGCCTCTCTTAAATACAGGCCAGAATAGCAGACCCCACCTGCCCAGGAAACTGCTAGCAGACACACTTAGAAACTCAAATGGAGCTGACTGGTAAAATATTACCTCTGACAAAGCAAATCCATAAAGTCTGGAAGAGGAGCCTGATTACTCACTTGCACAGATGCCAATGTAAGGGATCAAGGAAGCATGACACATCCTGATTTCAAGCTATATACCACAAAGCTATAGTCATGAAAACAGTATGTTACTAGCATAAAGACAGACAAATAAGCCAATGGAACAGAACTGAGAATGCAGAAGTAAACCCAAGCATGTATGGTCAACTAATACTTGACAAGGGAGCAAAAAACACTCAGTGGAGAAAAAGACAGTCTCTTCAATAAATAGTGCTGTGAAGCTTGAATATTCACATGTAAAAGAATGAAACTGGGCCCATATCTTACACTATTCAGAAAAATAACTCAAAAAAGATTAAAGACTTAAATGTGAGACCTGAAATCAGGAAACCCCTAGAAGAAAACATAGGAATATATCTCCATGACACAGGTCTTGTTAATGAATTATTTGATATGACACCTAAAGAAATCATCAACAATGTGAAAAAACAACCTAGGGAGTAGGGAAAATTACCTGCAAAACTTATATCTGATAAAGGGTTAATATGCAAAACATAAAGAACTCATACAACTCAGTAGCAAACAAAACAAAAACTCACAACAGATAAACCAATTAAAAAATGGGCAAAGACCTGAATAGACATTTCTCCAAAGAAGATATATGAAAGGCCAACATGTATATTAAAAGATGTTTAATATGACTAGTCATTAAGGAAATGAAATTAAAACCACAATGAGGTATCACCTCATGCCTGTTAAATGTCCATCATCAAAAAGACAAGAGATAACAAATACTGACATGGATGTGGAAAAAGGGAACCCTGCACACTGTTAGTGGGAATGTGAATTGGTGTAGCCACTATGGAGAACAGTACAGAGACGTTCTTCAACAAATTAAAAATAGAACTATCATATGATCCAGCAACTCCACTTCTGGGAATACATTCAAAGGAAACAAAAACACTAGCTTGAAAAGATATATGTACTTCCATGTTCACAGCAGCATTATTTACAATAGCTAAGACCTGGAAACAATCTAAGTGTCCATTGATGGATGAATGGATAAAGAAGTTGTGGTTATTCCATATATAGAATGGAATATTATTCATCCACAAAAAATGAGGGAATCCTACCATTTGAGACAATATGGATAGACCTCGAAGGTGTGCTAAGTGAAGTAAGTCAGACAGAGAAGACAATTATTGTATGATCTCACTTATAAGTGGAATCTGAAAAACAAGCAAACTCACAGAAATAGAGATCAGATTTGTGGTGACAAGTTGCAGAGGGTCAGGGGAGAGGGAATTAGAAGAATGTGGTCAAACTTAAAAACTTCCAGTTATAAGATAAGTAAGTACCAGGAAAATAACGTACAACATGATGACTGTAGTGGGCACTGTTGTATGATACATAGGAAAGCTGTTAAGAGTTAAACCTAACAGTTCTCATCACAAGGAGAACGTTCCTCTTTTTTTCTCTTTGTCTTTCTTTTCTTTTTATCTTAACTATATATTATGGATTTTTAGCTGAACTTACGGAAGATGTCACAATCTTTGTAAATCAAACCATCATGCTGTATGCCTTAAACTTATACACTAATGTATGTCAAAATTTCTCAATAAAACTAAAAAAAAATCAATTATTGGAATTTACTACATTAGCATTATAAGGGAAAAAATCCTATAATCATCTTGGTAGATGCGGAAAAGGTATAGACAAAATTCAGTATCAGTCATAAAATAATACCTAGAAATAACCCAGCAAACCAGAAGTGAAAGAATCTTTCCTAATCTCAGAAAGAGAATTTTCAGAAAACCTATAGTAAACATCATACTTATTAAAGAGCTTCTTAAAGGCTATATGTCATTATCATTTCTACTTAACATTTAATTGAAGGTACATTGTGGAGAGGAAAAAGAAGAAGAGGAAGAAGGAGGAGGAGAAGGGGGAGAAAAAAATCCTTAAGAATTGGAAAGAATGAAATAAAAGTATGGATTGGAGATGATATGAATATATATATATATGTATATAATTCAAGAAAATATAGGATCAATTACTAAAATTAGTAAGTTGTCAGTTTACTATGATAAGAGTCAATGTTCAAATATCAATCAGATATGCATATACCAGCCACAAACACTTAAAACATGGAATTAAAAAATATATACTATTTGCAATATCATAAAAAATACCAAATACCTATGACTAAAGATGTGAAATAGCTCTAAATGAAAACTACACACTTATTTTGGGTGAAATAAGGTAATACCAAATAAATGGGTGGATATATCATGTTTACTGATCAAAAGACCCAATATTATAAAGATATAAATACTTCTGAAACTGGTCTATAGATTCAGTGAATTGCCAATCAAAATTTCAGGTTCTTTATGTGTGCATTTGTGTATATGTGTGTGAGATGAGAGAAAGAGAGAGTATGTGTGTATGAAAAGCCAAATGTAAAAATTACATGAAATTGCAGTACAGAAATAGCCAAGACATTGTTGAGGAAACAAAATAATGGTTTTAGCTTACTATACCTTTATATGGTAATTAACTTGGTGTGGTATTTGTATAAGAATAAACCAAACCAATGAAAGTTATCCAAATGTACATAGACACTTGATTTATGTCCTGCTGGCATTGCAATTCTGTGCAGTAAGGGAAATCTTTGCAGTAAGTATTAACTGGTCAGTTTGGCTATACATATGAAAAAATAATGAAACGTGTCTCCTAACTCATACACAGAAATCAATACCAAGGAGCTTGTAGGCATAAATATAAAATGTAAAAAATAAAGCTTCTGGAAAATAATATGAGAATATATCCAATATATCCACAAGATTGGGTAGCAAAAGTTTTCTTAAACAGAGCACATTAAGCATTAATGCAAAAGAAAAGACTGATAAATTTGAATACAGTAATACTTTGTAGTTCAAAATACACCATTGAGAGTGAAAAGAAAGCCACAATAGAAGATATTTGCAATACAAATATATATAAAAAATTCACTAATATGTGTTAATAACTTTTATAAATCAATAAGAATAAAACAGACAATAATTAGGAAAATGAGCAAGAAGCTTCATAAAAGAAGATAAAAAATGGTCAATGGGTGACATGGTGGCAATTTAATTAATTATCATGGGTATACAAACTAAAAGAGAAATGAAACACCACTATACAGCCAAAAGAATGATTAAAATAAAGAAATGGACACTATCAAGTGTTGGCAAGAATGTAGAGCTACCAGAATGCTTGTACTGTGTAGGACTGTTAATTGGTTTAATTGCTTTGATAAACAATTTGGCAGCATCTCAGGAAACTATCATATGCATACCTTAAGACTCAGTGATTCCACTCCTTAGGTACATACCTCAAAGAGGAATATGTGTGCCAAGAAGCATGTACAGGAAAGTGCATAGCATCATTATTCACAGTAGCCTTAAACTGGAAACAGCCTAAATATTCTTTGAGAGTAGAACTGATAAATAAATTATAATATATTCATATAATGGAATAATATACAAGGAAAATGAACAGACTGCACTTATATGTAACACCATGAGTGGATTTCACAAACTGAATGTTGAGTACAAGAATGCACACTGTATGACAACTGTTCAAAAGCAGGCAACATCCCATAAGTGATTTACTTGGGGAATAGGGAATAATGGTTGAGACAGGCTCAATGGTGGCTGTGTTACTGGTAATGTTCTGTCTTTTCCAAGATAGTAATTACACAGGCATTCCATTGCTGGTAATTCATTGAGCTACACATTTAAGTTTTGTGCACCTTCCTGTATGTAAATAATATTTCACTATTAAAAAATATTAAATAGAAGATGAAGAAATTAAGGGGAGAGAAAAGTGAGTTTAATAAAGACCATTTTTTCCTTTATTTCTTTTTTTTCTTCTGTGCCCACAATTTGAGAAAAAAAAACTTTTCATAGATTCAGGATGCTAAAGAGACAATCAGGTAAAAGACAAAAAAGTTATCTGCTAAATTGAAAACACAACTTCACATTGTTAAAGTCAGGCAGAATTTAGGCCAGCAATTCCTGACACTTCAGGGTGTGTAAAGGTCTGACTTTAGCGTTGGGTGTATTGATTTTTATAACCCCTGATGAGTTTGAAGTCTCCCACAATCACTCTGTAGAAGCATGTGGAATTTGTATTTTCCAAATTGACCCCTATGCTGTAAGGAGAATCTTATTGACACAGATTTGTATTTTAATATCACTGGTTTGCCACATCAAAGAATATATCAACCTTGCTATTATATATTTTATCTTGCATATAAAAGTTGTTAAAGAAATAATATAATGTTTTACCCTCAGGCAAGATTATAAAACTTGATAATGTCACCTGAGTCAGGTAAAAATTTGTTGCTCTAAGTCTTATTTGTGTGAGTATGTTAGTTAATCTTTGTGTTTAAGATTAATTCTTAAGAAGAGTAATTCATTAAGATTTTTCAGTTTTGTTTGGTAAATCATAGGTTTAAAAACTCACAAAGTGTTTATTATATAATCTGGGACTATGAAACTCTTTTATGGAATATTATTTAGAAAGAAAAAAACCTCATTATTACTTTTCCTTATAAACATTCCTTTTTCAAAGTTGGATCCTTACTGGAACCAGATGACTAGCAAAATGGCTAAAAACACAGCAAATAGAATTATTTTCAATATTAGGGATGATGAATATGTTCAAATAAACTGGTTAACTGGAGTGTCAGGAATGTTTTACACTTATAACATCACAATTTAGAAAATATAAAGAAGGATATTATTGACAATTAGCCATTGCCAGGGCGGTGTTCTGCATTTAAGGATGGGAGAGAATGTACGTATCCCCTAAATTCTTAAGGCATGTCAATCATATTTATATATTAACTATTCCTTGAAGTTCATTTATAAATAGTCAAATTAAGGGGCTGGCTATGACCAGACTTGTAAGTGCTTTAGTATTTTTCTTTTGGTAGAGGGTGTGGGGGTAATAAGGAAGGGCATGTGGTTTGATGTTGGCCACAGGTTAGTAGGTCCACTGTCTGATCCCATTTGCAAGTAGGGCAGGTTTCTACAATGTGGCATGTCTATCATTAGTACAGCGGATGGCTTTAGGTTGTAGGGAGGAATAACATAAAATAATATTGTGTTATGATGAGAAAATTGTTCCATTTAAAATTATCTCTCAGTACTTTCTTATCATGGTAAGAATAGAGCCTCAGTTTGATGATAATACGTCTCTTTAAAATTTTGAATCTACTTTCATATAGGAAGGCAAATCTCAAACTCTTTGGCAGATAACAGAAACTAAAATTCAATAATATTTCATGTATTAAATTATTATGTTTTATATTTTACATTTAATGCAAATGGTACTACTTTAATATTTATGTTAATGAACATAACCTTCATTTACAGAATCTTTAACTTCTTTATAATCCCAGCTTCAAACATTCCACTATCCTATGTCATATTCAATCTTTTTGAGCTTCCTTCCTCCATTATCCATTGTCCCATCAAAATAATGCTACAATGAACACAGGGGTGCATATATCTTTTCCAATTGGTGTTTTTGCTTTCCTGAATTAGATACCCAGATATGGAATTGCTGTGTCATATGGTTATTCAATTGTTATTTTTTTGAGGAAGTTCAATACTGTTTTCCATATGGGTGCATCAATTTATATTCCCACCAATAGTGCATGAAGATTCCCTTTTCTCACATCCTCAGCAACACTTGTTATTTCTTGTCTATTTGATAACCACTCAGACAAATATAAGGTGATATCTCATTGCAGTTTTGATTGTATTTCCCTTATGATTAATGATGTTGAACATATTTTCACTTACCTGTTGGCCATCCGCATGCCTTTGGAAATATGTTTATTCAGACACCCTGGCCTTTTTTAATTGAGTTGTTTGGTTTTTGTTGCTGTGGTTATTGAATTATATGAGTTCTTTATACATTTTGGATATTAACCCCTAATCAGACATGATTTACAAATGTCTTCTCCAGTTCAGTAGGTTATCTTTTCATTTTGGTGATGGTTTCCTTCACTGAGCAGAA
Source organism: Smutsia gigantea (assembly GCA_032199065.1). NCBI lineage: Eukaryota > Metazoa > Chordata > Mammalia > Pholidota > Manidae > Smutsia > Smutsia gigantea. The sequence goes on from JAVSCE010017588.1 coordinate 138,743, forward strand.
GCTGTTTAGTGTTATGCAGTCCCAATTACTTATTTTCCCTTTTGTTTCACTTGCCCTTGGAGTCAGATCCCAAAAACATCACCAAGACTGATGACAAGCAGCTTACCATTTATGGTTTCTCCTAGGAGTTTTTTGGTTTCAGGTCTTACATTCCGTCTTTAATCCATTTGAGTTAATTTTTGTATATGGTAGTCTAATTATATATACATATATGTGTATGTATAAGATAGTGGTCTAGTTTCATTTGTTTGTATGTAGCTGTTCATTTTCCCAACACCATTTGTTGAAGAGACTGTTTTATCCTCATTGTACACTCTTACCTCCTTTTTTATATATCAATTGACCATATAAGTGTAGATTTATTTCTAGGCTATTTTATTCCATTGATCTTTGTATCATTTTTATGTCAATACCATATTGTTTTGATTACTATGGCTTTGTACTATAGTCTGAAACCAGGGAGCATGATATTTCCATGATATTCTTTGGTCTTCTTTCTCAAAATTGTTTTGGCCATTTGGAGCCTTTTGTGGCTCCATACACATTTTAGGATTATTTGTTCTGATTCTGTGCAAAATATCATGGGAGTTTTGATAGGGACTGAATTGTCTGTAGATTGCTTTGGGTACTAGGGCATTTTAACAATATTAATTCTTCCAATCCATCAGCACAGAAAATCTATTTATTTGTGTCTTCAATTTCTCTCATCATGAATGAATAGATTTTTCATTCCCTTGGTTAAACTTTTTCCTAAATAACTTATTCTTTTTGATGTGATTATAAATGGGAGTATTTTCTTGATTTCTCTGATAGTTTGTTATTAGTGTATAAAAGTGCATATTAATTTTATACTTTTGTATATTAATATTTTATTCCTGCAACTTTACTGAATTCATTCATTATTTAATAGCAGTTTTCTTTTTTTGGTGAAGTCTTTAGGGTTTTCTATATATAATATCATGTCATCTGCAAATAGTGGTAGTTTTAACTCTTCCTTTCCAATCTGGATGCCTTTTATTTCTTTCTCTTGTCTAATTACTCTAGCTAGAATTTCTAGTACTATAATATAAGTGGTGAGAGTGGACATTCTTGTTTCCTGATCTCAGAGGAAACACTTTCAGTTATCACTGTTGAGTATGATATTAGCTGTGGGTTTGTCATATATAGCCTTTATTATGTTGAAGTATGTTCCCTTAAGCCCACTTTGTTGAGAGTTTTTATCACAATTGGATGTGGAATTTTGTCAAATATTCCAAATTTGCATCTATTAAGATTATCATGATTTTTATCTTTCCCTTTGTTAATGTGTTATACCACACTGATTGATATATGAATGTTGAACCATCCTTGCACCCCTGGAATATATTCCACTTGATCATGGTGTATGATCCTTTGAATGTATTGTTGAAATTGATTTGCTAATATTTTATGAGTGATTTCCACTTTAAGAAGCAGAGTAGAGGACACAAGGATGGAATTAAGATTGCTATGATTGCACTTTATTTAACTTTAAATTTGGAATGGGTAAATGTTTTATATAATTAACACAGAATATTAAATAAAAAAGGGAAAATTGAAAAATTGATACAAATGAACTTTAGATTACATAAAGTTAGTGACATATTTTACAGAGGAAAGAACTCAAATACCTATAAAATACAATGACTGCTTTTCCTTACTGAAGGCTGCAGTCCTTTTGAGCTACCCTTTCACATAGCTCTCTCTTCAGGTTCCAGTGACTATTCCCTTTCCTTGACCCTTCAGACCTAAGAGTGATAATGGCTCCCTCTGTAACTAATGGGTACTGTACCAACCCCTGTTACTTTCTCAAAACTCCACCCACATCATTGTAAAGAGTCCCTTTAGTAAATTTTCCTCAATTTCCCAGACAGAAGACACAATCTATTTTCTATCTGGTAGCATGTTTGGTCCAGGGAACAGAACCACAGATATGGGATTCTGAGGCTGAACTGCTCATATATCTGCTCATATATTGATGGGAAATGGACACTTAAAACCCACAGTCTGTGATTACATCATAATTATTCAAATTACCACCAGTGTTGGCATGGGATGAAGTTCAGATAGAATGCAAGGCCTTGGGAGACAAAGTGACTGTGTAAACTGATTTTTAAAGACTGACTGCTCTGGGGTCTCTGAATAACAAAAAAGGTAAATGAAAATTTGAAGGTAATGATTACCCAATTGAGAAGTAAGGTAAAATTTGAAAGTCTTGATGGAGGATTTGAAGGAATCTCTTAAACTGTATAGTTTCAGGGTAGATATGACCCAGGAGAAGATTAAGGCTTGATTATAAAGGTAGCACAGTTAAATCACCAATGAAGTCTTCTGCCCTATAAGGTCTCTCATGGAAAGGAAATGGCATTGATGAGAAACCTGAGCTTTGAAATTCAGAATCTCCCTGTTATTTGAAGCAACTTCTCACCCTTTCTGAAAGAACCAGTCTTCTCACTGACTGGACACAGGAAATCAGTTCTCTCCTGGGCTTACCCACATTACCCCTCATTGCCTCTAGGCTATGAGTTAGCTCCCAAAAAGTTACATAACTGTTATAGAAGTACAAAACTTACTTATAAAAATTTTATACCAAATAGGATGCAATATAAGTATTGATTAGGGCAAATATTTTGTCATGGGTGGCAATGATCTGGGATTTGATATTTGATGTGTTGACTTGATACTTAGGGGTGCTGGCAGTAGTTTAAGTTGGCTAATTGAAGGATGGACCAATAATGAATGGAATTTGGAGGTAACCTATATACATTTTCTCTGGTATACTGCAGAGATTCAGGGAGGTGGGAATGTTGGAACTTATCCATTCTGAACAACCTGTTCACCTCCCTGACTATCAATGAGAGGGACACTCTCTACAAAAAGACATTAAGAAATGTATGGTAGGGGGCAGAGCACAAGCATCCCTGAAGAGTTCTGTGGGCTTGTCCTCTGTTATCTGTAGGCCAAAGATAACACTGCAATACAACTGGATTTCTTGATATCAAAATGAATGCAGTATCCCAAGATGAGAGAAGCTAGTGGAAAAGTTTAACTCTCCAAGACAAGGTAAAATTACCATAATATGACATGGCTGTTTACGAATGGTAATTGGAGTATATTGACCTACAGGGATCTATAGCAATAGCTTATCACCCTTTTATAAGGGTTCCTAATATGAAATAGATAGGTTGCCTAATAAGGTGCTTCTTGATATGCGTGGATAAAACAATTGTAGATCAGAGGGTAGAGACCTCACCTCAATTTCCAGGTGAGAATTTGGAGCCCCTTATCCAGTTCTTAGAATTCATCCAGTTTATGGACCAGAAACCCAATATTGAAGAATAGGCTAGGTTAGCATTTTTAATGTTCTGACATTTTTCTTAAGTAATTTTTAATACTAATAGTCATGCCACCCTTATTTTGTATCCTATTATTTATTACATTTTCTCTAGCTGAATAACATTTTCCCAGTCAGATATGCTATACCTTACTAAATATCCTGTTTTTGGAAACCTAGAGATTTTAAGCTACTATATATTATATTGCTACAAACATCTTTTTTGATAGAATCCATGAAGAAAAGTTATTTGTTGAAATGAATATTTTTATATCTTATGCAAGTATTAAGAACTTTCAAATACATTTTACAACATTATTTATTAAACAAATAATGATAAGCAATGTTACTTCTCTTTTTGTTAATGTATGTCTTTCTGAAGTATTGGCATTTCAGTTAAATGACAAAGTATGTTCTGGGTTGCCTGATAAGTCTATTTGCAGATAGGCAAAAGTAGGTAGGAAGCATTAGATTATTTAATCGAAATAGCAATTTCTTATACATAGGAAGACTTCTCTAATTTAGGTTTACATTTTTATAATAATTATAACACATGTAAAGTTGCTTACAAATAGTAGTTCCTGCTTTCCAACTCTTCAACATTATACCCTTATGTTTTGAAGGGTTTTAGTTCAATTGGACAATAAATTTTAACATATTTCACTTTTTTTAAATAAACTGCTTTTACACATGTAAAGTAATAATTACTTGAAATGAGAATGATCTTCTGATCAAATTTAAAAAGAATGTTATTTTAATATTAGAACTTCTATAAGAGATAATCTTTATAATTCTTGAAACTTCAGGTTTAAAACAAGTTTATTTCACTGAACTCAGTACCATAGAATATTTTCAAAGAATGCATTTGAAAATGTTAGATTAAAAATTAATTATAACCAAATTAAATGGCTGCTGGTTATACCAAATAAACCTTACATGCTGATTTTAACTGAAGTTGGAAGTACCCACTGTTGTACCTCATAGTAGAACTGAATTGAATTCCATTACACACAAAAAGTAACATTTGTCAGCTTCTGACTTTCACCATGTTTCTATTATTCCAGCCCATATAAAATTCCCACTCTTTCTAATGAGCTGAAGAATAAAAAAAACTGCCAACTGAAAGTCAATTTTCCTATCTGATACTGCAAAACTTAAACTCTGGAGATTTTAGTAATTCAATTGCAAAGGATGTTTCAGGTAACAGTTTGTAAGGTGAACTATATTATAGTTTTACACAAGTTCTACCTTAATAGTCAAGAACACTGAGGTTAAGTGCTGCTTTGAAATAGAAACTTCTTTAAGAGTAACATTAAGAACATGTGGATGAGCAATACATACAGTGTTAACCATGTTTCCCCACAACAAACTGGTTTACTTCCACATCTCTAAGGAGAGTGGCAGTGAATGGTATTTATAAACACTTGCTGTAAATATTTTCCCTAGATTTCATTTAATCAAGGCTTTTTTTGTTTCTCCCCTCCTGCGCTAATTGCTTTATATTCAAGTCTACTGGAAACATGATTGTAGGAAGAGTGAATTGCACTAAATCTATTGAAAGTCATTTGTTATACATGAACTTCACTGGATCATGCAAATCTTTTTGCAAAGCCCTTTCTCTAGGGACTAGTTAACCCATCTTGAATTGGTAAATGTATCCTTTTAGAGTTTCTGAAATGACACTGAAATTAGAAGTTCTTTTAGATTTCTTAAGAGATTTTTTTTTTATGAAGGAGTTTCTAAATGCTTGAAATTGACCAGTTTAGTAGGAAGGCTTGGTGGTATATATGATGTTTGCTGATATTTCCACTAATTCATAGATCTGCATTTTATGATATTAGTGTTTAATGAAAGCAGCCTTAGCACAAAGCGTAATGGATCAGTGTGTCACACATACTCCTTGAATTTTCTGCCATTTTCATTTGCAACAAAAATTTTATTTGCTTACCTCTTTTTCTGTTTCCTTTCCTGGTATCTATCAAAAGGACTATTACAAATTTTAATGACAAAAAGAAGACTTTGCATCTTCAGAGTATCAATATCACAACTAAATGTCAACAACTATAAAAGAATATATGCCAAACCCTCACTGCTTCCCAGAATATCTCCTGACATTTGTGTGGTTTCCAGTTATCATTTTGCCAAAATCATAAACATTTGTTTAAGAGGTACCCCTAGAAATATCTTCAGCCTCTGTATTCATGCTCTTATGGTATCTGTTCCATTGTGCTATTTCAGAGGTCTTGTTAAAAAAAAAGAAAAGGAAAAATGAAACACCTTTATTCTTTCTCTCTTGGTTTGTCTTTTGATATGCTAGTAAATATCTTGCTTTGTAAGACTCAAAAGCATAAGTCCAAGATTTGATAAAAGACTTAAGTGTATAGTACATAGACTTCTTCTGTCTGATATTATAAAATTCAAATATTTGAGATTTTAGTAATTCAATTTAGAAAAGGTGAAAGATTCAAATAAAGCTCTCAACGTCTTCAAAAAGTTTTCAGGTAGTTTGGTACAGGGATGAACTGAAATTTTAAAAGTCATTTATATGTTACCCTTTCGTTTTTCTCATGTCTACCATATTTGGCTTCATGTATTTTAGTTTAGTTTTTGCTTACTAAATTATTTGACTGGTACTTTAGATGCTTTGTTTCTACTTTTAAATACATTTGTGTGAATATATAGAGAGACAGATAGATCTCAATAGCCTATTTGCTTACCCAAAAAGGAAAAACAAAACAAAACAAAACAAGGAACCCAGTGCATGGTTTGAACAAGGAATATATAATGATTTTTTAAATATATCCAAATACCACTTTCTGGAGACCTCAAAAAGTATTCTTTTTCCTTTTGTACTATTTTTCTTGTTACCTATTGATTTCACCAGAGACCTGGCAATGAAATTAGGGCTGGGAAAGGCGCTCAGAGAGGAAATGTCTGGATGACTAGCCGTTTGTCAAACAGCATGCAGCAAGACTGCAGTTGAGTCAGGCCTGCCACTCTCTATGATATATTAGCTTGTAATGTTTTAAAATAATTATAGCCAGGTCTAAGCCACTATATAAAACCACTATATAAATTCCAGTGCCATTATCTACCCCATTTTTCAGGGATTCAATAAGTCAGTAGTTCTGAGGAAAACTGCCCCAATTTTACCAATCCCAGAAGCACGAGAGGTCAAGGGGTAAGCAGCAGTTGTCAACAGGAATCAAAAGTGAAATGGATCTCAAAGTGAAGTTTTTCATTACCTCTTGAATTTCTAAGACTGGCTTCTAAACTACGCCTTCTGCGTAAGTACATTATTATTTCCAAGGTGAGAGAATGCCAATTCATATTCAATCAGTTTTAATGATGATCAGAGGGCCAGGATCAAGTCTAAAACACATTTTTAAAGCTCCAAAATGTCATTCACATGTAGTAACTTGTTAACCAGCATTGGAGATTAGTTTTAGATCATAACTCATTTATTGAGTGAGCAGTAAGCTTCACAGTTTGATAGAGGAGGGGATAATTTAACATTATGGATTCATTCTTTCAAAAACAATATCAGCCTTTTCAATTTTGAACTTCCTCTTTTTCCCATTTTCCAGAGCTCTTATGTTTAAATTCTTAGGAGGACATTTTAAAGAGCAGAAGAGAAAAACAGTATTGTTCTTTGGCTTCTTTTCAGTATATTCTTTTGAATAATGGGTTAGAAAATGACTAATGGAATGAGATTTTGGTGTGCAGGTGCTAAGAGAATTTATAAACATAGACATTTCATTCAGTATATGGGCTCTACATATTCAGATAGATTTCAGTAATTAATACAGACAAATCTGTAACTGAAGGCCACAAACTAATTCATAGAGATTTCCACATTGATGATTGAATAAGCACGTGTGTATGAACCACAACTCATGGGTTTCTCTGTGTGTTTGTGTATGCAAATACATAAAGCTGAATGCATTATAGAATTCTATGTGAAGCCTAACCATTTTACTTAAAGAATACCTTCTCCTTTTCCTCCCCCACCCCTTCTTCCTTCTTCTTTTTTGATGTGCTATTTGGAATATAGTGTCGTCTAGTTTCTCCCTGGAAGTTCTACAGGTGTTTTTAATCTAAAGCCTCTGTAGTCAACTGAGTCAGAGACTTGGGTTGAATTGATGAGCAATGGGAAAATAAGGAAACAGTTTCACATTGTTAGACTGAAGTGGTAAATCAAAACCACGGATGTAACAAAGCAGGAAGTGGGATCAGGGAGGAAAGGTATCAGAGTGAAGTTGCAAAACAAAACAAAACAAAACAAATAAAAAGCCCAATGAACACAATCCAAAATCAGGAATCAAGAGATCATAAAGCAAAGATAAGGAAACAATGTAATAAAAGCCTATATTTGTTGAGTTTATTTACTAATGCTCCAGGCCTCGTTTTAAGTGTTTTGTAAGCATTTTCTTATTTAATCTTCACAACAGCTTTATGAAATGCTTAGAAAATCAAGATTGGGTTTCCTCAAACAAGATGAAGATCACAGAGGAGTAGGAACAGATCATTTTTGCACACAGGCTCTCATAGGCAAGGGAGAAGACTGGGGCAGGGAGTGACCTATGTCAGAGAAACTAGGAAGCCTCGCAGTGTCTCCTCCTTCAAGTACTTTTATTCCATTAAGAGGAAATTTATTATTGCCACTTCATTTTCTCCCCCTTCTCCCAGTGATAAAAATGAATAGGTTTATTATGGGCTGAGTGGCCAAAAATTTAGGACAGATTAAAGCAAACAAAATTAAACAATAAAAGCTAGACATCAATACGACTCAGGAAGAATCCACATTATTTTGTCTGAAAAGACCAAGACATTTTTGTAGATAATATTATGAAGCAATTAACTTAAAATATAGCCAATATAACTAATAGGTGATCTTGAAGACGTAACATATCAAGAAGAAAGAAGCAAAGTGATATTGCAAAACAAAAGAATATAATTTGTTCAGATTTTCCGTTTCTTTCTGGGTCAGTCTTGGAAGGTTATCTTTTACTAGGAATTTGTCCATTTCTTCTAGGTTGTCCAATTTCTCCACATGAAATGTTTCATAGAATTCCTATCAACACCATCCATCACATCAATAAATAGAAGGACAAAAACCACGATTATCTCCACACACGCTGAAAAAGCATTCGAAAAAATTCAACATCCATTCATGATAAAAACTTTCAACAAAATGAATATAGAGGGCAAGTACCTCAACATAATAAAGGCCATATATGACAAACCCACAGCCAACATCATACTTAACAGTGAGAAGCTAAAAGCTTTTCTTCTAAGATCGGGAACAAGACAAGGATGCCACTCTCCCCACTTCTATTCAACATAGTAATGGAGGTCCTAGCCACAGCAATCAGAGAAAAGAAAGAAAAAAAAGGTATCCAGATTGGCAAGGAAGAAGTTAAACTGTCCCTGTTTGCAGATGACATGATATTCTATATCAAAAACCCTAAAGAATTCACTCCAAAACTACTAGATATAATATCTGAATTCAGTAAAGTTGCAGAGTACAAAATTAATATACAGAAATCTGTTGCATTCCTATACACTAACAATGAACTAGAAGAAAGAGAAGTCAGGAAAACAATTCCATTCACAATCACATCAAAAAGAATAAAATACCTAGGAATAAACTGAACCAAGGAAGTGAAAAACCTATACTCTGAAAACTACAAGACACTCATGAGAGAAATTAAAGAAGACACCAATAAATGGAAATTCACCCCATGTTCTTGGGTAGGAAGAATTAATATTGTCAAAATGGTCATTCTACCTAAAGCAATCTACAGATTCAATGCAATCCCTATCAAAATACCAACAGCATTCTTCAATGAACTAGAGCAAATAGTTCTAAAATTCATATGGAACCACAAAAGACCCCGAATAGCCAAAGCAATCCTGAGAAGGAAGAACAAAGCAAGGGGTATCTTACTTCCCAACTTCAAGCTCTACTACAAAGCCACAGTAATCAAGACAATTTGGTACTGGCACAAGAAGACCCATAGACCAGTGGAACAGAATAGAGAGTCCAGATATTAACCCAAGCATATATGATCAATTAAAATATGATAAAGGAGCCATAGATATACAATGGGGAAATGACAGCCTCTTCAACAGCTGGTGTTGGCAAAACTGGACAGCTACATGTAAGAGAATGAAACTGGATTACTGTCTAACTCCATACACAAAAGTAAACTCGAAATGGATCAAAGACCTGAATGTAAGTCACGAAACCATAAAACTCTTAGAAGAACATATAGGCAAAACTCTCTTGAATATAAACATGGGAAACTTTTTCATGAACATGTCTCCCCGGGCAAGGGAAACAAAAGAAAAAATGAACAAGTGGGACTATATCAAGCTGAAAAGCTTCTGTACAGCAAAAGGCACCATCAGTAGAACAAAAAGGCATCCTACAGTATGGGAGCAAATATTCACAAATGACATATCCTATAAGGGGTTGACATACGAAATATACAAAGAGCTCATGCACCTCAACAAACAAAAAGCAAATAATCCAATTAAGAAATGGGTAGAGGATCCGAACAGACACTTCTCCAAAGAAGAAATTCAGGTGGCCAACAGGTACATGAAAAGATGCTCCACATCGCTAATCATCAGGGAAATGCAAATTAAACCACAGTGAGATATCACCTCACACCAGTTAGGATGGCCAACATCCAAAAGGCAAACAACAACAAATGTTGGCGAGGATGTGGAGAAAGGGGAACCCTCCTATACTGCTGGTGGGAATGTAAATTAGTTCAACCTTCGTGGAAAGCAGTATGGAGGTTCCTCAAAAAAGTCAAAATGAAAATACGATTTGACCCAGGAATTCCACTCCTAGGAATTTACCCTAAGAATGCAGTAGCCCAGTTTGAAAAAGACATATGCACTCCTATGTTTATTGCAGCACTATTTATAATAGCTAAGAAATGGTAGCAACCTAAGTGTCCATCAGTAGATGAATGGATAAAGATGTGGTACATATTCACAATGGACTATTATTCAGCCATAAGAAAAAAACAAATCCTACCATTTGCAACATGGACGGAGCTAGAGGGTATTATGCTCGGTGAAATAAGCCAGGCAGAGAAAGACAAGTACCAAATGGTTTTACTGATGTGTGGAGTATAAGAACAAAGAAAAAACTGAAGGAACAAAACAGCAGCAGACTCACAGAACCCAAGAATGGACTAACAGTTGCCAAAGGGAAAGGGACTGGGGAGGGTGGGTGGGAAGGGAGGATAAGGGGAATAGGGGCATTATGATTAGCACACATAATGTAGGGTGGGGCACAGCAAGGCAGTGTAGCAGAGAAAAGACAAGTAGCGATTGTATAGCATCTTACTACACTGATGGACAGTGACTGTAATGGGGTATGTGGTGGGGACTTGATAATGGGGGGAATCTAGTAACCACATTGTTGCTCATGTAATTGTATATTAAAGATACCAAAATAAAAATAAAGTAGAAAAAAATGTTTCATAGAATTCTCTAATAATTCTTTGTTTTTACAACTGTTGTGGAAAGCAGTATGGAGTTTCCTCAGAAAACTAAAAATAGAAATACCATATGACCCAGTAATTCCACTTCTAGGAATTTACCCCAAAAAACAAAATCCCTGATTCACAAAGACGTATGCACCCCTATGTTTAACATCACATTATGTACAATAGCCAAGGTATGAAAGCAACCTAAGTGTCTATCAGTAGATGAATGTATAGGGACGATGTGGTACATATATACACAAAGGAATACTATTCAGCCATAAATAATAAAGTAATCCTGCCATTATCAACAACATGGATGGATCTAGAGGATATTATGCTCAGTGAAATAAGCCAGGTAGAGAAAGACAAAAAACATGTATCAGTTACTTGTAGAATACAAAAATAAGGCAGAACAGAACGAACGAAATAGCAGTAGACTCATGGACACTGAGAAGGGGCTTGTGGTTACCATAGGGGAGGGGCTGGAGATGGGTGGGTGGCGAGCATGAGGGGGATCTAAAAGGGCACAAAAATTCTCAATCATAATATAAGTTGGCCATGAGGACAGTAGCACAGCAGGGAGAATATACTCAATGATTCTGTAACATCTTTCTACGTTGACAGTAACTGCACTAGTGGGGTGAGGATTTAATGATATGGGTAACTGTTGAACCACTGTGTTGTATATTTGAAATCAATATATGATTGTATATTAATGATACTACAAAAAAAAGAAAAGAGATTCTAATGATGAATAAATAATGGAGAAAAAAGACAGGTGAAGAGCTTGTTCCTCAACTTGCTCTGGGAGGTGGGCTGTGATTCTACATACCTTAACTTCATCCTTGGGACACGTCAACAAGGGCAGTCTTCATTTCTCTATTTTTAATAGTGACATACAAACTTTTTATTGAATCACTAAAAATCTATAAGCTCCGGTTATTGGAATTATAAATAACTACAGTTTTTCTTTTAAAATTACTTTGACTTTGTAACTTATAATTAGTTATAATAACTTTGTAACGAAATCTTAGACATAATAGGTTATAGACAGGGGAATAAAACTTTCAATGTCAAAAGTTTTATGCAAACAAAATGGTGAGTTACTTTTTATTTCCCTTTTCCCTAGAGGCATTCATTCACTTTGGTTCTCTGCATAGGCTAATTGAAAATAGAAAAAAAATATATTTTTTGCTTCTTCCAAGTTTCATAGATTCAGAAATTGTTTCTATGCATGTATGGCAATACACAAGAGACTCCTGCAATTGTTTGAGAATTCAGACTGACATTCAAAAAACAGACATACTGGGCAATTTTTATGTGATGATACTATCTGAGGAATTGTTAATATTAATTATAGTCCTATGACTAAATCATGTGCAATTTTCTGTTTTTCTTTTATCATGTTTTTCACAGTACACACTTATTCTAGAACTCTACTGTGGAACGAACTTTTAAGCAGAAAAATTCATTAGAAAATATTTGGCACTTGCAGGCAAATAATGAAATCCAAATGAATCATTGGGTAATAGTCATCTTTGTGGTTTAATACAACTCTTTACAACACCCTTTATAGTTCTCCTCTGCCTAATAATCTTGGGTGGTTCTGCAAGTAATCAAATACTCGAAGATTAGTTGACGCTTTGTGGTTTTTTTAACTTACGAAATTCACAAATATTTGTAATGATTGGATGAGCTACTTTAGGTAAATTTGGATCAGCTACTTTTTCTTTTGTTTTCTCTTTACAGAACTGTTGGATTTTCTTTTTTCCCCAGTGATCATTTTGAACACAGCCCTTCTTTATCATTAGATATATGTATATATTTTGCTGCTATATTTTAAGTTATAAGAATAGCTTCACTGAATTATATAGTATAATTTTGTACCTTTATAAACACCAGTATAACACATTTAAATGGTTGTATTTTCAGACTGCTTTTTGTCTATAGTCTTAACATTTAAGTTATCCATGAAGGATTCCAAATTTTTTTGGTTCAAATGACTTAGTCAGCATTTTGTAGGTGTTGTAGTTTTGTCATGCTTCATTATTTAAGCGATTTCCTCTGTCTGAATATGTTTAACTATATTCGAAATATCTAGTGAAATACAATGATGTAAAGCTTAATTTTACATTAAGTTACTATTTTCTTTTTCTAAAACATATCTTTTAAAATTCTATTGAAATGTGTGTACTTTTAATTATTAAATAGTGTGACTATGTAGTATGGTACAATGTTTCACTGAAAGTGTCAAAATTGTACACATGTATATCATATAACTCAGAAGCTGTATATCTAGGATAATTTCTTAAGAAAATAAACAAGGATGTGCACAAATATTAAACCACTAGAATAAATTTTTACAATTTTATAGATATATAATAGGGATTTAGGCAAAACAGATCATATATAGGTAACCATATGTATGTACACATATATATATATATATATATATACCTATATAATACAGATTCTTATACAGTTAATAAATAAGGCTATGAAAGATTACCAAAGGAATAAAGAGATGCTCAGGGTGTTCTGTTAATTTAATCTAAAAAACATTATACGCAGTATGAAACCACTGTTTTATCTCTGTTAATTAATATATTTTTGGTGTACTGACATCCACTCAGGTGCTAAGTACTGCCATGTATACTTCTATTTCATTCTCTCTTTTTTGTTCTGACTTCCAGTGTGATGGTGGTGGTGGTGGTGAATGTTCTTCAGCCTAGCACTCCTTCAGATCATCTCCTTCAAGCAGCTCCTACTTGGAGTCTCATAATCTCCAAGCCATCCCTCATACTGTCTCTCAATAGCACAGATCATGTAGCTATTTGGATGAAACGCAGTAGTTAAACTTTTAGTATAAAGTCTAATCTAATAGAACTTCTTGTAATTAACAGTTATATTCAACCTGATCATTTGGTGATAAAACTCAGATCAGCATAAAAAAAATTCAGATTTGGGAAAAGAAATGACAATGCCTAAGCTAACAAATAGGATGTACTTTTGAAACTTGAAAAAAAAGAAACTGAAAATTGTTTCAAGCTTGAATTTCTTCCTTTTTCTGTGTTAAGGGAAAGTTTTCCAGCTCATCTTGATAAGTAATAACATACCAAATTGAAGATCAAAAGTACCAGATCACAGCACTGCAAGATCAGCCTGGGAAGATGCCTATAAGCTTCATCTGAGTCTTCAAACCTCTCAGACCTGCTTTAGAATTCTTACCATCACTTTGTTTGTTGTAACTTAGTTGACAACGAACTATAAACAGGAAAACAAACTAGAGGGTTATACAATACAGCACTTATCTTATAAAGAGATATGCTTATCTTATAAAGAGATAGTTAAAAGCAGGAGGTAGTAGCATTTTCCCCCCCATAACCTATCTATAAGAAGCAGGATAGCCTCTATGTCTTTCAGAGACATTAGCAAAATGTCATCTGCACAAAAGCAAAAGAAAGGATAAAAAGAGTTTTAATAACATTTAAAGGTTTTTGTTCTATGAAATTTGTTTCATTTATTTCATTAATGCCAGATGTTGTAATTTAAAAATTAAATCTATATTTTGAAGGAAGGGACATATATCATTATTCCTCTCGGCTTTTCTAATTCTGGACAGCCTTTGGATTCTCTGGTTTCAAATATTTTAAATTACATTGCCAAAAACTTGTAAAATAAATTAGACACAGAAAATGCACATCTAATAAACATTGCATTTGCTGGTTTGTTTTAATATCATTTAAAAAATGGAGCTTCATTTTATAATGTCATAAAGGAAAAGAAAGTCTGCAATTTTAAATGAAAATGCTTTTTTTGTGGTAATATGTAACTACCATTTAAAAGCAAAGACAATTAAACGATATAGCTTATATATAGATTTTTGTTTTTTAAAATCAGATATTTTGGGTTGCTTTCTGCCATCTGTGCATTACACAACATTTGTTTTCAACTTTATCAATTAGTGTTATAAAGTATATTAAAGTATGACATATCAGGAAGAGGTATTCTAAAGGAGAAATAAAAAGCAGTATCTATAATATCATATATAGATATATGTTATGTATATTATATATCACATGTATGTAATAGTTTGGTTTATAAACTCATAATACTTCATGATGGTATTTGGTATATGGAATTGTCTAGACCTTGGATATGTGCTTATGTCATTATTTACCATTTTCTCAGTTGATAAGCTACTTAAATTCAATGATAGTCTCAGATAGTAACAGATTTGAGGTTTAAATTGCATTGCAGTCAAATCTTGGAGTGAAACAAGTAAGCATAGCCAGCTTACAAGTTTGACCTCTGCAATTACTGTTCATTTTCTAAGCTTTCCTGGGTGTAAATGCATGTTAAATTGCCTTTTAGTGCCAGGAATGACTTTTTCTCAGCCAAATTACTCTCTTTTGGTTCATCAGTTAGATATGTATTTTGTGTAATTTAGTAGCACAAAAGTTACTCATTCCAACTTAAAAGTCTCCATCCTGGACATTGCATGTGGCCAGCCTCATTATCTTACATTATTACAAAAAATGTATTTGTGCTACTAAAGCAAGTTTTAATGCTTATACTTTTTAATGAATTATTCAGGTCATCAAATGTAATTTCCAGCTTGTTTAACCTAATTCAAGTCAGCATTTGTAGACTGTCAATTGGGTCAATACTAGCTCAGAAGAAAAGATTAAAAATCAATGAACATTAGGGTGAACATTTTAATTTTCATTCTTTAACCTAAACCATTTTCTGTATTTGGAAGATTGAATATTAAAGACTCACTTTAAATATTTAGTTTTCAGAAGTGTCACTAATCTATACAACTACTTGCAACAACTATAGGGGGACCAGTCACACTATTTCTTGGTGTCAAGAGAAGATCTGACCTTGTTTTTCCTATGGCTTAGAGATAAAGTATAGCCCCAAAAGATGAACGGCACATCATTTTCAAAGAAAGGTTTTCTGGGGGATAATGCTGAGTTTACAGATTCCTACTGTGGCAGAAGCTAGTGTCTATTTAATCTTACATTCCAGATGGCCTTTTGTGACCAAATGACTGTGGATTTTAAAACCAAGAAATTTTTAAATCAAAGAAATGGCCTTGATGAGGAAAACTGGGAGTAAAATGTTGATTTATTTTTCTGTGAGAGAAGCAAAAACATCCAGTTTTTTTATGAATGTTAGCAGATTTTAAGATCTTTTTGGATAAAGGGGGAATGTATATAAATATTAAGCAAATAAAAGTAATAACGATCTTCAAGTAAATTTGTTTGGAGGAAGAATTTTCTATAGAGAAGCTTATTACTAGTGATTTAGGAACAGGGGAGTTATTTAATCTTCTGAAAGAAAGATTATTAAAAATTCAGATTTATACAGGAAATAATATGTAAACTATAACTGTGACTCAGATACAAATCTACGGTTTTTTGGAAACAATTATGAAATTTCCAAATATGCGGGAAGATTTGAAAACAGAACCGATGTGTAATAGATCATTAATTCATGCCCACCATAGCAATTATTTATATTTGTCTGAATTTTTGTCTTAGCAGTTTTCTGCTTGTAACACTCCAGTGACTCTTCATTACTTCAAAGTAGAAGCGAAGGCGTACAAATCCAATCTCACCTGAACTCATGGACCTCGTTGACCTCACCTCTCCCTAAGTTACTTTCTGCTCTCTTGGAGCAGGCCCTTTGACTTTGTGGTTCCATGTACCTGACCACCTTCCCCCAGAGAGCTGTACAGCATATTCCTCCCTATCTTCCAGATCTTTGCTCCAATATCAAGTTCTCAAAGAAGTTTACTTCAATGAGCTCACTGGAAGTTGAAACCCTTCCACATATACTTCAACTCCCCTTACTCTAAACTATTTTTTCTATAGAATTTGAGTTCTGACATACTATGAAATTTACTTATTTATTTATCATGGCTGTCTCTCTTTACAAGAATACAAGCTCCATGAGTGCCTGAATATATATTTAATTTTCTCATAAAGGTATCCCAAGAGCTTGAATGGTGCCTGTCACATTGCAGATATTCAATAATGTTGAATAAACGGTTTTAATTTGGATCCCAAATACTTCATTTTAAGGTACCTAAAATATGTTTTATCTGAAAAGAAACATTTCCCTCAACTTATAAAAGTGTACATCAAAGTCGCTGAGTTGACTAAAGGGATATATATCACAGTGGAATCCAGGCATATATAATAGAGCTCTCACATATTCATTAAGATGTCTAATGAAAAGATGGATTTGCTTAATTGGTCATTTGTCTAAAGAAAAAGTGATGCAATATGATTCTAAATACAAATTGTTGTTTTCTCAACAGACTACGCTGGTCTTCTGGAAAAGTAACAAAGATGTTTCACTTATTTCAGTATCTTTTATGACAATGAATGCATGACAAACTCAACCCTTCTTTTGTTCAAAATAGCATTAAAAAAAAATTTATTCCCAGTGTAAAATTTGTAGCCAGTGGTGTAGTTAAGAGAAAATGTCAATAGAACTTAACACTGTCACAGTATAATGGTCCCTGCTGCTAAATATATGTCAAGAGAAAGATAAATAAGATGGAGTGATTTATTAAGCAGAGCCACAGTCTGGGCAATGCATTTCTAGAGAATTACAGTACCCTCGGGTGGTGATGTAAGGCAGAGGACTGAAGACTAAGTAGCCTGAACTCCTCTGAATAGTAATAACAATAATACAGAAATGTGGTGGTTGCAGACAGCTCCTGCTGATACAGCAAAATTACTTTGATACTTACAAAGAAGAGAACATCATGATATTAAAAAGGATCTAAGTTAGAATAAAATGCCATCAACAATTCTTCATGACTGCAGATAATTGAATTACGTGGAGAAGTCATAGTATTTTAAGATTTAAAAACCAAAAAGTTAAGATTACCTCTATTTAAATACAGACTGTTCAAAAATTTCTATTTCAGGCAACAAATGATTAGTGCTTTAGGAACTTCAATTTTTCTCAGTGAAACTATATTAAAATAATTTTTGGAAAAACATCCTAATGTCTTTTATTCCTTTCAATAATTTTAATAATATAATTCAACTAATTTTTATTAATATTAATCAGATAGTATCAAAGATGGTTTTAATTTAGAACCAACCTTTTGAATATTGGAATAACATATTCTTTGCTTCAAATTTATTTTGTACTTTGATTTTCTCAGATCAGTCACAAATTTTACTGGTTACTTGGAAATTCTTTTAATCTTAAAATTAATCTTATGTCTGGTGTTTTACATCCCAGTATTGCAATAACATAAAATGATGGGAACATATATTTAATTCTATTATTTACAACTTTTCTATACATTATATTGTATTTCCTGTAAACCACAGTTTGCAATTTGCTCTAGTTTAAAGGTATTCTATCAATTAAATAAACATTTAAGCATAGTATTTAACATAGGTTATATTTATATATAGTAGACAAGATTGCTTTTAATTTTTTAAATGTGTTAAACTACCGAAGTGTTATTGACATTGCAAAAGAATGAGACTGGATCTTATACCATATACAAGATTAACTCAAAATGGATTAAAGACTTGAATGCAAGACCTGAAACTATAAAACCCCTAGAAGAAGATACAGGCAGTGAGCTCCTTGACATTGCTGTTTATGAGGATTTTTTGGATTTGACAGCAAAAGTAAGGGCAATAAAAGCAAAAATAAACAAGTGGGACTGCATCAAGCTAAAAAGCTTCTGTGCAACAAAGGACACCATCAATAAAATGTAACCTATGGAGTGGGATAAAATATTTGCAAAACACTTATTGATAAGGGGTTAATATCCAAAATATGTAAAGAATTCATACAACTCAATAGCAAAAACCAAACGATCTGATTTAAAAATGGGCAGAAGTTCTGAGTAGATATTTTCCAAAGCAGACATACCAATGGCCAGCAGGTATGTGAAACGATGCTGGGCATCACTAGTTATCAGGGAAATGCAAATCCAAACCACAGTGAGTCATCACCTCACACCTATTAGAATAGCTGTTATCAAAAAGACAAGAAATAACAAGTGTTGGCAAGGATGTGGAAATAGGGGAACTCTTGGGTACTGTTGGTAGGAATGTGAATTTGTTTAGCTCTATGAAAAACAGTATGGCAGGTTCTCAAAAACTTAAAAATAGAACTACCATATAATCTAGCAATTCCACTTCTAGGTATTTATCCAAATAAAATGAAAACAGTACCTCAAAAATATATACGCATCCCATGTTCACTGCAGCATTATTTACAATAGCCAAGATACGGAAACAGCCTAAGTGTCCATCAACAAATGACTGGATAAAGAAATTGTGGTACATTGGATTATTATCCAACCATTAAAAAAAATGAAGTCTCGCCAATTGTGACAACATCGATGGACCCTGAGGGCTTCATGTGAAGTGAAATAAGGCAGGCAGAGAAAGACAAATGACAAATCAAATATGATCTCACTTATATGTGGAACCTAAAAGAGAGAAAAGAAAAAGTTCATAGATATAGAAAAGATATTGGTGGTTGCCAGAGGCAGGAGATGGAGGGTGGGCTAGTTGAGTGAAGGGAATCAAAAGGTACAAACTTCTAGTTATAAAATAAGTAAGTCATGATGGTGTAATGTGCAGCATGGCAACTGTAGTTAATAATAATACTGTATTGCATACTTGAAAGTTGCTAAGAGAGTAGATCTTAAAAGTTGTAATCATAAGAAAAAAAACTGTAGTATGTATGCTGATGGATGTTAACTAGACTTATTGTGGTGATTATTTTGCAATAGATACAAATATTGAAGCATTATTTTATATACCTGAAACTTCTATGTCAACTTTACCTCAATAAAAATGAAAAAAATTCTAGTTTTTAATACTGACATTGTGAGTGTACTAAAATAAAAACTGAGATACCATCATCATCACCATCATTTTAATTCAAAAAATGGTCCATATTGTTTTAGATTGTAAACAATGGAAGTTTATGAATGTTGCTTAGTTTGGGAAAAGTAGCTTTCTTTGTGATGTTTATGATCAATTTTGTGTTATTTTAGTCACATCTCAATACATAATTCCTAAAATGAAACAAATAAACACACAAGTTTTTATAGATTAGTCCCCCAAAATCATTTAACTTTTTTGAGCCCCAAGAGACTTAATACATAAATTGGAAGCATAATGAATCAAAATATTCAGTGTGGGTTCATTAATTTATTGCATCTTTGGACATGTTCTGCTATAGTTTATTATAAATTCATGTGGGAAAATGTTTTTATATTTTTATATATATAGTTGAATAACAAAGTTCTTATGAACCTGTTAGCATATGGTTTTCTACTGTTAAGTGTTTTCATCAGCTAGACCAGTTTTCCTAATATATTTCCTTGTGCTTAATTACAATATGCATCTTTAAAATAATGATTATTTTCTTTCGGGTAATGATGAGTTTATAAAGCATTAAATAATGTGGCTGACTCCTCTCTTGATGTGGCCTGCAAAACTGGTGAGGAAATAATAATTATCATGTTGAAGTGCCTATTTTGTATCATGCATGCAGTTTTAAGAGCTTTATATCCACAAACTCTTAATTTTTCAAATCTGTGATGAAGGAGGTAATTATTATTCAGTGAATTTAGGCAACAAGAGGCTAAGAAACTTGTCCAATGTCATATAGTTTATAAGTGGTAAATATAGTATTAAAAACTCAGCTGTATCTCAAGGAAACACAATTGTTTAATTAGATGCATCCAAGAATCATACAATCTTACAGGTGAAAGAAAAATTTAAAATAATTTGACACTATTTTATAGATCATGAAGCAAAGATCAAATGAGTTAATTGGACAATTCTTTTCTTCCATGGTCACTAGGTAAAGAATTGTTTCCCAGTCTGTGTTTCCCCCTTGGATACTCCATGACTTGGTATGTATTTGACCTAATTGCACTGTGCCAAATAGCAGCATATCTGTCAACTCCATGCCCATTGTGATTTGTGCTTTCCTTAGCATGGTAATTATGATTCTGTGGTGGAGCTGTGTGTTTACTAGTTTGATTCTTTTGTACATTAAAAGCTCCATGAAGACAGACACCATGCTGTCCTACTCACCCTTGTGATTAATTAGACAAACAATTCTGATTTAATATCCATGCAGATGTTTCCTAGAAAATGAAGAATTTAAAATAGTAAAGGCAGAAGAAAG
Source organism: Smutsia gigantea (assembly GCA_032199065.1). Classification (NCBI taxonomy): domain Eukaryota; kingdom Metazoa; phylum Chordata; class Mammalia; order Pholidota; family Manidae; genus Smutsia; species Smutsia gigantea. The sequence goes on from JAVSCE010017588.1 coordinate 159,809, forward strand.
ACTTTTAGGACATGTTAAAGTAGAGCTTAAACAATGGCTATAAACATTAACTGCTAGAAAATAACTGAAGCAGACAGAACAAAACTGTGTAGCAGTCCTAAATGGATTGCTAATTTAGAGTGTAAGAGACAGAGTTTTAAATATAAAGAGACTATAAATTTTGGTCACAGCCACAAACCAAAAAACAATTTCATGTGTCCACAGTATTGAAGTATGGGTCATGCATTGGTCTTTTGTTAAATCTTGATGCAAAAAAGAACAACTGTCACCAAGAAATGTAGTTTACAAATAAGGGGCCTAATATATATGATGAGATATAGAATGTGAAATTATATTTTGTATTACACATTGGAATTTCTCTACCTTAGAACTGTGAAAAATTCAAGTAAAGGCTGAGCAACATTCAAAGGTATTTAACAAAAGTATCACAAGACTTTATTACCCATCAGCTTTGTAAATTGGAGATAGGACTCTTAAATTTAGTATTATGTGTATTATAATTCACTTGTAATTATGCATTTTAGAGCTAGGTTAAATACTAAGAGTCTTGATTTTCAAGACATGTTTGAATTTGTTCTTGGAAGTTCTGGTCAGTTTCCCATACTTTTAGAAATATAACTATCATTATTAAACTAATTACATATTTATAGGTGAAGGTGAAAAATGGATTTAAGTCAAACAAAAATGGAATTTCCAAATTTATGTTCTAAATTGATGGTCTCTACTACCACAGGTCCCAGTACTTGAAACTCTGATCAATCCTAAATCATCTTTTGAATAAATTTATCTTGGTGATGCCTATTCCCATTCTTATTACTTAAGCTGAAGTATTATGATATGGTACTGTAAAATCACAGGGTATATACTAAGATGGCAATGTCATTTTAGGACCTGTAACACCTGCTTTTTCTATCATTTAAATTTAGATTTAAAAAAATGTTTTCCTATATCTCTTCAGGGAAGAAAAAAACCTATTCAAAATATTTTAAAATCACCCTCCAGGTGTTTTTAAAATGTCTCTCAGGAAACCACTCTTTTGTTTTGTGAAATACTAAAATAATGCTTTTAATTATGGTATGTATTTCTAAGTAGTTTGAAGTAGTCAAGAAAATGTTTACATCAGTTTTTGTTTTATACGCATTTTAGAAGCAGAAACCTGATTTGTGCCTCATGTTCCTTGATTATTTTTAACTCTTTGAAAGCCCAGTTCAGCATGAGAAAGGATTTCTTGGCTCAAACCGTGAAGAACTGGTAATAAAATGAATGAAATTCACCGGTATGTTGTACACATATAGCTCATGGAATAATTGCTTAGGAGCTCGTTACTGTTCATTGGGAACGCAAACCAAAGGATTCACATAGCATCACAGCACTGTTTTCTAGTCACACAAATTACTCACTCCCCATACCCAGAAGGATAGAGTCTGAACAGTCTCTGAAGGCATAAAGTTCAACATTTTTTTTTCTTTAGTAATGGAGAATTCTCATGATAAAAAGAAAGAAAATGAGCACCTTGTCCTGTTTTAAATCAGCATGGGGAAATTCTCAAGTGGATGTGACAGGACTCAGAGTGCTTGGCGCTCCCCTCGTTAAGGACTGCCAATCATAATTAGCAACAACAGAGATGTTGTTCGAACCTAAATAAAAATTACAGAGAGCCTTTTTGAGTTAATATATGTAAGAACAGAATGTAGAAAGAAACTTGTTCTCTATAGCCCAGTTAACCTGTCACTGGGAATTACTCTCATTTTTGCCCGTGTTCGTTAGGGTCAGTAAACAACAGAGCTTGCCAATATCATTTTTGTTGTATTTAAATTGAAATTGAATGTGAACTACCCAATAATATTACAAAGGAATGGCTTCAGCCACTGCATTTCAAGGTTTGAATCCTTTGGGGATTTGTGACTAGGACATTGGTAAATTTCATATATTTGATGTCTACACTATTAAAATGGATGTCTTTTTGAGTTATTCTCCTATGCAAAGTTTTAAAGAGATGCTCTCTCCTCAGCAACCTCTTCTGTTGCCTATTCAATAGAAAAGAACGTCTGACTCTTCCTTTTGTGGAAATGAGAAAGTCGTGATTCTCTGTAATAGTACAATCCATCTGGCAGTGGAAAAAGCTCTTTATTTTCTTCCAAAAATTATCCTGGGATCTCGACGCCAGTGGGTTGCCTCTCATGTTAATTCTTGTGCGGCAGCCATCAAATTATCGTCTACGCGTCCCTAAAGGCCCTCTTTCTTCTCATCACTAGCTTCTGTGGAGCTATTTGATCTTTAAGAAGCTGCCAGAGGAATTTTCCCTCTTTATTCTTTCCAATAATTCTGTCTATTTCTCTCATCAGAAGTGGTTTATTGGGTCCCAATTTGGCTATAGCCCCTTTACATGGCTCCAAAAATCCCTACAAGAACAGTATCTTCCTTATTTATGACCATATTCAAAACATCTAGACTGGGCATGGCACATGGTATACCCCAGAAATATTTATTAAACCAGTTAGTGTAGTTAATTCCTTGTTTTCCTTTTCCTCTTCCTGTTCCTGGCACAAAGTTGATACTTAATAAGTGTTTGCTGGTAAAAAAACATACATGAGTGCTTCAAATATTTCACATAACTATAAATGCTCATACTTCATAGAATCAGCCAAAACCATCTGAGGCAGACTCTGACGTTTCCCTTTTCAAGTAGTCAACAAACTACATACAACCACATGTGTGAACAAGTCATAGAGGCCCTCCATGGAAAGATGATATTACCAGTCACTGCCCATAAGCCAAACATAAGGGATCTTCAAAACTCAAATCCCTACTTGTTGTTTTTTAAGTATGTTGATTACAGAGAGATGTACATAGACATGGAGACAAGGGAGGATGTAAAATGACAACAAACGTGCACAAAATTGGTCTCTCATTCATGCATTTAACTACCTAATTCACAAGCTCTAATGTTCCAGCCAAACAGATGTACTAAGTTTGTCTCTATAATGGACCATACTGCTTTTGCACAGTTGGATTCCCTGAGCCATTCCCAATGCTTTGAAGATACAGATTTTTTAGAAAATCAGGATTAGTAAACATCTCACGGACTTAACATCTTTCTGTTTTTAGCTGTCCCTGAACTCTTTTTTCAGAATCTTTCTGATAAAACATGAAATGCCTCTTTATCCCTATTCAATCTGGTTTAGTGGCTCAATAAAAACTGTAATTCTGAAATAACAGCTGTGCTTCTTCTTAAAAGACTATTTTTTTTGTTGGAAATTATTACTAATTCTGACTTCATTGCCTGTGCATGGATGCTGTCACTGATTGATTCTTTTTTTTGTAGGGTTTATGTGCCTTTTCATAATTTATCTGTAATCAAAGTATGAAGATGCTCTCTGCACCTTTTAATGAATACACCTTTTCATTGTTAGCAAGTAGAAGAATAGCAGCATTGCAAAGATTAAATACGTAATCATATGTAATACATCACTATCCATCATTACAAATTTGGGTAAATGTACAATCAACCTACAGGCTGTACAAATCATTTATGGGTGTAGTTGGGATAGAAAAGTGCTTAACATATTTATAACTTTTGAAATCTGCTGCATGTTTACAGAACTAGAGAAGTACACTAACCATATGGGTAATTTTATTTATCTTTTTCTCTTGGGTGTGCTACAAAATTTTCTGAAATTTGGCCACCTAGAGGCAGAATTCAGAAAGCCAATCCGTAAGTATATCAACATCCTTAAAAATAAGGCTTCAACAAATTTAAGTTTCTTATATATATATAAGTTTCTCATCATAGTTATTTAATAAAATATCCCAGTAGAACATTCCAAATAACTTTCCTTTTGGTGTAGTGAGTTTCAGAATTATAGGGGAACAGACCATAATCTAATAAACACAATATTAAAGCTAACTTCATGCTTGATTTAGAATAAATATTTAGCATTTATTCATTTAGTTGACCAATATTCATTTATTAAGCACCTAATATTGGTAGTATACCAGCTGAAATACAGAATATGAGAAACTACAAAGGTTTAAAGTGTTAAATAAATTCAATCTTTGGCATGTTGGAATTTGTGGTGCCTCTAGGATATTCAGAGAGTAATCTAGTGAGCAGTTTGGCTGTATAAAACTAAAATTCAAGGATAGGTGAGGTAGACTTGGGAGTCATCTCTTCAGAAAAAAAATGGGTGGAATAGGAAGAAGTGAGATGAAAAACAGGTTAATTACATGTATCTATAGCACCTTCTATTTCTAGTCAATACTCCCACCTATCAACATCCTAATTTTCTTTCCTCATTTATTGACAAGTGTGGTGTGTAGCTTATGTCCTTCCTCTCCAGTGCAAGCTGACATCAGTACAGATGGTTCTTCTAATACCCTGAGCTCTCAGTTCCTTGATCCTCTTTGAAGTCCTTCACCAATTCTTACCTTCAGGAATCCACATCCACGTACCTGTAACCTGTTCAGTACAATTCCATTTCAAAAATTTTAGACTCAGGTGTCTCATATTATAAATACAAACCCCAAATTCTCAAGCTGATATTTCCACTGTTCTTTAACCTCAACAAGAACACAGTTCTCTCCCACTACTGCTCTTTTACTTTCCAGACTTACTCTCTACTTCTCATTATTGGTACTTCTATTTTTCATCACTCCATGTATCCCAGATTCTACCATTTTAACTACTACCTTGCCCATAACCTAAAATCATTTGCCTTGTTATTGTTTTTTCTTGTGCTTAACTATCCATATCTGAGTCTCACTTGTTTTTATTTTTCATTTATGTAGTAAACACTCATGTGATATTTATCTAAGTTATTCTGTCTAAGAACTTCATGAATTTTCAACATTTCAATTCTCATAACAATGCCATGAAGGGGCACAACCAATATACTCCCGGCATGAGGAACTCACACCATCATGCAAATTTATGACCCACAGCCTGGATCACAGAAGTCTTCTGGTTCATTGACTCTTTCCTCTTTTTGAAATGTTCTCTATGGGGAAAGCAACCACCATGCTGTGAGAAAGGCCAAACTATCCCACCAAGAGAGACCATGGAAGAAAACTCAGGCCACAAGCCCTCTGCCAGCATCAACCATGACATGTGAGTGAATGAACAAGCCTTCAGATGAGTTCACCTCCAGACTTTGAGCTGCCTGAGGCCTCAGACATCACTGAGTAAAGACAAGCCATCTTCATCACCTCTTGTCTAAACTTGTGACTCACAAAACCGGTAGGTTTTGGAAGAATTTGTTATGCAGCTATAGTCACTGAAACACCACCAATAACAAGTTTATTGCTAAATTCAATGAACACCTTCCAAGTGTTACTTTTACTTGATTCTTTGAAATGTTTAACACACTTGACCAAAACCTCCATCTTTAAATATTGTCTTTGTTTGATGTGTATACCACTGGATGGAATAAATAGTACTTGTATCTTTCTCATCAGTTCTTATCAGTTCCCACTGAAAGCCCCTCTACCCATTCCATTTCTTAGGGCTCTGTCCTAGGCCCTCCTCAATACAGAGTAGACATTAAGAACAACTACCTCTTTGTGTTATTTACTTCCATGGCTTTAATTATTTCCTAAATGCCAGTATCTCCTAACTATATATTTAACTTAGGTGTCTCCCCATCACACCTGCTTGCCTTTTTTGTTAGTAAAGGACATCAGTATCAAATGCAGATAATTTCCCAATCCAGAAACCTAGGATAAAACTTTTCCTCTTCAGTGCCAATCTTCATACCACTATATAATTAAGCAGGTTCAATTGATTCCAATCATCAATACCCTTCTCTTTATTGTAATGCCACATTCCCTTTGTGAGCCACGTCAGTGTATTATTTTGATACTGTATAATTTGTCTCGCTTTCCACATTGCCTTATTTCAATCATTCTCCATAATCAGAATATTTCTATAGTTCAAATTGAACATACCTTTCTCTATTTATTACTTTTAAAAGCTGATCATTTCCCTTAGGATCAAGTTCAAACTCTTCATAATAATGAAATATGTCTTCAGTCTCATCTTTACCAGCTCTATTCTGCATAGTCTGTTCTAATTTCCCTCTCACTTTTTGGTATGGAATTCTATTCTTGGTATGAAATTCATCTATGTCTCCTTTCCCCAGTCCTCTTCTTCAACAAATTCTTTACATAATTAATTCTATTTCTGTTACATAATACTATTCAAAAAGCCTTATTTGCCACATTAAGATATGTTGAGTCTCTCTACATATGATCTCATAACATTTGTGCTTATCTCTATCATAGCACTTTCTACCCTTAATTCTAATTTCTTGTTTACATGTTTGTTTTCCCACTAGACTTGTAGCTCAATGATGGCAAAAAATCTCTTATTTGTGACTGTATGCTCAGTGCCTAGCAAAGTTCTACTTAAATAAATAGTTGGGTGTGGGAAGCTGGGGTTCCTACGGCCAGGATCTTCACTGAACTTAAACCACCTGATGATGCAAGTGACCTGTTGCTAGGCTATCGCTTCCACACCTTTAGGCAATAAGCTATTATTGCACTCTATAGAGAGCTCAGCCCAGTGCTCTAGGCAGAGGCAGAGACGCTAGTGCTCGACCTACCGCTGGGAGAACAAGCCAGGTAATGAACCCTTTCACCCCAAAGAACATTTTGCTATTAATTTCTTTGGTCACATTGAATCCATAGCAAACTTGCCCAGGGCTGAAACCCATTGGCAAGACAATTGGCAAAGTCAACAGGGTTCATTGTTGACCAAGGAAAAGGACAGGCTGCCCTTATGGGGAGACAGTGCTTCAGCGGGCTGCCCCTGTGAATGGGGAGACAGTGGATTGACCCCCAGTGGGTATGTGGTCTGAGGTGGCTTGCCTCCTAGAGGAATGGGCCCCACCCAGGGACTGGAGGCAAGTGGAGGTGATACCCGAGGCAGTAGGGGAGGCCCTTGGGATAGTAAGCAGGTCTTTTGAGAGACACAGTGCTTGTGAGGCAGTGGGGACTGTGGGTTGGCTGCTTCTCACAGTGTTAAAAAAGTCTACAGAAGAGAAGGACATGCTCCTGAAAAAGACCCAAGAAATGGTGGCATGAGGATGCGAGCTGCAAACTTCCGTGGATTCCCTGAAGAAGGAAATGGCATTGATGCGAGAGGAGGCAGCATGAGAATGCTGGCAGCAAGGAGCCATCGAAGAGGTAAAAGATTCCTTACAGAATGAGATGGCAGCACTACCAGGTGCTCTGAAGAAGGAAGAGGCCATCAAGGAAAAAGACGAACTCCTGAGGGAAGCAAAGGCAGAGGTGACATGAGAATGCCAGATTGAAGCATTGAGGTGAAGGTAGGAGAGCTGCTGAAGACTGAGGTAGCATTTCTGCGAGGTACAGTAGAAAAGGTAAAGGTTGTAGCAGAGGAGGCACTGGGGAGTGGAGAGAAAGGTGCCATCAGCCCCGGAAATGGAGGAGCTGGGGAAGGATGAAGAGGTGGTGCTGGAGGCACTGATCACTCCTGTATTGAAAACATGCCCAGTGGTTGTAAAGAAAATAAAGACCCAGCAGCTGAAAGTTCCCCAAGGAGAGGAGCAGCCCCCTCCCCAGGTCGTGGAGCACTCTATGGTCCGCCCCTATACTCAGGCTGAGCTGGTGGATTTGGGCTCCTGGTTTAGGCAGAAGCCCTCGGAGTCAATATCAGGTTGGCTCCTGCGTCTGTGGGACTTAGGGGTGGATGGAATTGTTCTGTCGGGTTCAGAGATGGGAAAGCTGTCTTCCCTGATGTGTAGCCCACCTTGAGGCAGCCATCACAAAATACACATCAGACCTCAGGGAATCACTCCCTTCTCGATTAGCTTATGGCTGCACTTGGTGCTGTGTGGCCCAATCCGGGTGATCTACCATCCTCTCCTATTAGATGGCACACGTATGCTGAGCTCCAACAGGTGTTACGAGAGCTATTCCAGAGAATTATGGCCCACATGAAGAGATTTTCACTACTGAGATGAGAAATATTGTGCTCCAAATGGCTCCCACACCCCTCTTTGGGTCTCTAGTGGCCATTCTTTCCCCTCACTTAGGGCAGCCCATAAGCGAGGTGACACGTACAGTAGCCGACTTAGGAGAGGCTGAAGCAATGAGAACCTGGAAAGAAGTAAGGTCTGTTACTCACAAGAAGAATTTAAAGGGCCCCATGAAGGTTATGAGGACCCAGATGTGGGTTGATTTAATACGGGCAGGAGTAGATGGAAGGAAATTAGATGGGAAGTCAAATAGGCTCTTACTAGAGCTGTGGCAACAACTGAAACCAGAGCAGCAGTTCCAGCCATTAAGACCAAAGAGAAAGAGGTCAGAGAGAGAGCCACAAGTCTGGCCTGTGTGTTTGCAAGACTTCCTGTGGGAGAGTGAGCCAACCTCACTTGAGCCCACACAGGAAGGTGACTGGGGAACATGGTCTAACTGAGGGGAAGGTCGAGGTACCTGCCCTGAGGGACCCGGGGGGACCAGAGGCCACATGTTGAAAGAGCTCTCCATTGGTCCCCAGCAAACATACAACATGTCCTGGCTCTGCTGGACACAGGGGCTGAATGTTCACTGACTCATGGTAACCCTGAGTGGTTCCCTGGCATACCCATTATCATAGATGAATATGGGGGTAAGGCTATCAGAGTGAAACAAGGCCAAATCCTTTTGGGAATAGGACATCTACCCCCAAAACAGTATACTGTGCATATAACTCCTATCCCTGAGTATATTTTGGGGATTGATATCCTGCAGGGTCTATGGTTGCAGACCACTGCAGGTGAGTTCAGACTGAGAGTACGTGTGGTGAAGGCAGTTCTGAGGGGACATGCTAGGCACCCACCCATAGCTTTGCCTATGCCACTGTGGGTGACTAATAACAAACAATACAAACTGCCTGGAGGGTATAAAGAGATTGGAGAAACTCTCCAGGAGCTGGAAAAGGTGGGTATCATAAAGCCCACCCATAGTCCTTTCAATTCCCCAGTGTGGCCAGTAAAAAAGACAGATGGCTCCTGGCATATGACTGTGGATTACAGAGAACTGAATAAAGTCATACCCTCTCTGCATGCTGCTGTCCCCTCTATTGCAGGCCTGATGGATACCCTCAGCCATGAACTAGGAACACCCCATTATGTGGTAGGTAGATCTTGCTAATGCCTTCTTTTCCATTGACATCGAGCAGGAAAGTCAGGAACAGTTTGCCTTCATGTGGGAAGCACGGCAATGGACTTTCACCGTCCTCCCACAGGGATACCTCCACAGCCCCACCATCTGTCATGGACTTGTAGCCCAGGACTTGGCTACATGGGAGAAAATGCCAATGGTGCAGCTGTACCGTTATATTGATGATGTCATGCTCATGTCCGATTCTCTTTCAGATCTAGAAGGTGCAGCACCTAGACTGCTGCAACACTTACAGGAGAAAGGATGGGCTGTGAACAGCACCAAGGTTCAGGGACCTGGTTTGTCTGTCAAATTTTTGGGGGTTGTCTGGTCGGATAAGACCAAAGTTATACCAGAAGCAGTTATAGATAATGTCCAGGCCTTTCCTGCACCTACAACTATAGCATTGCTACAGGAGTTTTGGGGTCGTCTAGGCTACTGGAGAGTGTTTATCCCTCACTTGACACAAATTCAGAAGCCCTTATACCTGTTGGTACAAGGGCGTCAGGTGGGACTGGGATGAGACATGTGCCTTTAGTACAGCAAAATGGGCAGTCAAGACCGTGCAGGCCTTGAGTGTGATAGACTCATCAAGGCCCTGTGAGCTGGACGTTCATGTGACTGAAGACGGTTATGGCTGGGGTCTCTGGCAGCGGCTTGAACAAACTCGCCAACTCGTTGGATTCTGGTCACACCTCTGGAAAGGAGCAGAGGTACAATACATTTTGACAGAAAAACAACTGGCTGCCATGTGTCACGCCTTGCTGGCTACAGAACCCATACTGGAATGGCCCCAATAAAGGTAATAAACACCTATCCCATCTTGGGATGGGTACAAGACTGGACCCAAAAGCTAAGGAGTGGCATGGCACAAACGCCTACACTGGCCAAGTGGGGTGCTTACCTACAGCAGCGTAGTGCCCTTTCTAGTAGCCCCTTGAGTGAAGAACTCCAACGCTTATTTGGGCCGGTGACATATACTAGTGAAAAGCAGGAAGAACTTGCTTTTGAACCATTAGTAGCAGAGAGTCCCATTGGGAGGGAAGAGCCCATATACCCGAAGATGCATGGTACACAGATGGCTCCAGCCCTGGGCAGTCCCCCAAAATGGCCATAGCTTTCCATCCTAAGACTGAGACAATATGGATGGGAGATGGTGAGGGGAAGAGCAGCCAATGGGCAGAGTTGCGGGCCGTGTGGCTTGTGATCAGCCAGGAGCCCTCCCCTATAGTTGTCTGCACTGATAGCTGGGCTGTCTATCAGGGCTTGACCCTGTGGCTACCAACCTGGTACCATGCCAACTGGCTGGTTGGTCACCCACCCCTTAGGGGGCAAGAATTGTGGCAAGACTTATGGGCCTGTGGTCAGACTAAAATAATTACAGTATACCATGTGACAGGTCATTTGCCACTGGCATCCCCAGGAAATGATGAAGCAGATAAATTGGCCCAGATATGTTGGTTAGAAGGATAGCCTGCCTCTGATGTAGCCCAGTGGTTACATCAGCGTTTGTTGCATGCAGGGCAAAAGACAATGTGGGCTGTAGCCCGTTGGTGGAACTTGTCTTTGACCTTTGAAGAAGTTAGTAGAGCCCGGCAGGAGTATGTTGTGTGCTCCATAGGGACTTACACCAAGGTCCACAGCAACATGGGACAACAGCTAAGAGGCCTATACCCCTTGTCAGGTGGCAGATAGACTATATTGGGCCTCTACCTGTGTCAGAAGGATATCGGTAGGCCATGACTTGTGTGGACACAGCTACTGGACTTCTGGTTGCTTTTCCTACCCGTTGTGCAGACCAGCAGATGACCAAAAGAGGCCTGGAGAATCTCTTTGCTGCCTATGGCCGACCACAGGTAATTGAGAGTGATCATTTTACTGGACATACACTGTAAGAATGGGTGTGACAGCTGGGAATCAAATGAAAATTTCATGTGCCATACAATCCTACCGAGCGGGCATGATAGAGAGGCACAATGGCTTGTTAAAATCCAGACAAAAGTCAGATACCAATAGTCTGCAGGGATGGTCAGTCTGCTTATGGACCGTGCGACGGCATTTGAAAGAGAGACCCTGAAAGAGAGTCCTGAGCCCCATAGACATGTTAACACATATGGCTGCCTCCCCTGTAGAACTGCAAGTACAAACCAAGGAAGAATCACCGAAGCCGAGGTTCGGCCACCGGAATAACATCTTGTTGCCAGCACCAACTGCACTGAACCCCAGAGACTCCATTGAGTGGATGTGGCCTTGGACCTTTTGACACATGGACCAACGATGGCTGGCTCTCCTGGAACCTTGGGGACAAGGCCTAGAAGCTGGCCTCCTGTGTATTCCTGGAATAACAGTACAGTGGCCGCCAAAGGTCACAGTAGTATATCCTGAACGGCCAGAAGGTAGGAGCATCTTACCAGGGAGTTCTGTTTTATCACTGTAGCCAGTGCATGCACCTCCAGCAGCACTATATATAGACCCTTCAGTAACTCTCAAAGGGAAAGGAGTAAAAGTATGGTATACTAGACCTGGACAGTGCCCCCTTCCTGCTACAGTCCTATCACAGGACCACTTTCTTGCATGCATCCTACCTGATGGACAAGATTTGCCTATGTTGGTGGCATTAAAACATGTGTCTTATCGCCCCTAAGATCTTTGTGGATTGGGAACTTCCTCTGGCTTGAGGGTTATTTTAATTTTGGTTACCTGTATCAAAATATTGTTGTATCTTAATTTTTGTTATTATCTCTAAGTTGTTTTTATCCTCTGTTGCTATTGTAGAGTCTGGTTACAGTGCTCTAGCTTTCTCGCATAGGGACCATTGGGGAAGATTGAGAGCATGTAGACTGTAAGGTGAGAATCCTGGAGGAGTGGAGTGTGGGGAAGTTGGGGTTCCTATGGCCAGGATCCTCACTGAACTCAAAACCACCTGATGATGTAACTGGCCTGTTGCTAGGCTACGGTTTCCACACCTTTTGGCAATAAGCTATTATTGTAGTATATAGAGAGCTCGGCCCATTGCTCTGGGCAGAGGCAGAGATGCTAGTACTTGACCTACCACCGAGAGAACAAGCTGGGTAATAAACCCTTTCACCCCAAAGAACATTTTGTTGTCAATTTCTTTGGTCACACTGAATCCATAGCGAACTTTCCTGGGGCTGAAACCCATTGGCAAGACATGGGGATTAAATATTTACTAGATTAGTGGTTAATGACTGGACTAGAAATATCTGCGAAAAATATTGGTCAGAGCTCTTGATACAGAAAAGTAGAGGGAGAAGCATGCTTACTGAGGTTTAAGGGATAGATTAGAAGTGAGAAAATGGAGATGAAGATAGCTCAGGATTAGTTGAGAATAGAATAAAAGTTAATGTTTATTAGCTAAGCAAGTATGAATAAAAAGATGTTATTGAGTCATAAATAAATGTTATGTGTCTCCATTGTGACACATGCTTTTCCTCTTTAATACATGTGACACATTTGCAAGAAATCACCAATCACCTAAATATTTTATTATTTCATTCTCCATGATGACAGAAGTCTCAAATATGGAGTTCAATAAATATTATTCTATTTTAAAATGGTGAGGGTCAAAGAATTAGACAAGTTTAAGTAGAGGATACTGAATATCGCATAACAAAACAAAGATATTCTTTAGAATATAATGAAATTTTAAATTAAATCACTGATAAAGATTACATATTAAAGTGAAAGATAAAACATAAAATTTCTTATCAGAATCTTAATTCTGTCTTTTCACTGTCAGCGAATATTCTTAATACATGAAATAATGTCTCTGAACAAAGAACAAGTTCCAACTTCTCTTACATATGTAAATAATTAAACACTGTCTACTCTGGTAGTAAGTAGCTTCATCACGGTAAGGCTATTTCTAAGAATGTGAGAGAAAGGAAAATTTTTTTGGGGGGGGAGGAAAATCTGATCTTGAGTTTCTTGTGAATCTTACCTCTGACATTCATTCTTGGCTTTGTTAATGAAATTGAACTTACATCTAAAGATAGTGAACCATTTTTGCTGGAAACCTGCTGTGTCTGAGATCCACTCAGAAAGACTAGGAAATGTTCTCCTCTGAGCATTGCTGTGGAGACCCTGTAGAACACTTACTGATGTCAGACACAGAACATTCTTAACAGTATCTGAAGTCATGGTATTTGAAACTTCACATTCCTTTTTCATACTAAAATGTATTTTTTTTATCCTTACCTTGCTGTACAAAGGATCCATACACAAACCACATGGAGTTGTAGAGAGTAGTAGAGGTCATTGATCCCATCTGTAATCGTGGGGGGTTAAGCCAATTCAAGAGGTAGACCAGAAGGCCCACCAGAAGGACGGTGCCAGCAATGCAGGCCCATAGGGAGAGATCAAACGGTGCAAGACAGGCGAACATGTCCACTGTCTTTTCAGCCCTTCGGAGTAGTACGCCTACTGAGTAGTCCATGTAACGTGTTGTAAAGTCCACCACATTCTCCCGATCTGGAGTGATAGTTAAAGCAGAAATCCCTATGTCGGCTCTCTGAGGAATTGAAAGAGAAAGGAATGTATTGGCAATGTGAAAAACAATTTGATTTGTAGCACTTCAGCCTCCTTGGAGGAAAAAAAAAATAGATGCCTCAGGCAACATCTTAAATCTTTTTATATAAACTGAAAAACACTGCAGAGACTTCTTAGGGAAGATCTATGTCTGAGTTTTGCATTTCTTACTGAAAATCTTGCCCCAGCATCAGATAAATCACCTTGTTCATATTATCAGTGCATGTGAAATCAGTGAAGAATATTTCAGACACAGATAACACCTGTAGGCAATTTTCTTTTCTCCTTGGGTCATTTTATCAAAGCCATCACTAACATAGTAGCAAAGGCAAAACTTATCCTAAAGAATTATTTCTGAGAAAATGTTCCCAAGATAAGCAGTATGTTCTTAATATGTAAATTATTAGGGAAGTTTTACCCTTACATTAGATTTTACCTTGTTTGAGATTTCTCTGAATCAAAATTTATACTATTGGTCTCTAAATATATTAGAGTTTGATAAAGCATTCACATACACCCAAATTAAAAAGTCATAGGCCAGAGTTCTCTACCATGAACTTATTGTATAAACCTCACAGACAATTTACTGAACAATTAAAGATTAGGGAGACGGATAATTTTTCTTAAAGTAATAACCCTCTCCTCAGTGTGTCTCCTGAGATTCTCAGTGATAGCACTCAAAACTACAGCATATGCGTTTTACTTATTTAAAGCACATAACTGGATTGCAGTGAAAGCACAGAACAAATGACTTCACATTTAAATTCTATGGTATAAGAACACATATTTAAACAGACTAGAGAGCCCTGATATAAACCCAACCATATATGGTCAATTAATATACGATAAAGGAGCCATGGACATACAATGGGGAAATGACAGCCTCTTCAACAACTGGTGTTGGCAAAACTGGACAGCTACATGCAAGAGAATGAAACTGGATTATTGTTTAACCCCATACACAAAAGTAAAGTTGAAATGGATCAAAGACCTGAATGTAAGTCATGAAACCATAAAACTCTTAGGAGACAACACAGGCAAAAATCTCCTGAATATGAGCATGAGCAACTTTTTCCTGAACACATCTCCTCGAGCAAGAAACAAAAGCAAAAATGAACACATGGGACTATATCAAACTAAAAAGTTCATGTATGGCAAAGAACACCATCAACAGAACAAAAAGGGATCCTACAGTATGGGAGAATATATTTGTAAATGACATATCCGACAAGGGGTTAACATCCAAAATACATAATGAACTCACATGCCTCAACACCTAAAAAGCAAATAACCCAATAAAAAAATGGGGAAAGGATATGAAGAGACAATTCTCCAAAGAAGAAATTCATATGGCCAACAGACACATGAAAAGATGCTCCACATCACTAATCATCAGGGAAATGCAAATTAAAACCACAATGAGATATCACCTCACACCAGTAAGGATGGCCAGCATCGAAAAGACTAAAAACAACAAATGCTGGTGAGGATGCACAAATGCTGGTGAAGGATGCAGAGAAAGGGGAACTCTTCTACACTGCTGTTGGGAATGTAAGCTAGTTCAACCACTGTAGAAAGCAATATGGAGGTTCCTCAAAAAACTAAAAATAGAAACACCATTTGACCCGGGAATCCCACTCCTTGGAATTTACCCAAAGAATACAACCTCTCAGACTCAAAAAGACATATGCACCCCTATGTTTATTGCAGCACTATTTACAATAGCCAAGAAGTGGAAGCAACCTAAGCATCCATCAGCAGATGAATGGATAAAGAAGATGTGGTACATATACACAATGGAATACTATTCAGCCATAAGAAAGAAACAAATCCTACCATTTGCAACAACATGGATGGAGCTGGAGGATATTATGCTCAGTGAAATAAGCCAGGCAGAGAAAGATAAGTGCCAAATGATTTCCCTCATTTGTGGAGTAGTATAACAATGAAGCAAAACTAAAGGAAGAGAGTATCAGCAGACTCACAGACTCCAAGAAGGGACTAATGGTTACCAAAGGGTAGGGGTGTGGGAGGGCAGGTGGGGAGGGAGGGAGATAGGGATTGAGGGGTAGTATGTTTAGTACACATGGTGTAGAGGGTCACGGGGAAAACAGTGTAGCACAGAGAAGACAAACCATTAATCTGTGGCATCTTACTACACTGATGGACAGTGACTGCATTGGGGTATGGGTGAGGACTTGATAATATGGGTAAATGTAGTAACCACATTGTTTTTTTGTGTGAAACCTTCATAAGAGTGTGTATCAATAATACCTTAATAAGAAAAATTTTAAAAAAAGGACATATATTTAAATCTCTCAAACACGCATCTTGTTTGAAATAATGATCTGGGGCTGTGATTAAAGCTATGGGATGCTCTTTCCAAACAAACACGAACAATAGTAAATTGTTGAACATTTTCATTATTATTCCTTCTTTTCTTTTTTATTATTTTTATAAAGGATATAGGAATTGGTTTTATTGCTTTTGGGGACTACAAAAAAAAAAAGACATGAAAAGTAACATACCTAGTAAAATGCTAAGCTAGCTCAGATAAATCTAGTCTCTGAAATAATGACTTCAAAAAGTATGCTAACTAAACTTAAGTACTGTGTGTGTATGAACATATATACATATTATTATACATATATAGTAGCCTATGTATATTTGTTGGTAGACCCATTGCTCAGTATTTAAATACATTTTTTTCATTTAATCCTTACAATGAATTATGAATTATGTGCTTTCCCTCCATTTCATAGATGAAAAAAACTAAAATTTAAAGAATTTAAGTAACTCATTCATTTCCATAGTAAAGAAATATAGAAGACAGATATTAAAGCTTTTTTTATTTGATGTTAATGTCTGTGCTCGTAAGTCTGTTTTACCATATTGCAAGAAATCATTCATTTTACAAATGATCTGTATTGTAGGTAGTTAGGTAACTAGTTTTAGGACAATATTTTACCTTAATAGAATCTGAAATTTGCTTTTTTTATTGTACTATGTACATTACAGCAAAGCCATTTTAATAAAGTACCATGAGTTTAGAATTATTAACAGAGATATCAAACTGAATAACACTATGTTGAAATGAATTTTCAGAGAAATGTTACTGCTTTCAAACTCACGTACTTATTTTTTATAGCTAGATATTAGGAATTGGGTCTTTTCAGACTGAAAATCTAACCTGAATCCTTAGCTGTCTAGTTCTATCTTTTATAAACTTCAGTTTACCTAGTTGTAAAATAAATGTGATTATATTTAGTATGACTATTCGGAGGTGACTCATTTATCTTAATCCTAATGGTGAATAACTCACCAAGATTCAGTTAGGCTCTCAAAAGGTATCTTTATTTTTTTCAGCACATTGTTGGGAGTGTGAGGGGGATAAAGGGGCACAAAAATTCTCGGTCATAAGTTTGTCACAGTGATGGTAGCACAGCATGGAGAATACAGCCAATGATTCTGTAACATCTTCCTGTGTTGACAGATAGTAACTGCACTAGAGGGGGTGAGGATTTAATAAAGTGGGTAACTGTAGAACCATTGTGTTGTATACTTGGAACCAATATAAGATTTTATATCAACTATACACCAATAAAAAAAAAAGGTACTATGGATCAGTAATTTAGTAATTGATATACTAGTGACCCAAAGCATTTTATGACTCAACTAAAGTCAGAAAATTTCACCTGCGGAATTTACTGATAATATATTAATTAAATATTCATAAATGATCAAAAATTTTTTGCTGAAAAGTAATGAAGTGTTTTACATTTAAATTATTATGAACTGGATAAATCACATACTGATTTTAATAATAGACACTTGTAAGTATTAGAAAATGAATTTCTGTAATGAAGTAAAGAAATATCAAGGGAATAATAAGATTTTTTTTGTTTTTGAAAAGGGAACTGAATATAGTGTATGTGCTAAAATGTTTGTTAAATATATTAATTACTTGTCATATTTCTCCAGAGAATTTTCTAAATTCTGGTCTACTTTCAACTCTTGAATAATAATCTGTTCTCCAGGAGAAATTCCCAGTCACCTGTGGAGGGCATGTCAGAATCATATAATGGGCTTTTTCAACCTGTACAAATACGTTTACACTTACACACAACATATGCACATACGCACACCCTTTCCTGTCTCTGAGATTTGAATATACCTCCTAAGAAAGTGCCTTACTGCATCCTTCAGAATCAGCGTCATCAGTAGACTACTGCGCTTGCTGAGTGTCTGCGACAGGCCTTACTTGTATTAGAGAAGTCACCCTGGAACAGAGAAGCCAGGAAGCACCGATGCAGAAAGGTGGCCCCTGAGACTTCAGTGTCTCCAAACAAGCTGAACTGATCAGAAACAAACATCGTTTACCCTCCCTCCCTTCCTTCTTTTGTTCCTTCCTTTCTTATTTATTATTTATCTATGCATGTGTGTATGTATCTATGTAAGCTCATTTGTCCAGTTTCTACAATGACTCTTCAAATATTTACCATCATGAAACCTTTAATCTTCCCACTACCCACTAATTCTTGGAAGATGACCTCCACTGCTGTTTTATAGAGAATACAGAAGATATCAGATTAAAATTCATACTTGTTTCTCCCTCTCACCCTATACACCACACCCTGCCTATTCTATTTAGCCTCTATTTTCACTAGAGGAGCTGTCCTCCTTTCTATCCAAGGTCAACCCTCCACTGATAAACTTATCAACCAATCGGCTCCATTTCCGATGCTTAAAAATCTTGTCTCTTATGTATTCAACACCATCTTATTAGCTGTAGATTTCGTATGAAAAGATTCTTTAAACTCTTTCTCACTGCGTTTTTTTGAAGAGAGAAAAGACTTTCCTTCTGCTATGACTTCTGACTTCTTTCTCTCTTCTTCATAATCAATTTTCTCCAGTGATTTATATCAAATTCCATACCTCTCAGTCAGTCTGGGAAGACTCTTTTATACCCATATTGTTGAATATACTATTATCCAATGGGCATATAACTTAATTTTTGCATCGCTGAATCAAATGGGTATAATTGAGTGTTCATCATTTATGCTTCTTGATCGCTCCCTCCATCACAAACACTCTTTTCCTTGGATTTTGTGACATGATATAAGCCTCTTTATCAATTCTTTTTTCAAGCTCATGTAGACAATCCTCTGGACTTGGGCCTACACCCTTTTCTCATTCAAGACCCTGTGCCTTGGCAGTCTCATTCATACCCATCCATTACTTCCTCTGTCCCCATCTACACACATGATTTCAAATTTGTATTTCTAGATGTAGTTCTGAGCTCTGGGGTCTAAAATGATCAACTATACCTCAAATTTAACATGGCCAAGACCATACTCCTGCTATTCAACTCTAGCCAGTTTTCTTTGAGTGTTTTCTAACTCAATGAATGGCTTTTTATAAGTCTTAAATCTTATAGTCTTATTATCTTTTCCAGACTTAAGCCCCCTATCCTGTCTGTCACTATTACGGGAGTCCTCCTGGGAATCCTAATATTCATTCACTTCTCTACTATTTCCAGCTCTTCATAATTGCTTTTCTGGGCTCCTTATGAGCCTACCTGAAATTTACCTTCTTCCTCTCTATTCTCCCTATTGAAGCCAAAATAATTCTGTTGAGCAAATCTGATCCTGTCCCCTGACACAATTTATGGTTTTCAATGGATTTGCATTGCTCACAGGAAAAGATTAAAATTTTTAACATAGTCAATACATCTTTACATAGACTATCCTCAACCTACCTCAACATTTTGATACTGGGCCATTTTCCTTTCCAACACTTCTTCCTGATGCATGGTGTTCATACATGCTATTTCCACTGTCTGGATTAACTCTCCTGAAAATTTCTCAAGTAAACTCTTATTCATACTCATAAATCAGCTCAATTATCACTTCCTCAGCAAAGCTTTCCAAGACCCCATTTTATTAGAATAATAATTCTTGTTGTTTACACTGTCAGAAGCCTATATCCCACACTTCTTTAGCAGTTATGACAGTTGTAATTTTACACATATTTGTATGATTCTTTGAATAATGTCTGACTCTTCCACTAGACTGCAAGCTCCATGGAGGAAGGGACTGTGACTTTTTAAAAATTTGACATATTTCTGGTATCCAACACATTTGTCTGGCATAGATTAGTGATCAATAAATACTTGCTTCATATATGAGTGAATAAAGATGGAATATCTTCCCTGAATGTTCATTACCCCAAATTATAAATCTCTTCTATTTATCAGCATTCCCAACAGCAAGGGGTTTTTGTGGAATAAAAAGAAATGGTGACATAAAAATATGATAAGTTTTATAGCAGTGGTAAAATATTTATATCTAAATTAATAATTAATAAGGTTTTAAAACTATTTTTTATTTAAGAATAAGGTTTCTGGTTTATCAATATATTTATACTTATGCTTATTGCCATCAGTTAAGGTAATTAACATTCTACTATAATAGGTTCAGTATATTACAAAATACATACATAATAGTACAAATATATCAAATGTTTAATGTAAAAGTGGTTGTTTGAATTTTGATAAGAACTAGAACTAAAACTGGAATATAAATAATGTTTTTCAAAATATTCAAATTACATAGTCATAACATATTTCTTGAAAGGAGCTATAAGATTTGCATTCTTTCAAGTCATGTAAAGGAGATGGATTGATAATATAATGGGGCATGACTAATAAGCCATATAATCATTGACTCTTAGAAGCTTAAACAGAAAAGTTGAAAAACATTTACTCTAAATTTAATCTGAAATAAATGATTATTTCTTGATTATTTCTAATAAATAATCATGTAATTTATGCTTGAACATAATATTAAGGACATTGTATTAATAATATTAGTTACATTTAATGCTTACTATGTACCTACTCCCATGTTATATCCTCCAAATTATTTTATTTACTATTACAGCAAGTTCAATTGCATCTTTCCAAGATGAACAGTTTACATTTGAAATATTCTAACTGATATAAAGCTTTGAGATTATCTACTTCTATATATTCTCCATTAAGTGTCTTATTTTGTCATCTATACATCACATTATAAATCTAAATAGATCTACCCAATCTTTCAAATAACTGAAGAACACTATCTTATTCCTAACTTGGACATATTATTTTAAAACTAAACTTAATTTGCTCTTCAATCACTGTTTCCAATATATGATTTCCATATTTCTCAGCATACTGGTCATTCTCCCATGAACATAATCTAATTCATCAATGTTTCCTCAACTGATATGGATAATATTGTTTTTAAAAAAATGAAATTAGAGTCTGAATCATTTTTACTAGGTGAATTACAACTTTGCCTAAGACTACACTTAAGGTTAAATAAATTTTAAAAATATTTTTAAATGAAACACTATCATTCCAGAAGTTTTCATAAGTCATATGCAGTTAATTTTGAAGCAAAATGTTGGATTTTATATTTGTCTTTCATCGATTTCATTCTTGGTTCTTTGGTCCTTCAAATTTATTTGAAATATTTTAAATATTTACCTATCAACCATCATATCAACTTTTTCTGCTAGCTTTGAGTAACTGGAAGTTTGAGAAGCAGGCATTTAATTCTTCATCCACATTAATAATAAAATATCGATGAAAAGTACACAGGCAAGTTCAAAGTATTGCAACTTGCCTCTAAAGGTCTACCCACTTTGACAATAGCTCACTAGTTAACATTCGATATGGTTTTTAAATTACCTATGAGATTTTTTTACTGTACTATCATCCAGTCCGGTTTCTCCATATATTTTTTAAGTGCTTTGTAAAAGGCATTATTGAACTCAAAATATATGTGTGATCAGATACTCATCTCAGGAATAGCTAAAGCTGTGAGAAAAGAAAATGAACTGCTTATTTGTTTACCACCTACAATACATCTGATTAATAATCCATTTTGTATTTTTATCAGATAATAGAGACAAACTCTGTTCCGACAAAAATAGTCTTTTTTTCTAATTTTGAATATTCCAATCTCCAACTGTATAACACGTCTCTTTTTCATGTTTTGCACATATCCTATCTGGTAGCTCATATATCAACACAGGGAGCACATTCATTCCCCTAGGATAACATTCATTTGGACCCAGAAATTGGAAATTATTAGAAGTGCATATCGGGATCTTCAATTCCCTTAAGTTTTCCTCCTATAATTCCCACTTTAAATATTATTTGTATAAAGTGGAGGGAAAATAGTTATTGAAAAGTTTTGATATACATTAATAAGCATTAGTCTATTTCTGCCTATTCAACTTCTTAAACGTATATTCTCTAGCTTTTCACAAGAATGAACTGTTAATAGATTTTTTAAATTTCTTGGGCATTTTCTAAAGTATAATTTTATATTCTTGGTCTTTAAATAATGTAAAAATTCTAGGTTTGCTTAGGAGAAAGTAGGCATTGAGGAAATGATAAAGTAGGAAGGAAGAAGAGCAAGGAGGGAGGGAGGAAGAAAGGATGGAAGAAAGCAAAGGAGGAAGAGAAGAAGAAAATATATTCAAGTCTTACATATTCAATTAATGATATATGGCATGACTTTGGGTGAGTAGATTTTCATCATTTTAGATTACTTATCTATACAATGAATGGATTGGAATTATCATTATAAGAGTCCTTCTAACTCTGAAATTTTAATGCTAAAAATTATTTATTGAAATCTTACAATATGATCATTCTATTTTTGCTAATATAGGAATACTAATGTTTTTGCTCTAATGACTTCAAGTCTAAAGAAATTTCAACAGAACTTTCCAAGTAAATACAGTAAGTTATTCCTATTAATGGGAGAAACCAAAACATGAGTATTGGGGAAAAGGAAATAACCAAATTGTCAAATTAACCACAAATCATTAACTTTGTCAATGTCAAGATTTTGTGTCTTTTTGAAAGAAACAGTTATGTTTTAATATGTCATTATTATAGATCAATGTCTCAGTTTCAATTATAAAACCATAACACAATATCCATTACTTTTAAATGCATCACTAGAAATGAATAAATCTCCAGGTATGATCAATGAAATTGTTGTTAAAGTAACTTTATTCTGAAATTAAGATCACACTTAATGATTCTACAAAATTTTAAAAGAGTAAAAAGAAGTATAAAGAAGAAATTCAAATCCCAATAATATGACCACTATTGTAACTCCCTTCATGTTTTTATATATTTACTTTTACACATCTATGCAGGCTATTGTGGGCTCATTGAAAGAATGGCATTAATTTGACTGTAGTTTAACACACGATAAAGCAACTAACAATCCAATTAAGGCAAATACAAGGATATTTTGTTTCTACTACTTCTACTGACACTATTATTTAGTATTTATATAGTGCTTAAATACTTCTCAGCGGTTAATTCAATTAATCTTCACAAATATCCTGTGAGGAGAACACTATTATTTCCATTTTGTAGATAAGGAAATTGGGACATAGATTAAGTAATTTGCCTAAGGCTATATAGGTAAGATACAGGATTCCAACCCAGACAGGCTGTCTCCAGAGTCAATGAGATATGAATATAATTACTTTTTTCCCCTAAAATATTAGCCCACTACCTCAGTATTGTTCTAGAAGAATCCATAATTTCTTACCTGATTTGAAATTACATCTTCTGCATATGCTTAATTGATACATACACATACACACACATGTTCTGGGATTTTTAGCCTTTTCTATTGGTCTAATTTCATATAATTTTAATTATTTTACCTTTGTGTCAATATCCACAATTCTAGAATTTCTCTTTTTCCCTTTTTTACATCTTCAGAATTTATTAAGCTAAAACCATTGAAATATATCTTCAAATGTATTATTTTAAAACATTCTCATAATTCATAAAATTCCTTTGGGATTTTGAATGGACTAAAAAATAACATAATTTACTTTAGCCAGTGTGGAGGGCCAGATGCAATATCACCCCAGAAGTGATGTCATGAAGAAAGTGACATCACTGGATCTAGGCACCAGGAAGTGATGTCACCAGGAGTGATGTCACTGGAAGTGATATCACCAGAGGTGGAAGTGACAGCACCAGATATGAGATCAGTCTGGAAGTGACATCATTATGAGCCTGTGTACATAAGCTGTGCTCAGAAATAAAACTGTGTCACTTGTCCACCACCAGCAGTCAGTGGACCTCCTGATCCCAACTTTGGTTTCTATGTCTTTCTTATATCTTTCTCTGTGTTTTCCTTAATCTCCCATCCACTCCTCTCAGGTTCAGCTGGTTTGTGGAGCTGGTCTCCACAAGCCAGAGATAACATTTTAATAATTTTGGGATCTAAGAACATTATACCTTTATATTTATTTTAGCCTATTTATTCAAGTCTGTTTTTACCCTCTTTAGCAAAACTGTATCTAACAACTTACAATTTTGTATACTTTTAAACTGCAGAAATTTCTTACTAAAGATAATAATTTTTCAATTCTTGACTAATTTAGGTTATTTAAATATATTTTCTGAAAATAATGTTAGTTCTAACTCCTATCAGAATAGATATCCCTTTTAATCTACAATTGCTATATATTTCAGGATAATATCAAATAATTGTTAGGGTTGACATCCCTATCTTGTTGCCGATTTTAATGGGTAGTTTTTATATGCCATTAAATAAGAGGTTGGTTTTTTGGGATAAGAAATTATTACTCTATTAGCACTGGCTTTATTGGAATAGGATATAGATCAACAGGGGTGTAGGTAAGTAAAACTAAGATGAAAAATAAATAAATTTAAATATTAAACTGTAAAAGCAATATTACAAATACATTCTAGTGTTCAAAGGATCAAATTATATAAGACCAGCCTATTCTCTTACTACAAATAAAAAAAAATGCCCAAAATATCTCTGAGTTAACATCCACATAGAAGTTCCATAGCTAGTAGCTGAGGCTGATGAAGCTTCTGGCATTAGGAATCAGACTCATTTTCTCTTGCTGCTCTGCTCCCCTCACTACATAGTTTCCAACTTATGGTTTAAGATGGCTGTTTGAGCTCTAGCCATTCCACTGAGGAGGAATGAGGAAGATCAGAATAACAAGAATCCTCCCTTTAAAAAAATATTTGTCAGAAGTTTAGTATGACACTTCTATTTAATTCTTATTGGTTAGAAGTTAGTCACATGATCACACTAGCTTAGGAAGGAAGCCAGGAAGTGTATTCTGTGGGCAGTCTGTGTCTGACTATAATTCAGGAGCTATATGACTAAGAAAGAAGAGAATACATATTTAAGGACAATTAGCAGTCTTTCCCACATTATCCCATAGGTAACCATTGTTTCAAGACTGATACAATCCTTTAGACTCTTTTCTATTTTTACATATACATATAATAAATAATATTTGTTCATATATTATAAACAAGTATTATATATATTTGTATTTATGTAAAAATTATATATATAATTATATGTGGTATAACATAATTATATTATATAATATATAAGCATATACATAAAATCCAAAATTTGATCAGACTTTATATTTTATGATATATAATGTATCTTTGAGTAAGACACACACGCACACACACACACACACAACCATTCAGTCTTTCTTAGGCTTGGACAGATTTTAAGCAATAACTATCTTGTCATTTTTGAATTTTCAGCAAATAGAGTACGGTAGAAATTCAAAAAGTATTTATTGATTATGACAGTACTTTAATCATTTTCCTTTCAAGGATATTTAGAATGCTTCCTTTCTCTTGTCTATTATAATCAATAGATATTTGATATTGTAATTTAGAGTAGAGTCAATTGAAAAGTGTTCCATGGAACTTGCCACACTGATATTTCCAGAAATTAATATTTTTCATTATTTCAATAGAAGTTTGTCTCTGACATCACCTATTTATATTTATATTATACATTTATATAATATATGATAATATTTTTCCCTTTTTAAAAAATTTTAGCTGTGTTCATGATATTTCCCCCCCCTGGAGCTTACAAATATACTTTCATTCTCTGTTTTTCTGTATCTCTCATGCAGCACTTATAAGTATTTTATCTTCTCTTTTTAAAACATTTTTATTAATTAATTTATTTTTAACTAAATGTTCACCCCACTAGTGTAGTTACTATCTGTAAACATAAAAAGATATTACAGAATTATTGACTATATTTTCTACACTGTACTTTTTTCCTGTGACTAATTTATATTATGTTTGAGCTTTTGTGTCTCTTTATATCCCCTTAACCTATTGTATCTTCTAAATTATAAACTTCTTGAGGGAGATGCTTTGTTTTCAGAGCCTTCTATCTCCCTAAATATTTTTATGCTGCTTTGTCCACAGTAGATTTCCAAAAAAAAAAAAAAATCTACTGACTTGCTCTTTGTTATGTGGAAAGGGAAATTGATGTTTTCAATACAACCTTAACATTTTGGCCAAAAATGCATCAGTTTCAGGCTACACACTGCCTGGGCAGGTATCTGTCACTGTGAAGAAGCCATTGCCATTGCTTTTCCCCTTATCAAGTGATCAGCCAGGCCCTCTGACTAGCAGCCTGGGTTTTAAGGTTTCCAGCCCACACACCTCCATGTATGCTAGCTGGACAAGCCAGGAAGAGAGGTATCATGACCCTCCTCATACTGAGGACAAACCTGAGGCTCTGAGGTGAATAGTTTGTACAAGCTTACAGGCAAACAAATTGTGGAGCTGATCATGCCACTGTACTATGCTGGCTAAATTGATCTACTTTTTTGCTTTTATGGTTTCTATATAATCTCTTTCTCCTAACTGATTCCCCAGTATTCATTGCTCCCTTTTCTTTTCTTTTGGCATGTATATGCTTTTAAATTCTTATTCTTATTTTTAATTTCTGGTAAAAAATCTGTTATATTTTACTTACCTATTAATATTTATTTTTAATTTTGCCCCTAAGCAATACTCATCATGGGAAAGCAGTTTAGAAGAAAGAGATTAACAGACATGGTGGTGCGTATATACATGTATG
Organism: Smutsia gigantea; assembly: GCA_032199065.1. Lineage (NCBI taxonomy): Eukaryota > Metazoa > Chordata > Mammalia > Pholidota > Manidae > Smutsia > Smutsia gigantea. The sequence goes on from JAVSCE010017588.1 coordinate 186,508, forward strand.
AATGAGCATAGGAGGCATTATAAGCAATCATAAGAATTTGACTAATTCTCACAGTGGTGAGGAAAACTACTGAAGTGATTTAGGGAGAGAGGTATGATCTGACTTACATCTTAAAATGATCACTTTGGCTGCTGTGTTGAGAATCAATTATAGAAAGAGAGCACTGGAGCATGGTGAATCATTAAGCAACTACGGAAGTAGTCCCAAAGGGAAAAAATGGTGGCTTGCACCAGTGGGTAGTGGTGGAGTGCTGAGAAGTGATCGTATCTGGGATATGTTCCAGGCTGACAGCCAGAAATATCTGCTGATGCACCATGTATGAAGTATGACACAGAGAAGAGCAGTCAAGGGTAACTCAAAGATTGTAGACTGAGTAACAGTCTAATTGAAGATTGGAGTTGCCAGGAAGTGTGACAGGGAAGACTGTGTGTAGAGCAGATTGAAGTGAGGTGGGAGGTGTGAAATCAGGAATTCTGTTTCGAGCATGCTATGTTTGAGATACCCCTTAGACATCTAAGAGGGAATGCTGAGTAGGTAGTAAGAAACACAAGTCGACAGTTCATATGAGAGGTCTGGGCTGAAAGAAACAAATTTGGAAGTGGTCTACTTACAGATGAAAATGAAATCCTTGGACCAGATGAGTTCACCAGGAGTTGAAGTGTAGACAGTAAAGTATTGGATCTTTCTTTCTCTCTCTCTGTTTTACCCCTACCTGCCTTACCTCTCACCTAGCTATCTAGCTCTTGGAGAACTAGAACTCTGTTTTATATTTTATGTATTCTTCAAAATGCCAGCTACATATTAGGCTCCAAAAAGTACTTGAGTGGGAAGCAAGCTACAAGTTATTTATAAATTGCAGTGGTTCAGTCATTATCCTGCAGCATTAAAAGGGATTTAAAAATAATACCATTTTTGCAATTCCCAAGAGGGAAGGCTGCCATCTTCAAAGAAAAGGATGATCAGAAAGACTTTTTTTAGTCATTTAGAGATTTTTTTCAACTTTCTGAGAAGTCATCTTAAGGCCACTGATGAGCAGAGAACACAGAAGCCATTTCTGCCTGAAAGGCCCAAACTGCAAAATGCAAACCAAGGACAATGACTAGAATTGGGTGGATTTTAATTTTCATTACAGTAAAATTTTCAGTCATTCTAGAATTCACTCAAGACCACTATTATAGATTGTTCAGTTCCCACTGCAGGGGAATCTAAGTTCTCTATAAAGGACAGAACTAGCTTCCAGAAACAGTTTGTCTCTGCGAGAAGTGAATCTGTACTGGCTGTTCTATTGATTCTGTGCAGTATTAACTGAAATACAAATGAGTGAGAGTTATATTCAGTGTCCTCACACCAGTATTGGGATCCTCTGTGGTCACATCAACTCTTAACATAGTTAAGTCTTGTGAGGTTGTTTGTTAGTCAGGGAAATCTTATTTTAAACTTTGGCACTATAACATCATAAGCTTTTGGAGAGAAACTCAAAATCATTAAGACTTAAAGAAAATGAAATCTGAAGTACCCAAATAGCAGGCAAGGGGAAACCCACAATTATCTTTCAAGGTATGGCTCTACTTCCAGACACTCATTCTGATATTAGTATGTGAATTTAAAACGAGCTCCTCAAGTGGGGCTGGTACATTCACTGAGACTTCTCTGCAATATTAAAGTTAACCTTTGTATTTAGTAGTTAAAGTACTCAACATTGCAAAGACATGGGGAAAAAAAGGAGGTGCGATGTCTACTGTATCAACTACCTTCCTAGACCACGATAAACTTTTATTACCCTCTTTCAGTTGTGGCATACTCCTATGCTTATAATTTTCAGATTAACAGACATTATTATTTTATGGAATGAGCATCCTAAATAAAAATGGCCAATCTAAACAAAATGCTCCAAGACTATGTCCGTAGACTCATAAAGAATTTCATGTTTGAAATGCTTTTTAAAAGTTATTTACAACATCCTCACACAAATTTGTACTCTCTTTTATGCCCAGAAGTTATCTTATTCATTAATTTTACACCTAAACCATGACCAGAGATATGTGTAATTCTAGGTAACAGATGACATTTCAATAGCCAAAGTGGAGTTCAGGATTTATATATCCTCAGGTTATGAGATTTTTCTCATCATAGCACCAGTCTTTATATCACCTTGGCTTTGACTGATGCAGTAGTTTATTAATTTATGTCCTATAAGCCACCAAATCTTTCTAATTCTACACATATTTTGTTGAATTTTTGTTTGTGCATGCCTGTAAATTCTCTTTAAACCTAAGGGTCATTCCTGGACTGGACAGCATCATTCCCTTTGGCAAATACTAATTCCCTTTTCTTTAGCTTTGATTCAAGACATTATTCACTACTTACCTGGGCTTGCCATTTTTTAGACCAAGTACTTAATGATTCAAGTCCTTTATCTGATTGAATTGCTCCTTACTGTTTGCAATATCTGCCAATTGAATATCACCTGCAAATTTAGAAAACTACCCCTACAACTGTACGTTCAATCATTTGCACCTACATAATCTATTTCCTCTCACAGATCTCTTTTTATCCTTCTTCATCAGTGCTTCTTCCCTTATCAACAAGTGTTTTGGGTCATTTTTTTCCCCTTCTACTTACACACACACAGCTTCCGTGATCTCCTACATCTCTGCTCCAGCTCCACCCAATATGTATATCCAGTGGGTTATTTTTGAACACTCATCATTCAGACATACAAACATGCACTCTTATGACCACAGGTATTTCTTGAATTTCCTGCCTGACTAGAGCTGACATACTCTGGGAAACTCAATCAGTCCACTAACACTGTTTAGTCTAATTTGAGAATTAAAATCTTAGTCACTTTCCAACTTAAAGTCTTATCAATAAGGACATCTTTTCTCTTTACACATTTTATCCTCATGTCCTTGGCAAAGCTACCTTTTCATTCACAAATACTGATCACTGGGCAGGTGTACGTGGGGGGAGAGTTTTTTGAACAGTGAAGATTTATTGGTGGATGCAGATACTTTCAAGACGAGTTTGCAGGAATGGAAAGATGTAATGGAAATAGGGAAGGGCTTTACTTGTGATCATGGAGCACATGTGGTGGTCTTCAGGGCTCAGATGAGGACGTTTCATCCGTAAGCATGTCTCCTCATACAGTGTTTTCTCTTGACCCAGTGGGTGGCTTACTTAGAGGCACTTTCTGACCATTGTCCTGGCTAATTATTCCTACCTTCTCTAGACCAAGGGAATCATCCCCAACTTGACTTCTCAGGGAATGGACATGAGAATGATGCTAACTGTTATGCCTCATGACACTTTTTCTGGTGGCACAGAGAAGCCTGAGCCTAGGGGCCTATCTGTATGCCTGATGCTTTCCCAAATGCCCCTAGAATTCCCCTCTCCTGTGCAGATGGGAAACGAGGTGACTTGCCACATATCTTATCCCACAGTGAGCTCTCTTCCCTTTTCCCTTTTTTTGTCTCTCCTAGCAGCAAAACTAACAATGCCAGTCCTTACCCAGGCTCCAGTCCAATAATTCAGGACCTTAAATAACCATTTGTGCGTGACCTTCATGTCACTCCAGCAATCCCAATTTGGTTTTACTAATAGAGGTGAGAGGAATATCTGTATTTCCTAAACTTTTATTTTAGTCCTAGCCATCAGTCACATGGATTCCAGATGCACATTTACTAATTGCTCCTAGACACATCCATTAGGATGTATTTCAGGTATCACAAAATCAAAATGTCTATAGCCACGCTCTGTATAGCTGCTGCCCTTTTTGAATCTGCTCTCCTTCTGTACTCCATTCCTGTCATTGAGGGTTCATCTGTTCCTTTTCCTCTGTTAGATTTCTCACCAAGACTCAACACCTTTTCTCTTCTTCACCATGGGGATAAGCACTGCCCACTTGTAACCTTTTGTCCCAGAATAACCATATGCCTGCATGGCCCCTCCTTCAGGGTTTATGCTTGGGTGTCACCTGGGGCTGGCCAAATCCAGGCCTGCCTTATCTGTGGAAATACCTATTGGGACACAAAGCCCTCTGACCAAGGTTTTTTTCCTTTGGGTGCTGGTCACACAAGAATGATTCCTTCTTGCAAAGCACATAGCCTTTGCCTCCTCACCCCTGGCACACACAGTCTTTGCCCCCTCACCCTATATAAGCAACTCCCTCCCTGTCCCTGAGAGTGGTGCGTGACCTCGTCCAAGGGGCCGCTCCTGGACTCCCTGTCTGTAAGTCCCAATAAACCCTAATGTCTCAGCTGGCATTTTCACATCTTTTCTTCAGTCTCTCAAGCCCTTTCCCATTGCAACTCACCCAGTTGGGGGTGCAATCGGACTTGCGGTCACACATCCAAGTTATCGAGTTCTAATAATTACATCTTAGAACATTGTTTTCTCAAAATCTTTCCTTTTGTTACTCTTCCATTGCTGTAGTTCGAATTTAGACACTCTTTTATTACTCTCTAGATTGTTGAAAAAAACATTTGTTTTTTTCCTTCTTCACTCGCATGAATTCTTGGCCCTACCTCAGCTATCTTTGTTAAGCACAAATTAAATCTCATTTTTCTCTTATGTAAAAACCTTTTAGAATTTTCACTGGCTAAATGATAAAATCCAAGCTCTTCAGCATGGCAAACATGCTTTTATAATTATCTCTATTGTTCCCTCTCACACTCCTACTCATCTTCAAGACCTAGCTCAAATTTCTCCTGTGAATTCTTTTCCATTCCCCAGGCAGAGGCTGCCATCCATTCCTGGGTTGCCATGGTGCACCGTATGTATGACCCTGTGGTATTTATTGTGCCATGTTTTCATTATTTATTTACATGTTTGTCTGCCATGTACACTATGAGATCTTTGAAGGTCGGAACAATGTCTTCCATTCCTTTGTATCTGTGATGCTAGGAACAGTGCCCGGAGTGTAGCAGGCATTCAAAAACACGTGGGGATGAATGGATGAATACAGGGCATTCTTCTTGGCATACAAAGTAAACACAACCTCAGCCTTCTATTTTCCAAAAGAGATGCTATGCAAAGAAAAGGTCTCTCTCTCTCTCTCTTACGTTTTAAAAGTTTTAAAAGGAGTGGAAGAGGTGTCCTCAGGAGACAGGATTACCAAGAAATAGGAATAGTTTCAAAATCTTATGGAACAAAGCATGAGTTTATCTGGGGTTGAAAATTCGGGAAGATGAAGCATGTGAGGACAGCCAAGATGAAGCTGGATGTGATCTAGAAGGAGTGTGACAGAATGTCACTCCATAAAGGAGGGAAGTGAGAACGGTGACTACGGAAAATAATGCATGCCTTTCTAAGGAATGTTAATTTGTTTTTAGAAAGGGAGAGAGAAGACAGGTTTTTGAGAAAGAAGTGAGATTTTTTTTTTGAGAAGTTTAGAGATGCAAATGTTTTTAGTCACTGTGCAAATCCTCTATATAACCCTATTTTTCTTCTTCCACTCATACTCATCCAAACACCATCTGAACCTTCTTTGAATGTTCAGGTCATAAAAAGCTGTGAACTGCTTCTGAGTATTATTTTCCTGTCTTTTCAACCCCAAAATTTCAACCCCTGAATTTTCAACCCCAGATAAACTCATGCTTTGTTCCATAAGACCTTCAAACTATTCCTATTTCTTGGTAATCCTGTCTCCTGAGCACACCTCTTCCACTCCTTTTAAAACTTTTAAAACATAAGAGAGAGAGAGAGACCTTTTCTTTGCATAGTTTCTCTTTTGGAAAATAGAAGGCTGAGGTTGTGTTTACTTTGTGACCTGGTTTATCAACACGCTTTTCAGACCAAACTTACACTAGAACTCAAGTTCTATATTCCCCTCTATAAACTGTTGAAGGCGTTAAGCATCTGGACTCTGGATCCAAAGTGCCTGGGTTAGGGCTATGAATTCTCTACAACTTGGCCAAGCGACCATGAGCAAGTTATCTTACCTCTCTAACTTTGCTTCATCATTGGCAATGTTAGGATAACAGTCACATCTACTTCAAAGAGTTGTAAATACTAAGAATTCATAACTGCAAAGAATATAGAATTGTGCCAACAATAGGAAGCTCCATATAAGTGCTAATAATTATTATTTGGTCCTTTTCAAATTATGTTTTTTAATTCCCTGTGGCAACTGTGTTAATTGCCAGTCCTGTCAGTATATTGCTAACTGAAATACGTGCCTCCAATTCTAATGATGTTCTTCTCTTTTTATTAAGGAATGTGGATACAAAGTAGTTCCATGCTCTGTGACACAGACGTACAGCTTTTCCTTATAAAAGCACTGATCATTCATATTTCATTTACTTACCTTACATATATTTTTACTTATTAATGCCCTACTCCACTACAGGAGATTTCCCTTTAGATTTATATTGTCTCTCAGTTTCCTCTCTTGAAATCCTAATTCCTATCTTTTATAGCTTTACCTCTTGGGGCCTCAGTATCTTCTTATGGATTGAATGACTTCCTCATGCAGCAGCATAGCAGTGGTGCTACCAATTCATCATACTTGTGCAAATATTTTCTGACATATTGTTTGTAATTTAATGTAGTTACTACAGGTTTTGATTTACTAATGATTTTCATTTTTGCATACATGTAACTACTAATAGTCTCCCTGTTATTTTTCCATTATTTTTAAACCTCTGGAGAAGATTTGTTTTGCCTGCGCAGCATCCATTCTCTCCATCTTCTGATGACAGCATCTCAGTTTTCTTGGGGAGTCAGCACCCTCCCGTGCTTGCTTCAGGTGTTTCCACTGAGCCACTCCTACCTTGGTGCTTGAGGTGCAGGCCTGTTGAGGACATGAGCCTCTGTGGTACTGAAGTGAACTCAGCCAGCCAAGTGCCATGACCTTCTACAGCAGTAACTCACTATCCATGTGCAGCATCATGGAGAGTGGGAATGGGGAGGAAGGCGGGCAGCACAGAAAAAGATCAAGAGCTTGAGGATGCTTTGGGCAAAAATTTATCCTTATTGTGAGTTTCCATGGAAAGAGAACTCACTTCCATCACTTTCGTCGTTTATGAGAAGCTGTGAAGTTTTGTCCATTTGCTCAGATACTCAAGTAACCTGATCTCTCTTCTTTACTGGTGGACTCTATGCATGCTACTTCCATTTTGTTTTATTTATCAATTACATGTATGCTTTCTGAGGTGGGCTTGTCTTATCACCATCAGACATACTTCACAGTATTTTCTCATGCATTGACTTTGAGACCTGGCTAAATATTCCTGTTTACCCCAAAACCTACTAACCTTCTAACAGATTTCAGTACCAAGGTAGACATCCCTTATAACAATAATTCTGAGCCATTTAAAAAAAATAGACTTATTTATAAAGGTTTACAGAAAAATTGAGCATAATGTACAAAAAGTTTCCATATTCTACCCCACCTCCCTGGCATGCTCCCCATCCCCCAGCACAGATTTCTCTATTATTAACATCTTATATTAGTGTGGTACTTTTGTTACAATTGAGGAGCCAATATGATATATTATTATTAACTAAAGCTTATAATTTGTATTAGGGTTCATTCTTTTTATGGGTTTTGACAAATGCATAATGTCATGCATCCACCATTACAGTCTCAGACAGAATAGCTTCACAGCCCCTGTGTGCCATCTACTCAGCCCTCCTTCTTTTGCCCCATTTTGGGTCATTTGGCCAGTTCCTTTGGTGTCCTCAATATTCTGCCATGATCCAGAAGATCAACTACATTTCATCCCTAGAACTTCTACATTTCAGGGTCTGGTTACCTCTTTCCATTCTACTAGCTTTTTTATAACTTCACTTATACTTTACCTGATTTTCAACCTCATCTTGACATTCTGATTAATTTTTCCAAAATTTTATCCAGGTCTCTCTCCCAGTCAGGACCATGCATCCTTGAACATTTTAGCTTTTCTTTCATCTCACTTGATTTCCTTGCCAAGTTCATCTACCATATCTCAACCTTGATGTAGATGTTTTAATCTTTCTGCTCTTATACTTGGACATCTACACTTGGACAGCTGAAAAAAGTCATACTATTATGCAGACTAGTAGCTATGAAAAGTGTTAGTCTTACACAAACTTCAGCTCAATCCTAAGCATGACTGATCTACCTTTTAATCTATTTTTATATAGTAGTCACCATCACTTCCTTCAAAATCTATTTCAAAGTGTCCCACTCTCCTGTAGACTTGCATATTACCTGTGTCCATTACTGTCAACAGATTTCAAATTTATGAAGAAATCTGAAACAAGAAGATATGATCTTCCTCAACCTCCCAACCGCTTACCTATAGATGTAAGGATTACCAGACACATTCTCAGTTTTTTCAATATCAAAGAACCAACTTTACCCTGTCAAAAGTCAATTCTCAATCTAAGCTTTTATTTTGTCTTCCCTGGGATCTTTATCCCTCACATATTAGCTCCATTTGGTTATATTAAATTCTCTTTATTTTTTCCCTCTGCTTATAATTATACTGTTTTCTCTTAATCTAAAAATAAACAAAACAACCAAAGCTCCACCAAAAACAATGACCCTTTCAACTATTATCACTTTCTTTCTTTTCTTCCCCATACAAGCCTTCTGAAAGAATAGTACATACATGTTACTTCCACCTTTTCACTTCCAAGTTCTTCCACAATCTTTTGCAATCTGGCTTCTTATCCCTCCAGGCTACAAAAACAGTTCTGCCTGAGGCCACCAGAGACTTCCAAAGAGTCAGCTTACTGGACATTTGACAGTCCTTATGACTTAGGTATTTCTGATATTGCTAGTCTTAGATTACTTTTTGAAACTCTTTTAGTTTAACTGAACTCTTCTGTGGTTCAGTCATGATTCTCTGACTTATTCTCACTTGTTTTTTCTTCATAAATGCTTCTTTTTCTGGCAATTCTTAAATGGTGTGGCCTTTATCAAGCTGTCATCCTAAGATCCTAGTCATCTCCTTACTATGTGTGTCCTTTTTAGCAAGTTCAGTTACTTCCATGCTATCAACTACCACGTGCAGGCTGACGACTCCCAGGTGGATGCCCCTTACTGGGCACTTCTCAGTGAGCTTCGGACTCCTATATAGCTGTGAACACACTGCAGACACACCCAACTCACCCTGTTCTAAGTTGACCTCATCCCTTTCCTTTCTAAATCATTTTTAGCAATCTCTTTCCCAATTAGTTACATACCATCCTCATATTTATTCATACTCTGAACCCAAGAATTATCCTTGATTCCTCCCTTCCCTTCACCTTAGTTAATAATTTCTGTTGATCCTACCTTCTTTATGTCTCTAATTGTGTATTTTACATCCCACCCACATTATCAGTTTCTTAGGATGATTCTCATCACCTCTTGCTTAGAGCACTACAAAGTCCTCCTCTATCTTGGTCTGCCTGCCATGCTACTTTTCACCTTTCTGCCTTTGCCTTATGTTCTTTTGCCTTGCCTTGGATAACAGCCGATCCCACTTTACCTAGATGATTACTACTTGTTATTCTGTCATTAACATACACATCTTCTCCTAGGAAGTTTGCCCTTCCTTTACCCTCATGGTTTCCCAGTGTTCCATTCAGGCCTCTAACTGCACATTTACTGCATTGTATCGTAGTATCTAGTTTAATGTCTGTTTCCCATTAAGTAAAGAGGTCCTTAAGGGCAAGAACCTTGTTTTATTCATCCTGTGTCCCCAGTGCCTAACAGTGTATAGCGAATAGAGACCGTCAATGAAATGTGTTGTAGATGTTCCTTTCTTACCCACATTTGCATTCCTCCACGGTGCCTTGACCAAGGCATTAATACTTGTTAATTGATTATGTTTAAAAATATTAATAAAACACCCAGGTAATTATAGATTTCCTATGGCAAATGCATTAATGAATTAAAATGTCAATGATAGAAATATATTTACCATATAAACCTGAATAATTGCCAAGCTCTTTTTTGTCATTCATGCTAACCACTAAAAATGAGGAAACCTGTGTAGCCCATGCAGGCGATTCCTTCTTTTGTTTCTCAGGAAATGACATTTTTAGCAGTACAGTGACTAACAGTATATTATTATCAATTTCAGTATTATGATATATCTGACTTTGAAAAGGTTCTGTACCTTTGTGAAACTACATGTGTAGGGGCAGTGACAAAAAGCCCGGTGTTGCTCTAGAATTTTAGAAATTGGAAATAGGATTCTAAGTAGGGCTATTTTAACTTTGAAACATTACTATAAATTAGTTGCATGTTAAGTGTAAATATTTTATGCCAATTTTACACCTGTTTTTCCCTCCTTTCCATCTTCTGAGTTATAGCTTTATTCCACTGTTAATCTGCTTTCTGTGGGGGGGAAGCCCTGTCATATCATTTATCACTTGATATCAGTTAGGGTGTAGAAATAAACTTTTTTCATCATATAACCCCCAAAGGAATTTTTAAAGTATGTACTTCTTCACATTTATAATTGACACATTAAATTTACACTTGTTTAGACAATTGTAAAGCGTGCAAGTTGTAGACATAACTGGTCATTTACCTATTCTCTTAATCCTACACCTAACATTTTTCCTCTGCTATATACTGTGAGTCTGACAGGGATGGGAATCTGCAAACTACACTTCTCAGGCACTTTTGCCATCCAGCTGCTTCTTAATTTCCACCAGAATGAACTGTTGAGGGTGTCCGAGGGCAGCAGAGAAGACCTGCCCATTGTAAATGGCTATTTCAGTGGCTGTCGAAGCACCGGCGAGTGGGGCTTCCTGGCCCCAGCAGTCCTGGCTGACGGGCCCTCTCATCAGCAGGAACACTAGTAGCTCCTGATATCTTCATTTTGCTTCTTCAATTTTGTTCTTTATTCCCTCTAATACTTTTGTACTAAATCTCTTCTCTTTGAAATTCCAGGAGTGACTTCTGTTTCCAGACTGGGTTCTGATATATGTCTGTTGTGTTATTCAATTTCTATTGAATAACCTGTGACCATAAAGTTTAAGGTGTAAATATTTCTTCTGGGTTGAGTCATCATTATGATATATTGATATATTGATTCATTAGTCATGATATATTGTATATGATTCAGTAGTATATGATATATTGATTCATTAGTCATAAAAGTGGAACTTTATTAGAAATGCAGCTCTTTAAGATATGGATGGAGCTGTTATTTTTCAATTAAGTCAAATATCCCATGAATCACTATTTAGTATGGCTTGAATGACATAGGGGTAAGCATCATTCTATATTTTGTCATTTGATAGAAATCTTGTTCATATGAATGAATAGATGAAGACGGAAGGAGTTTTTGTCTGTCTTTTAGCAATGTCATTCAATTTTTTGAAACCCTTCCTTGCTTTATTTGAAAAACCACTGTGAACTATCATCAAAAATTTTTTTAATGATCCAGCATTTGACAATTTCATTAAGTTGTCTTTCTCCTTTACCTTTGTTTTTTTTTGTTTTTTTTTAGGTGAAACCATCTGACTTAAAAAAGGATTGTAGTGACACCAAGGCATCCATTGTCCCTCAGTTGGTACTTCAGAGAATATTTACTTCAGAATCATGTTCCTTAAAAAGACTGCATACGAAAGATATGCCCTGATTTTATAAAGTAGAAGGTGAGTGCATAAAGAATGAGGGAAATAAATGCCAGGCTCATGTTTTCAGGCAGATCATTTACAGGAAAGATTACTTACAGGAATTGAGAATATGTAAATAAATCAAGCTACCTGGGTTGGTTTGCCCCCTAAAAAGTCTTGCTCTCCTAAGGTAGGAATACCCCAATCTGAAAGCTGCTGACTTTAAGAGTGCTATCCAAAGAAGGAGCTAAATAATAGAACACCCAGTATAACTCACAGTCTTCGTAAACATTCTGTATTTCTATCCTAAACTTGCTATACTTGTTATTTCCTGTGTGAAGTTCTCCATTCTTCTCAATTCTGCTCTTCCCTTTTAAATAGGGAGAAAATAACTTATCAGTAACATTACTCACTCTTAATTTCTCCTGTACTGAGCAGAACATGTCTGTCGTTTATTTATTTCACATTGAAATATCTTTTGACCAGATCTGTATTCTGTTACATTTTAAGAACATATTAATTGCAGAAAGTTATAAAAGTAGTGACACAGATGAGGAATAGAGGAGACTTTGCCACATTCTTGGTTTTTAAATAGACTCCATTTATACATTTATGCAGTTATTTGCTCTCTCTGGCTGGATTTTCTTCTCTAAAAATTACATACACACTGAACCCCTGAGTCTGGTTTCAACGGGAAAGCCCTTTAACTTAAGATAACACAACTCTGACGCATCGGTGCCGCCCTTGGAGATCAACGTGGAACATCATATAAACTCAGAAACTTCTCATTTGGCTCTTTCAATTTGATGGTCTGTCCATATCATGGCAGACTTGGGGGAACATTCTTTTAGTTTTACTTTTCCCTTAGGAGTGTAGATAATCTTGTTAATCTTAGAAGTCTTATTTATTGTCTTTTATGGAGGTATTCAGTGGCAATATTTATTATTATTTAAAATATACTTAGATTCATGAAAAATGTCCACACTAGTAGAAAGCATGTAACAGTAATAAGCTCACTTTTCTGGAGCTTTGTCATAACATAATCACAATAGTGTTGTTTTGCTTTACGGGATTAAATAAGCCTGACAGAAATTCCAAAATGATGAATCTTGTTGGATAAGCTAAATTATTTTATATTATTTTACTACACTATCACCTGTATTACTGAATTGACATTTTTAATTACTGGAACTTTTATCTCTATTGATAAGTCAGAATAAAGTTAAGGAGAATGTTATATACCTCAGCATATTGGCAGTCATCCTGCAATATTAACTGCCCTTTCCTTCTTAAAATGTTATCTTCCTTTACCTCTCATGATACCACATTCTCTCAATTTTCTTCCTATCTCTCTGCCTGCTTTAACAAAATTTGATGTACGTTTATCCTCTGCCACCTGATTTCCCAGAGCCTAGTCAGAATGGCTAAATATCTGCTTAAATAAAATAAAAATCCTGTTGCAATAAATAGTTCTCTACTTTTTCTAGCTAAAAATCATACATTTGTCAGTTAGCTTCTGTAAGCCTGAATTTTTGCTTTGTAAAAGGATTATGTTCTCATACCATAATGACATATGCCCTTACATGCAAATGAAAACAACTAAATTGATTATTTACAAAAAAACAACATATTATTACTTGTGTGTGGCTGTTCTATAATAAACTCTTAAAATGTTTTTAAAAATGTATATAGTTGTAAGTGATCTTTCCATTAACATACTGTACTCCTCACTACATAGGTGAGGAAGCAAGTTTAAAAATTTAACAACTGGAGCAAGCACACAAAATTAAAAACAGCACTAACATTAGATTAATGCTAATGCTTTTTATCTTTAACCTGCATTTAGTAAGTGAAGTTTGTTAGCATAATAACTCATCAAGAATTTTATCCATTATTTTCATAAAATAAACTTGTAGGACTTCTGGGAAGATGGCAGCGTGAGCAGGGAGGAGGAAATCTCCTCCCAAAACCAAATATATTTATGAAAATACAACGAATACTACTATTCCTAAAAAGAGACCAGAAGATACAGTACAACAGCCAGGCTACAGCTACACCTGCAAGAACCCAGAGCCTCACAAAGCGGGTAAGATACAAAGCTGCGACCCGGTGGGACCCGAGCACTCCCCCACCCCAGCTCACCAGCAGGAGGAGAGGATTCAGAGCGGGGAGGGAGTGGAAGTACACGCCCACGAAATAACCAGCCCTGGTGATCTGCGCCGGGAGCACTGACACACTTCGCACAGTGTATCAGAGATTGGAGAGACAGAGGTGCAGGATCCAAGACAGCAGGTCCACTCAGCTGGTTCCACGGGACAAAAGAAAAGGTTGCGCTTTTTTAGGGGTCTGAGAGAGACAGGGGCCCAACAGAGGAGCAGGATCCTCCCAGTGCACTCAGCCAAGCAGGCTGGGAGTCCTGGGGAATTTTGGTCCCCTTGGACTGCAGCTGGAAAAGCAGTTGCACGCAGACTTCCCACAGAAATCAGCAGCCTCGCATTCGTTCCATCCCTAGCCAGAGTCACAAAGGGTCTGGTAGAGCAGCATGGCCCGGCTGAGGGGCTGCAGCTGCGGAATAGTGGAGCAGCAGCGCCACCTACAGGGTACTCACAGAATATACACCTGGCGGGCGTTTTTTGTTTTTTTTTTCCTCTATTTTCCCTTTCTTCTTTTTTTCTTTTTCTGACCACTTCTATCGCCATGAAAAAACAGAGGAATATGGTACAAACAAAGCTTACCCAGAAAACCCCAGATAAGACAACCCCAGAGAGGGAGCCTGATGGGATGGACATGCACAATCTTCCTGAAAAAGAATTCAGAATAAAAGTCATAACCACACTGATGGATCTACAGAGAAATATGCAAAAGCTAAGGAGGAAGTGAGGAAAGACAATGCAGAGATGTGACAAGCGATTGACGGGCTTAGCACCAGACTGGACATGAGGCAAGAGACTGTTAATGGAATAGAAATCAGAGAACAGGAATACAGAGAAGCTGAGGCAGAGAGAGATAAAAGGATCTCTAGGAATGAAAGAATTTTAAGACAACTGTGTGACGAATCCAAATGCAACAATATTCGCATTACAGGAGTACCAGAGGAAGAAGAGAGGGAAAAGGGGATAGAAAGTGTCTTTGAAGAAATAATTGCTGAAAAATTCCGCAAGCTGGGGAAGAAAATAGTCTCTCAAACCATGGAAGCCTACAGATCTCCCAACACAAGGGACCCAAGGAAGACAACACCAAGACACATAATAATTAAAATGGCAAAGATCAAAGATAAGGACAGAGTATTAAAGGCAGCTAGAGAGAGAAAAAAGATCACCTACAAAGGAAAATTCATCAGACTATCATCAGACCTCTCAAGAGAAACCTTACAGGCCAGAAGAGAATGGCATGATATATTTAACATAATGAAACAGAAGGGCCTCGAGCCAAGAATATTGTATCCAGCACAAGTATCATTTAAATTTGAGGGAGGGATTAAACAATTTCCAGACAAGTGAAAGCTAAGGGAATTTGCCTCCAATTAACCACCTCTTCAGGATATCTTAAAGGGATTGCTCTAGATGAAAACACCCCTGGGGCTAAAAAGAGGTCATGAGAGACAATAAAATCATAGCAAAGAAAGCAGGCCATCCAAATACTAACTAAAGGCAAAGAATAAAACACCTAGTATACAAGGAATGGAGGAGGTATAAGAAGGGAGAGAAATAAAGAATCACCAGACTGTGTTTACAATAACGTAACAAAAAAGTTAAGTTAGACTGTTACATAGTAGAGAAGCTACCCTTGAACCTTTGGTAACCACGAATCTAAAACCAGCAAAGGCAATAAGTACATATCTATCGATGAACACCCTAAATGTAAATGGACTGAATGCACCAATCAAAAGACACAGAGTTACTGAATGGATAAAAAAGAAAGACCCATCTATATGCTGCTTACAGGAGACACACCTCAAACCCAAAGATATACACAGACTAAAGGTGAAGGGATGGAAAAAGATGTTTCATGCAAATAACAAGGAGAAAAAAGCAGGTGTTGCAGCACTTGTATCAGACAAAATACACCTCAAAACGAAGAAAGTAACAAGAGATAAAGAACATTACATAATGATAAAGGGGTCAGTCCAACAAGAGGATAAAACCATTTTAAATATATATGCACCCAGCACAGGAGGGCCGACATATGTGAAACAAATACTAATAGAATTAAAGGAAGAAATAGAAAGCAATGCATTTATATCAGGAGACTTCAACACACCACTCACTCCAAAGGACAGATCAACCAGACAGAAAATAAGTAAAGACACAGAGGCACTGAACAACACACTGGAACAGATGGACCTAACAAACATCTACAAAACTCTACACCCAAAAGCAGCAGGATACACATTCTTCTCAAGTGCACATGGAACATTTTCCAGAATAGACCACATACTAGGCCACAAAAAGAACCTCAGTAAAGTCAAAAATATTGAAATCCTACCAACCAACTTCTCAGATCACAAAGGTATAAAACTAGAAATGAATTTTAGAAAGAAAACAAAAAGGCTCACAAATACATGGAGACTTAACAACATTCTCCTAACTAGTCAATGGGTTGACGACCAAATCAAAACAGAAATCAAAGAATATATGGAGACTAATGACAACAACAACACAAAGTCACAACTTCTGTGGGACACAGCAATGGCAGTTCTAAGAGGAAAGTATATTGCAATCAAGGCCTATTTAAAGAAGGAAGAAAATTCCCAAATGAATAGTGTAAAGACACAGTTACTGAAATTGGAAAAAGAACAAATGAGACCCAAAGTCACCAGAAGGAGGGACATAATAAAGATCAGAGAAGAAATAAATAAAATTGAGAAGAACAAAACAATAGAAAAAAATCAATGAAACCAAGAGCCGGTTCTTTGAAACAATAAACAAAATAGATAAATCCCTAGCCAGATTTATTAAGAGAAAAAGAGAATCTACACACAAAAACAGAATCAGAAATGAGAAAGGAAAAATAATGACAGACCCCACAGAAATACAAAGAATTATAAGAGAATATTATGAGAATCTATATGCTAACAAACTGGAAAACATAGAAGAAATGGACGTTTTAGAAAAATACAGCCTTCTAAGACTGACCAAGCAAGACACAGAAAAGCTAAACAGACCAATCAACAGCAACGAAATTGAATCGGTAATCAAAAAACTACCTAAGAACAAAACCCCCAGACCAGATGGATTCACCTCTGAATTCTACCAGACATATAGAGAAAAAATAACACCCATTCTCCTTAAGGTTTTCCAAAAAATAGAAGAGGAGGGAATACTTCCAAACTCATTCTATGAAGCCAGCATCACTCTAATACCAAAACCGGGCAAAGACCTCACCAAAAAAGAAAATTACAGACCAATATCCCTGATGAACGTAGATGCAAAAATACTCAACAAAATATTAGCAAACCGAATTCAAAAATACATCAAGAGGATCATACACCATGATCAAGTGGGATTCATCCCAGGGATGCAAGGATGGTACAACATTCGAAAATCCATCAACATCATCCACCACATCAACAAAAAGAAGAACAAAAACCACATGATCATCTCCATAGATGCTGAAAAAGCATTTGACAAAATTCAGCAATCATTCATGATTAAAACTCTCAACAAAATGGGTATAGACGGCAAGTACCTCAACATCATAAAGGCCATATATGACAAACCCACAGCAAACATCATACTTAACAGTGAGAAGCTGAAAGCTTTTCATCTAAGATCGGGAACAAGACAGGGATGCCCACTCTCTCCACTGTTATTCAACATAGTACTGGAGGTCCTTGCCATGGCAAACAGACAACACAAAGACATACAAGGCATCCAGATTGGTAAGGAAGAAGTGAAATTGTCACTATTTGCAGATGGCATGATATTGTACATAAAAAACCCTAAAGACTCCACTCCAAAACTACTAGAACTAATATCTGAATTCAGCAAAGTTGCAGGATACCAAATTAACACACAGAAATCTGTTGCTTTCCTATACACTAACGATGAACTAACAGAAAGAGAAATCAGAAAAACAATTCCATTCACAATTGCATCAAAAAGAATCAAATACCTAGGAATAAACCTAAGGAAGGAAGTGAAAGAACTGTACTGTGAAAACTACAAGACACTCCTAAGAGAAATTAAAGAGGACACTAACAAATGGAAATGCATCCCATGCTCTTGGCTAGGAAGAATAAATATTGTCAAAATGGCTATATTACCTAAAGCAGTCTACAGATTCAACGCAATCCCTATCAAACTGCCAACAGCTTTCTTCAATGAACTGGAACAAATAATTCTAAAATTCATATGGAACCACAAAAGACCCCAAATAGCCAAAGCAATCCTGAGAAGGAAGAATAAAACAGGGGGAATTATGCTCCCTGACTTCAGGCTCTACTACAAAGCCACAGTAATCAAGACAATTTGGTATTGGCACAAAAACAGACCCACAGACCAGTGGAACAGAATAGTAAATCCAAACATTAACCCAAACATATACAGTCAATTGATATTTGATAAAGGAGCCTTAGATATACAATGGGGAGATGACAGCCTCTTTAGCAGCTGGTGTTGGCAGAACTGGACAGCTACATGTAAGAGAATGAAACTGGACTACTGTCTAACCCCATACACAAAAGTAAACTCAAAATGGATCAAAGACCTGAATGTAAGTCAGGAAACCATAAAACTCTTAAAAAAAACATAGGCAAAAATCTCTTGGACATAAATATGAGCGATTTCTTCATGAACATATCTCCCCAGGCAATGGAAACAAAAGCAAAAATGAACAAGTGGGACTATATCAAGCTGGAAAACTTCTGTACAGCAAAGAACACCATCAGTAGAACAAAAAGACATCCTACAGTATGGGAGAATATATTCATAAATGACATATCCGATAAGGGGTTAACATCCAAAACATATAAAGAACTCACGCACCTCAACAAACAAAAAGCAAATAATCCAATTAAGAAATGGGCAGAGGACATGAATAGACACTTCTCCAAGAAGAAATTCAGATGGCCAACAGGCACATGAAAATATGCTCCACATCGCTAATCATCAGAGAAATGCAAGTTTAAACCACAATGAGATATCACCTCACACCAGTGAGGATGGCCAACATCCAAAACACAAACAACAACAAATGTTGGCGAGGATGTGGAGAAAAGGGAACCCTCCTACACTGCTGGTGGGACTGCAAATTAGTTCAACCATTGTGGAAAGCAGTATGGAGGTTCCTCAAAAAACTCAAAATAGAAATACCATTTGACCCAGGAATTCCACTCCTAGGAATTTACCCTAAGAATGCAGCAGCCCAGTTTGAAAAAGACAGATGCACCCCTATGTTTATTGCAGCACTATTTATAATAGCCAAGAAATGGAAGCTACCTAAGTGTCCATCAGTAGATGAATGGATAAAGAAGAAGTGGGACATATACACAATGGAATAAATATTATTCAGCCATAAGAAGAAAACAAATCCTACCATTTGCAACAACATGGATGGAGCTAGACTGTTTTATGCTTAGTGAAATAAGCCAAGCAGAAAAAGACAAATGTCAAATGATCTCACTCATGTGGAGTATAAGATCAAAGAAAAAAACTGAAGGAACAAAACAGCAGCAAACTTACAGAACCCAAGAACAGACTAACAGTTACCAAAGGGAAAGAAACTGAGGAGGATGGGTGGGAAGGGAGGGACAAGGGTGAAAAAAGCACATTACGATTAGCAGACGTAATGTTGGGGGGCATGGGGAGGGCTTTACAACTCAGAGAAGACAAGTAATGATTCCATAGCATCTCACTACGCTGATGGACAGTGACTGTAATGGGTTTGGTGGGGGGGACCTGATGAAGGGGTAGTTTAATAACCATAATATTGCACATGTATTGGAGATCAATGATACCAAAATAAATTATTAAAAAAAAACTTGTATAATGCTTTTTTCTTTTCTGTATTCTTATTTTAACATTGCTTATCTGGGTTCTGATCACACAAGATCCCTCAGAGGTACGAAGTCAAAACATTGGGTTTGTGAGTTCATAATAAAGGAATATAGTGTAAGCTGTCATGATTTTAGTAAGAGGGATGAGTTTGATTATCCCCCTTTCCTATTTAAATATTTATTTTAATTTTTTTCCATTAAAATTCCACATGTAATTGGGTTATTAAATAAACCAAAATCTAAGGCTTTACTTTACTGGATATAAAAACGGGTTCATTATTTTTCCTACCACTGACTTCAAAATATTTCATTGTTTCTCTTCTCCATCTCTCAGAAACAATTTAAATCCCTTAGTTTTTTGAATACTCTTAGGCATTTCAGGAAAAATTCCAGTTCTAACAATGATAGTATAGTTTTTATTAGATTGACCCAACAAAGAATAACAATTGTAAACACGGATCAAATTTTAAAATTACACAATTTGAAAATCATATTGGAGATCAACTGAAAGCAGCCAGGAACAGAGGGCACAAATGGGTTATATAAATCAAGTAGTAAATTGTAAACCTAAGCCCAACTACTCAATCATTCATCAGGGAGACATAATAATTAAAAATATGTATGCACCTAATAACAGAGCTTCAAAAGATGAAGCAAAACCTGACAGAAATAAAACAGAGATATTTAAACACCTCTCTAAGAACTGAAAAGGAGAAAAATATAAGTAAGGACAGAACTATACCACTTAGACCCCAAAACTAAATAATTAGGTCCTAAGTAATCAAATAACATTGCACTAAAAAAAATGATATGAATTGTGTTTGTAAATTGCGTTGTGACTTCATCATGTATCATGTACTGACAAAGTATTTGGAGTATAAGTTTGGCAAAGGTAAAGCCTTGTACTAGATATTTTTCTATTATAGGAAATATTTTAAGATTTTGTTTTATTTTTTCACCACTTTTTCTTTCCACAAACTTCATAAAGTAGTATTTGCTGAGAATTTTTATATGAAATAGCTTCTAGAAGTTATAACCTTTAGACACATTATAGATAAATAAATAAATAAATGCTTACCTTAAATACCAGTTCTCCTACCAATCCATTCCACGTCCCATCTTCTTGTGGGCTTCCATATTTGTGATCCGGTGCAACATAAATTTCATAGTTAAAACCCAGGTAGTTAGATAAGGCATCCAAAACATCAATGGAGAAGCCCTGGTATTTCTTCGGTTTACCCAAGACATTTTCAGAGACCATTACAAAAGGTTCTTCCTATATGGGAAATAAGAGAAATACTTGATGTGTGTGGATCTATATATATTGCTCCCTAAAAGCTGAGATTAATTCTTCAAAGAGCTTTGCTTACCAATGGCCTAAAAATCGCTAAGAGAATTAACTTAGAAGTATAACTTATGTGTTATTAATGCAAAGTAAACAATGTTTAATTACCTAATGTCTTTTCATCTCTCATTTAATTTCTACTATATCAAAAATCAGATAAAAGTGACTGCAAATCTTCAGGGAACATGAATTCATTTTCCTTGCTATCTCAGGATCAAAATAAAATTCACCAATCATAAAACCACATTTAAGAAACTGTGAATTTATTGTATCTATTTTCAGGTAGTTTTTATCTATATATTCAAAAATATATAAAATAATGTGTTAGTACATGTAATATACATAAAAGTCTCTGAAAATGTAAAATAAAGTTCTAAGAACACACATATTTAGCTAAAATTTATAATTAGTATCACATTTACTGGGAGTTATTTGATAAGTAATTTTGAAAGTTGGAAATAAAAACGAATTTCATTGCAAAAATAGCTTCTCTACTACTGCAATAAGATATTCACTTACCGTTTTGGTAAATTGTATAATTTAGTAAATTCAGCAAATTGATTTCTCCATCCCCCTATTTTGCCATTTTGCATTTTTGTCATTTTACACTTAACAAATAGACCCCTTCCACTTTTTAGAAAACCTGGACTTGAGAGGGCTTAGTTTGTTTGAAACACGCTGGAAGATCACAGAAAATTAGCTGATCTATTCTTTAATTTCAAGAATTTGTTCAGAAATCTTGCAGGAGCAGTAATATTTACAGATAACCATTCATAGTGTACATAGTCCATCCAGCCCTCTGGTCAGGTTTAAATCTATCCTGGGTCTAAGCCAGAATACTAAAAAGATTTTACCCTTGTATCATTTTTCCTCAGGAACTCGCAGATCAGCCTTCACTGAGATATAAAATAATACTTTGCTTTTGAGTTTTATTTAGACACTAAGTAAAGTACCTTATGAAATCACTGTATCTATTATAGGATGTTATCCACCATAGCATTCAGTTTTTCCCTAAAACTTATGATGAAATAAATTTTGAATTGTTCAGAGCCAAGACAACTTCATCATGCTTCAATAATACCTTTTTTAAAATAATAAAATTAATCTATCTAGTGATTTGAGTATCTCTTTTCACTCTGGATGTCCAGAAGGCCGGTTCTGGGTTTGATGCTCATCTACAACTATGTTGATATTAGTATTTGTAATGTTTTTTAAGTCTTGTTTTTCTAAAGTACTGGTGTTTTTTTCTTATTAAGTTTGGTCTTATTTAACTTTCATATCTTATCTTAAAGTAAAATAAATCAGTAAATGAATAGGTAGATAAAGGAGGTGACTGCTATTTGGTCTTCAGTAGCTGTTCTTCTTTTCTTCACTAATTATATATTAAATATATTTATGTAATAACATATATGTATGTTATATTAAATATGCTAAAATATGCTTAATAGTTACATATTAAATATATTATTTATATTAATTGCATATATTACATATATATTTATTATGTTTTATATTATTTATAATTACATATACCAATAATTTTATATATTATATATATATAATTTTAGCACTACTAAGAATAATAATAATCCAGTCTCCCTTTAGGCAAGGTGAGACCATGCAACTAACTCTGGCTAATGTGTAACCAGATGGTTTTGTACAGATGTTTTTGTGTCCTTTCTACTTCCTTCCAGCTGGAATGAACACATAATGGCCAGAGCTCTGGTAATAGTTTTAGATCACACATAAGGAAATAAGACAGGAGTCTATTCACTGATGCTTGAAATGTTATACCAGACTCTGACTAACTCTCCAGAATTCTAGAATGTAAGAAAAAAAGACCTTTCAATCTTTTGTTGTTAAGCTCTTGATTTTTTCCATTTATAGTAATATCTGATGCTAATGAACGTTGATTGATAGATCAATAGATGAGAGGTTCTAATAATACTGACTTGCTTAACTAAATGACATCAAATGGGTGAAAACTAAAAATTCAATCAATCATTTAATATTATGTGTAAAATACAGAACATCTTAATGATTCCAAGTAATTATATATTTTTAAATGTATAATAATCTTCCAGATATTTGGTAGAATTTGCTACTGTTTATTTGGTTGTTTCAACAAAATATAGACCTAGCTAATGCCTATGGATTGTACAAACACTCTGAAGTAGGTCATGAAGTCATTAAACTCAGAACAGACTAAAGAATTCCAAAATAAGATCATATTCAGAGAGCATGTAAATTAGGTTAGGAAATTCTATAATTAATTGGGCATTGATTATTTATATTGTTATAAATTCTAGCAATAGAGCATGTCCTTATTTCCTTTTACATAACTCATTCATTTCTATATTTTGAATGTCTTTCCATTGATAAACCAATGAAAAGATGATTCATGGAAGATCATATTTGACTGGTACCTCTACCAATAATTGTGGACATATATATTCTCTATCCATGGCCTTCAAAAAACTAATAAATCTCTCAAGTTTAATAGAAATTAAATCATCAGGAAGTTGAATAACACTCTTCAGAATGACACACAATTAAGAATAATAATTAATTGTACTGCAGAACTAAATGGTCCATGTGGCAAAACAATATCCCAATGTATGTTTTGATATGAAATATTAATTTTTTTCTTTTTTACTCACATCTCTTTAGAATAATTGTTTAGTATGTTAAATTATTTCCCTAATATGTCAAATTTTCCTCTCAAAATGATTTTTAATACCAAATTTCAAAGTAAATCCCTAGGCAAATAGATCTCTTTCAGAGGTCTGTTGTCAAAATCTGGTCCTAGCAACATCAGCTAAAATTGCTTAAAGATAACAAATAACAATGGTTATACTAAGGGTTCTTTTTAAGAGGGTTGATGAATTATTGATGAACATGCTTTTTAAATTTTATGCCCTAAATAAACCCTTATTACATCCTATCACTTATCTTCAAGATCAATGTCTTTAAGCTTTGTTTCTAAGCTCTGTTACAGATTTGGATCATTATTCATAAATTCTACCTCAGACCAGTTGTGCTTTATGAGGACAATCAGCCAATATATTGGACAGGTAAACATAGTGGAAGAAATTAGATTGAAGCCCCGAGACCTATAATAGAAATGATACTTGTTCCTTCTCTATGGCCATACTGAGCTTGGTTTAATCACTTTTATCTATGCACTTAGGTCCAAAATTTATTCACTCATTGATTCATCCATTTAACATGCACCGAGCAGCTACAGCATCCAGTCACTACATTCAGTATAGTGAGAGATGTGATGAAAATCATGGGCACCACTTTTAAAATAAATATGACCTAGTATTGGGAAAAGCCATGTACTCAAAAAATACAAAGCAAAACAAAAGCAACCCACACTGTAACTGGTACAAACAAAACACCAGAGAAATACAATGGAAGCTGTAAAAAATGAAAACCACCATTTTGGGGATTACCAGCTATGCATTATTTTAATAGATAGGAAAAATAAGGAACAAAATTTTCAACTTAAGTACACACAGAACTACAGAAGATGATGTCACATTTATTCATTTTACTTCAACTTTATCTCTTTGTACCTCAAATTTTTCAATCTATGAATTAAAATCTAGGACTCCATAATTTGTCTCAAATTTTAACATAATTTAAATTGGTGTAAAACTGGCAGAGACTCTGGATGCCCGAGGGAAAAAAAAATAATCCTCTCTAGAGGAAAGTGTTAATTTTAGGTCTTACATTATTCCTTCAAATAATTGTTTTAACATAATGTCCAAAACAAAAGTCAAAAATAACATTTAAATGGAAATTACATCTCATATGTAGAAACATCAGAAATAATATACAACAAAAGTAGGTTTTCAAGAAAACTAAGACACTGAAGTTTTCAAGTGCATATTACAAAAATTAAGTTTACTATGTTTAAAGAAATAAAGGGCACTTTTATATTGGCAGGAAATTGGAAACTATAGTGTCATTACATAATTTTAAAAAGAATTCAACAGGATTTAAAAAATAGAAAAGACGATGACCAATATTAACTAAATGACTGAGTTTATCAGCAGATTAGAAATAGATGAAGAGAGAGTTAGTGACCTGTACAGAATTAATAACCCAGGTGTCTCACCTGTGAGTTTCAGCCCCAGGCAGGTTCACTATGGATTTGGTGAGACCAAGAAATGACAATGGAACATACTTGGGGTAAAAGGGTTTATACCTGGCTTTATTCTCACGGTGGTAGGTTGAGCACTAGAATCATGTCTGCATCCAGCAGCCTGCAGGTCTGTAATCCAACTCTGTCTCTGTCTCCACCCAGAGCCCTGGGTGGAGATCTTTATATAGTGACTCAGTCAATAATGGCTTATTGAATATGGGTGTGGAAGCAGTAACCTAGCAGTAGGCCAAGTACATCATCAAGTAGTTTAGGGTCAGGTGAGGATCCTGGCCATAGGAGCTTCCTTGTTCCCCAAACCAGGAATAAATGAATAGATATTGCTATAGCAAGAATAAAGAGATGAGAAGTGGAAAGAGAGGTGGTCTGATTATATCAAATATTGTTAGGGATATGAAGAAATAGGAGGTATCATTCACTCTTGCAGATGTTTAATTGCTACAACTACTTTGGAAAACATTTTCATATATCTAGGAGAGAAGGAAGATATTTATAAACAAGTTAATTTTGCCAGTTTTTGAGTGTTAAATAGGTAATTATTTCATAGGAAAATATGTGTAGTAATGCCATAGCAATTTCACTACTTGGGAATAAATTCTAGAGAACGTTGGGAGCCAAAATATATGCCTAAGAATGTTTATGGCAACATTATTTGTAGTAGTCCAAAACTGTAATCTAAAAATCCAAATGTCCATCAACATGGAAAAGATAGATACAATACATATAAATATATTGGTATATTGATGCAATGTAAAATTATAACTATAAACAATAATATGTATGCTTTAAAAGAATAATATTAAGTGAAAAAAGCAATACTCAAAACAGCTTGCTTTCATTTTTGTAATGTTAAAAAACAGGTGAAATTAACTGTGTACAGAAGGATTCATACTCAGGTGGAGACACTGTAAAGAAAATCAAGTAAGTGCTCACCTCTGGGTGGTTAGCTCTTGGATGCTGGGGATAAGATTAGAAAGATGCACACAGAAAGATGGCTCCAGCAGAAGTGATGATATTCTACTTTTTGGTCTGGGTAGTTGTTAAGCAAAAATAAAGTAAAGGCATGTTAAGCGGGACCAGATAATGGAGGGCATTTATACTATGTTAAGGTTTTTGCCTTTTATTTGGCAAGGAACTAGAGCTTTATGGAAGGGGAATAGCATAAACAGAAAGTAATTTTGAGAGCAGACTGTAGAAGGGATTATAGCAGAAGTGAGAACTAGGGGTCCTTTGCAACAGCACAGATGACAGGAGATTATGACCTGTGCCTATTTAACATATACTTTCAATGTGTATGTAGGTGGTTTTGAGTCATAGGGAAAGGTGCGGGGGGAGGTGGGGGGAGAAATTATAAAGTCATGACTTTAAAATTCATTCATTTTCCAGCAGTTAGTTTCAAGGAGTATTAATAGGACTGAATTTAAGCTGGTGAAAACTTGTCTGCCTATTAAATGAAAACAAATTGCAGATTTTGATTTGCTGATCATTTGGATGACACTAAGCACAATCCTCAGCAACTGGAATAAACGAGGCTTTCACAGAATGCCTGTAGTTTATCAATCTAAGTGCATTAGCGCAAGGATCCATAGACCTGCTTGTAGAATAGAGTATTTCAGTGGTTGATAATTTTCATATTAGCAAGGATTTATTCACATCACTTGTCGGGTTATTAGATATTAACTTCATAATTCTGAATTTGTATTCAGTCACTTAAAAAATCTCATACTAATTGCTTACTTGATTTACATTTTTTTGCCACTTGCAGATTTTGTAATTAATTTCCTTATTTTAATAACTATGCAATATTGTTTGCTAGCGATAGAGTTTGAAAAAAACACCTGACATTTTTGATAGGTGCGACCGACCAGCTCTACCAGCAAGGCTTTTCTGAGCGCTGTTTAGAGGTTTTAATATGCACAACTTCAGAGAATGCCAGGAAGGCCAAAACTAGGCATGAGTCACTGAAAATTCCCTACAGTTCTGCTCACACACATAGCTCAAAGACATTAAAGAGAGAACGAAAGTATTTCTTAATGGTCTATTTAAAAATTTTTCCCCATAAAATATGCTCCTGGCTGAAGCAAACAAGAGTCGTCTTTATGCATTGAGTGAGCTTATATCTTGCTTTGGGACGACACATTCTACTTGATATGCAGAATTAATGACCACCATTCTTTTTGAAAAAAACCTCATTATATTTTATAGACCATATATGAATATTTGAAACTTACGTAAATTTAAAAAAAGCTAAAGGTATGTAATTTGTTATTAAAAAGATATCAAAGCACCAGGATAGCAGAGTAAACATGAGGAATATTTGGGGAGGAAAAACAGTCTGGTGTTATAAAGGAAAAGAATATCTGAGTTACATGAAGAGAAGAAAAGTAGGTCATACGGTTATGCAGTAAAAACATTTTTTAAAAGCACTTTTGCAGGAGTATTTTATAGAGTAGCTACCGTTTAGAAAACACTGCACTAAAGTTATCTTTTAAAATCCTGACATAAATATTTTTATCAGACAAAAAGCCATTCTAACTTCCTAAAGCCATATATTACATATTATTTCTGATTCTTATTTTGCAAGCAATCATTTGAATGAAAAGATACTTTAAATTGAACGTAAAGTTAAAGCTATTAGTGTACGAGGTAATTCACTTGAAAAATCAAGTGCTTGATTTTATACATTGCTTCCAAATCATGGTCACATCTTAGAGAGTTAGAGGCTAAATGGAGAGTGGCAAAACAAAAACATGATGTTTATTTTGTTTTCATGAGCATCTAAAAGGAATAGCGGATGCTCTAACTGGGAATACAGGTTATGGAGATAATGGCAATCACAACAATGCTCAGTATAGTGGTTCTCATTGATTTTCTCTAGCATGCATTTGAAGATACATTTTAGGATACAAAGATTTTATGGACCATATGATTACCATATATAAACTTAGAAATATCAGAATCTCAGTTTCCTTTCTGAATATGACTGCTGGATAATATTTTTTGTTTGGTGCAAGTCTACATTATTTTGCTAAATTTAACACCTATGAGACTCTTACAACTGCATGTCCACATGGAAGAGTTGATTCTATTCAATAAATATTGTTAAAATTTGACTGGAGACAGACTACTTTGTAACTTCATTTATCTCAAGGAAAACTATCAAGCACACGTTCTGAGGTATGGCATATTGGCAGAGTGATTTGAGGTATGGCATATTTAACTGAAGATTTTGGTAACATTTAATCCCAGAATAATGATGATATTTACAAACTTTCTGGTTGGTATAGTGCTGTTCCTGTTAAAATATTGTCAAAAACAGTAACACTAATAAATGTTTGTGGTACCTTATGATAAGACTTCTTTTCCATCTGGATATAAAAGTATTTAATAAATAAAAACTGAAGCTAATTAAATATCAGAATAGAGTGGGAAAGCATATAAAGTTGAGCTTGGAATGTTTAGGACTAGTGATATTTCTATCCAAAAAATATTACTTACAGGAAAATAGCAAAAATTCAGGTATTTATTCAGTCATCCAAGAGAGTATTAATATCAGGCTCATGCTAAGAATACAACAGGGAGTAAAGCAAACAATGAACAGACGTCTCTACCCTTCTGGGGCTACATTCTACTGGGAGTGGTAGACAATAAACAAAATGATAATACATATATATATATACTGTTAGATGGTGATAAGTACTGTGGGGGAAAGCTCAACAAATGAGAACAAAGAGCATGTGACAAAGGCCTGTAGCTTCCCTTAGCAAGAGCCTCTGCAGCAAGAGCATCCAGACCGAAGCAAGAGTTAGTGTAAACATGTCAAGCAGGAGTCTGATGTTTGAGAGACAGAAGGGACACTAGCGTGGCAGGAACCGAGGGAGCTGGGGTCAGATAGGAAATGTCTGAGAGCTAATGGCTGTGTGTCAGGTGGAACTTAAGTAGGGCCTTAATGCCCCTGAGATAATTTTAGCTGTTACTTCAGCTGAGCTGGGCAGCCAGATGGGCTCTGAGCAGGGGGATGAGATCTGATGTATTTAACAGTTTACTAAACAGTCGGCAGTCATTGACAGTAGGCTATAATGGGTAAGACAGAAGCTAGAAGACTAATTTGAGTCCTTTGCGATAAACCAGGCGGAGAGTAGATCATGACTTGATAGTGGAACAGGCTGGATGAGAAATAATTGGATTTTCAGTATTTTTTGAATGTAGAGCTGATGGGATTGCTGATATATTGGATGTAGAATTGTAAGTACTTAGTAAAAAGTGATGTAATGCTGTGTATGTCCTCCTTCCTGGACATCCTCAGTAGAGGCATCTGTGTTTAGGCAAGTATAGACTTCTAAGACTCTCTGTATTTTTTATTTGGGATATGTATCATAATTTTATCAGAGGAACTAAAACTTTAAATCAGTAGACTAAAATCCTCAAGGCACATATTCAACACAGAATAAAAGATAGTATTTTGTCAAAATCTACAGGACTGAATACAGAATTAATACACATTCAAATTTAATAAAAGAAAGCATGAAACTCATACTTTGTACTTTTTTCTACATACTTGTGACTCATATAGACATTTAAAAAAGAAATACTGTTTATTGGAAGAAATAACAACCCTTAAAATCATCATCCTTAAAGATCAAATTTTAAAAAGACAAAGTTTAATAGAAAACATTGAGAATGAATTAATTTTGTTCTTTTAATACAACTTTGGGAAATACAAATAAAATAAGAGAGTTACTTAATTTATAACTCATCAGATTGTCAAGAATGAAAAAAATATTAATATTTATCAGCAAGCATATGAAAAAGCAGGCCTTCTTATACAGCACTTATATGTGTTAAAATTGGCACAACTTCTCAGGAAAACAAATTCATAGTAGGAAATCAAATGCCTGTAAGTTTTCATATTATGTTTTTATATCTAAGGAAGAAATCATAAATGAAACAGGTATGTATGTACCTGAAAGAATGTTCATGGCAACTTCTCTACTGAGAAGTCGAAAACAAACTAATTCCAACAAATAGAGATTTCTATTAAAAAATGATCTGTATGATAGATTACTACACAGCACATTCAGTCATCAACCTCAGTGTCTCAGTGCCCTGCTACATAGTCATCTGCTCAGAGTGGGGTCACAGGACATTTTTTAAATGAAGAATAACTTCTTTTGTGATTATTTTGTTTTAGTTGTTTGTCTTATATAGAGATTCAAAATATCATTTAAAAAGCATTACTTTCATTTACATTCCAACATATTTCAGTGAATGAAAAATAATGATGAGTTTCAGCTGGCATACTGGGAATTATATATAATCCTGGATGAATTGATGGATGTTTGAAACAACTATAAAGATAATTTATTAAGTTGCTGAAAAAAATATTTGTTCACAACTGTTATACAAAAAAATATTTACATTAAAAATATTCATGCATATATTGCTAAGTGGGAAGAAAATGTACAAAACTATCCATGAGTGTGTGTCTTAGTAGGGATTGCTGTAACAAATTACCATGGACAGAGTGGCTTAAACAACAAACATTTATTTCACGCAGTCTGGGGGCTAGGAGGGCAAGATCAAGATGCCTGCAGATCTAACTTCTGTTCACTTGGCAGAGAGATCATCCCTCTTACCTCTTATGAGGGCACTTATCTCATTCATGAGGGCCCCACCCTATGACTTACTCACACAGGCTCCATCTCCAAATACCACCATAGTGGGAACTGAGCTTCAACACACATTTTGGGGGAATACAAATACTCAGTTTATAGCAGTGTGTGTGTTTAAAATTGGAAAAATAAAAATTGTAGTACTAATAGAAACAAATACCCATAGAGGATTTACTGTGTGCTGGTGGGCACTTTTCAAATATTCTATGTATATTTATGCCCAATAGTCCTATGAATTTAGAAGCGTAATTACCTGCATTTTATGGATAAGACAACTTAGTTTTGTTTAGCTAGTACATGACAGACACTAAATATGAGTAATTTTTTGGTGGAGGAATTATGGATGATTTTGCTATTAATTCTTATTTTCTGCACTTTATAAATTTTTGTGTTGAATATATATATATAACACTTGTTTCAACACTTGTTGGATAAATTAGTCTGAAGCATGAGAGGCCAGAGGTGGAAATAATTTTTTTTTTTAATTTTCAAGAAAGTAAATGAAATTAGGGATAAAATATAGAGTCAGAAGTGAAATTCTGAATGAAGAGACTCAAATGAAGGAGGCAGAAGGAATAGAAAGATCAGAAGAGAGAAGCAAAGAAATAAAACAGAAATAGACTAATAAACACAGAGAACAGCCTGGTGGTTGCCGTAGGGGAGAGGCGTGAGGAGATGGGTGAAATAGGTGAAAGAGTACAAACTTCCAATTATAAAATAAACTGGTCACAGGGATGAAGGTACAGCATAGGAAATACAGTCAATAATATTGTAATATCTTTGTTAACAGATGGCCACTACACTTACCGTGGTGAGCACTTAGTAATGTATATAATTGCCAAAACACTATGTTGTATACCCAATCTATATAATATTGTACATCAACTATATTTCAATAAAAAAAATAAGAGAATCAGGAGAAGACACTGTTGGAAGATTCAAGAGCAGATGAGATTTCAAGGAGTAAGCTGCCTGTGGATTCTAATGCAGGGAAGAGGTACAGAGTGGTAAGGCCTGCCTGAAAGCTTCCATTCCATGTGTCAAGCAGGAGATCATGATGACCTTTGGAAAAGCAGTTTCTTTGGAGAAGTCCAAATAGAAACCAAATTTCAGTGGTTTGAGAATAAAAATAAATGAAGTGGAGACAGAACCAAAGTCTGACACTTTGCATGACAAAGAATTAATAGAATAAAGGGGAATCAGGATCCAAGAACGCTTTCTCACCCAGACCATATTTTCAGGCTAAAGGAGGAAGCAAATAAAAAATAATGACAACAACAATAAATAACTTTCATTATGCCTGTAATCATCCTTATCACTTAACATTCATCACCTCATTTAGTTCTTGGAATACTCTGGTATTGTTATTACTATTTTATAAATGAGAGAACCAAGATTTGGGAATAGAATAAATGATGTGCCTGAGTTTACAGGGTAGTAAGAAAGGTTGAAATTTGAATCAAATGTTGTCTGATGCTAAGGCCTGTATTCTGAACCATTAATTTATTATACTGCCTTCATCAGCATTTGGGTGTGTATGTGTGCTTGGGGTCAGGGGAAGGAGGTGCAAACTACACAGTGGATAAACGAGAAGGAACTTGGGCTACAGTCTTCTACCACAGGGTGGTGTCAAAGTCAACCTGTCTCTCTTTCCATTCTATTATCTCCCAATTCCTTTTCATTTATAAAGTAGAGCTATTTATACTTTCTTCTTCTTCCAGGTCACACTTTAACTTTAGTTAGTGTATTGATGGGATCACAGTTTTGGCATAAAGATTATTTTGACTGATAATATATGCAATCTTATCTGAACTTCTCTTAATTCACTAAAGCAGAGTCTCCTGAAAATACAGCTGCCATTAACCCACCCCTGAGAAAGTTCCCTGCAAATTCCAGGAAGGAGACAGACTTATCATTCAATTAGCATAAAGAAAAATAGACCCTTCCACATTTTGCTATCAAAGTCCTAAAATCCACTCCCCACAACCCCATTTTTGCTGAGTTGATACATAAACCTTTATCTCTGGGTATTCAGCAAGTTAGTCATTACTGAGTGATTTCTATGTGCACATGTAAATAAACCTTGACTTTTCTCCCATTAATCTGTTGCCAGTTAATTTGCAGGACCCCAAACATTTGAACCTAAGAGGGAAGGGGAAAAGTTTTTCTCCCAGTAGTATCAAGCTTTTTTCCTGAAAGAGTCTCTTCCCTAAAAGGAGATTGGAGAGAACAAGGTGTATGGTAATTTCACTAAACCCATCTAAACCTTTTGTAGAAACTATATTCACTGTTTCTGCCACTGGCCTGCCTGATCTAAGGTTTTTAAGAATAAGGTGACAGGTTTTCTATTTCTAGTGAGCCGAACGCTTTCTAAAGGATGTATCTTTTTCTTTTGATTTTATTACGAAGCACAAAGGAAACTTATAAGAAGTGATTTCCTACATAGAAGGCAGACTCATAAGAGCAGAAAGCAGAAAGCTGCTGATATTTAAAAGCAGGAAAAAAATCTGTGGGGATTTATAAAATTTAGAGAAGTCTGAATTTAAAGCCACAAAGACAATGTTCTGTGTTTCAAAAATTAGTAAGCACATAAAAAGATTACTAGAAGTTTTATAAAAATTAATAATAAGGTGCATAAAAACCTTGTGCCAGCTTGTATAAGGACTGTGATATGAACTACATTATGAATTAATATGGGGACACATTTTAAAGAATTAGAGGGAGGTTCCCATAATTTGATGGAAAATGTAAAGATGTGTGAAACTTTTTTTCATTCCTATGTTTTATAACATAATAAATCGGAATGCTTAGCCTAAAACCAGCTCTAACACTTACCCAGTCTGCGAGATCCTTTACTGGATGGAGCAATGGAGCAAAAGTCACTTAGGAATGATAAAAAATTAGCAACTGGTACTATCTATTCTTGCATTACTCAGCAGATATCCTAAGAATGTTCCCAAATATAACATTAGTATATTGAAATGCATCTTAGTTCTTGGGGCTGATGACCAAAGGCCATTGTTAAAATTTTGAGGGGATTCATAAAACCTAGGTATTTTTCACAGGCTTTGTTCTTGATAAGTGATCACTTTTTCATTCTCCTCAACTTTTAAAAAAGTAAAAGACCTTGCTTTCAAATGCTAATCAGTTCCTTCTTTATTCCCCAGTTGACTTCACAACATTCAGCCTCAATACTTCATTTTCTTGAGTGCTTTATTGACTATGGTCTTGGAGATTACATGTAGCTCAGAACAACATAGAACCTTGTTATTTTTAATTGAACTGCAGAGTACATTGCTTGAAATTCAATGGGAAAAAAATTAGTCTGAACATTTCATTTCCTAACTTCAAATATCATGCCACTAGCAATGGTTAAACATAAAAAAGAGAAAACAAAAGAAAAAAACCCCTTCAAACCTACCAAAGGAAAGAAAAAACCCAAAATTGAAAAGTTCATTTCATTATGCTAACTTCCAGCACCTACAGAACCTGAAATTCCTTGTTGAAAGATTTTAAACATGCGAGATTCACAAATTCAGTTTCCATCATGATGGCCTGTTTGTTTCCAGGTTAAAATAATTAGCACACAGTGTATATGGAGACACTGCGCAATGACACTTTTAAACCCCAAACTCTTTGTATTTCGACTGATCTTTAAAAATCTCAAGGGTGTATTCTGAAAGTGTGTGCCTTTACCTTCCTTTCCTTGACCAACTTTTCCATTTCTGGGACCTTCCTGCAGTCTGGTGCTTCTCTCCTTCATTGGCTCTCACCCCACCTCCAGAGACAGCTGAATTTTAAAAGCTGTTAGTGTTCTGGAAACTGAGCATTCCCAAGCTCCCAACAAGCTATTCCCAAGCTGGGTGCTGTTTGGAGGTATCTCTATTCATTTCAGACCACTCTAGAGTGTCAATTAGTGCAAGGATAGTGACTTGATAAATGATCCCTTGTTGGTCAAAACCTGTTGAGACAGGGACCATGATCTTAGACAGACTAGGGGGAGGGCCTCTGGAAAAAGCAAGGCAGGATATTTGCAGAGAGAGCAATGTAACTACATGCAAGGAAACCCCCTACCAAAACTCTGTGTTAGATATTAAGCTCTAGAGTCGTTCTTCAGTAAGATCAGTTAGTATTCCTCAGATAAAGATGAGTAGCGCATGTTATTATGCTAATCATCTGTGAGCATGTGTAATATTCACTTTAGCATGCTAAAAGGCCCAGGCCTATGTGCTGTCTTTCCTCCTTCAGACATGATGAGGTGATTTGCAAACTGGGCAACTAATTTAGCATGCAGACCCAGCCATAAACAACACAGTAAAAGGCAGGAAAGATTCCACCTTAAAGATAAGATTGCATTTTAACACCCAGGAAGTTTAAGTAAGATTCTTAACTTACTCTTTAGCAAACAGACTATACCTCAGCCCACCTTGGGGACTGGGCAGGCAGCCTTTTGATATGCTCCCAGACCAAGACACGGGTATCCCAGAGAGAAATCAAAGCAGGAAATTCCTTATGTTAAGTGAATTCTAAATATTCAGGGACCACTTAACAAGTCCACACTTCTAAGCCTTTTTTCACATTCCCAAAAATCCTCAACTGCCTATAAAATCCCTAGACAACGCACCACCACAGGCTCTCTTGTTCCCTCCTGGCCAGGAGCTCTGTCCTCTCACTGTATCTCTCAATAAAAGCCTCTCCCTGGCTCTCCTACTTCGGGTGTTTGCAAAATTCATTCTTCGACTCCGCAAACAAAAACCCCTGGCATCACTGTGACTGTGCCTTTGAAAGAACCCGAATCCCACTTGAAACCTAGCTTCCTATTGGTAAGACTATCATCTGACGCCGTGTTTTTTGAGAGGGACTGGGAAAGCTTTCAGGGTTTTCTCAAAATTTATTTCCTTGTAAACTGAAATCTAATAATTATAGCATTTTAATTCAAAATACCGTTTTTCTCTACATTTCTTAGAAGACAGCTCTAAGATGTAATCAAGGACAACTTTCTGTGACTTTTTTTTTGGCATCTGTTTACATAATGCTACTTTATAATAGCTGTAAAATAGCAACACTACCACCATGATATTGTTCAGAAGTGGCAGATGAAAATGCATGGTCCTGATGAAAAGCTGGACCTTTTGAGAGGGCAACATTTAAAACACTGAAATAGCAAGATGCGTGGGAATATCCTACTTTATGTAAGTTTGCTCACTGAAATAACTATTAATTACTACATAATACAAAGATAAATACTTGCTTTTCATATATCCTTTAAATGTCTTGGTACAATAAGGTCCCCCCTAGAATAAAACCATTCTCAAAAGTCTCTGTATGAACTCTGAGTATTGGTCTGCTTTCTGCCGTCTTTGTCCAGCTTTAGTATGCATGCCTGTATAGCCTAGTATCCAGCCAAGACTCAAACAGATCCTATGCAAATTTCTGCAGGTATTATCTAGACAGATACTATTTTCCAGAACATGTCCCCAAAATACCAACCACCTCAATCTTCTCAAACTTTAGTCTCTAACTTCTCAACAGTAAGGCTGACAGTATGTTTGGGATCTATATCTCTGTGCCTCCAGTATGGAAATTACTACCTACTAAGATATGGGGTGATTGCTGGGATCATTTAATTGTTTCCAACCTCTTAGGAATCAAAATCCTTTTTACCAATTAATCAATGTCTAAAAATGTTTCCATACTTTGCTCAATTTTCTAGTTGTTTATTGCAGGAATTTAGTGCAGTCCTTGTTACTACATCATGGCTGGGAGGGAGTCAGACAAGCAAGGATTCAATGCTTATTTTTGCCACAAATGTAACTTGAATAAGTTATTTAATTATCTCTATGTCTCAGCCATATAAACAAAATACAAATAATAATCTTGAGGGACCCATGAAGACTGGAGATATTAAAATACCTAGAATAAAATCTATTAGTTAAGTGTGCCCTAAATATTCGCTGGTAACATTATCTGTGAGCTTTAATGGTCATTAATTCATTAATATATAACTTTGTAACTCTAACGTGTAAAATATACATAGAGGAATCTGCATCAGAAGAATCTCTCTAGTTTTTATATTTGTATTCATGTTCATTTCTGAAAAATTGTATATAGAATTGTTTTTGTTTTTGTTTTGTAACTATGCTAAACTACTTCCTTGGCAAAAAATAATTTAAAACTTCATGGTCACCTTAACATTTGGGTTCCTGTCAGATACAGTGGTATAATATAAAAGTGGTATAAAAAATGAAGTATATAATATAGTTTATTTAACTTTGGTTAGACTATTGCAGAAGTTATGGAAGTCAATACAGATCTACTGTGTCTAAATCTTTGAATTTACCAATAACTCTGTCAGTATTTTCCTAAAGTCTGAGGACAAATAATAAATCTATTTTTAGAAGTAAATTATATAACACATCTATAAAATATTTATTCACTATTTAGCTGAAGAATTCAGGTTTCAACTTCCAAAAGGAAAGAAGCTGGGTCATGCACGGTTAATGGGTGCAGTAGTGACACTCACATGTGTCTGTGCGACAGGTATCATCTTAAGAATTGGTGTGATGAGAAAGAATGAGAAATTGTCAAGCCATTGTCATGCACCAATTCTCATGATGATTTTACTCAGTTATCATTGAAGTGAACACATATTCCATTGCTGCTATGAATTACATTGTTTGCATATGCCAGTTTTCCTCATCTGTCTATAAACATCACATTTTCCCCTCTTTTCTCACATAAGATAGGTACAATCAGCAGAAGAGACAACAAAATATGTATACAATACATAGCTATGTCTACTGATTACACTGTTTCAATAATAAAAATAAAAACCATTTTATCTAAATTTTAGCCTGGATCTGGGTTTTAACAATGGTATTTTTAACTTGTTGATGTGTATTGTCTAAATTATGTCATGCTAACCTCATTTTCACAAACAAATTTTCTAATTGAATTGTCTCTAAAGGACCTTTTAAAACAGAATATCTTACACACAGGCTGCTGGGATTTCCTGCATTTTAATTTCATTTACTTCAGGTGATACTCCGATTTACTTTCAGGATACTTTAAATTCTTGATATCTGCATACTTTTGCATATACTTTGTACATTGTTGGACAGCCCTATCCTGTTATTTATGCCTTCATAATCTCTGTTTATCTTTCAAAACTAATTTATGTCATCCTTTAATCCTCTCCCACTGCCGTAACCATGAGTCAGATGCTTCTTTAATGTTCGCTTTTAACACTGCATGTGAGAACACAC
This sequence comes from Smutsia gigantea, assembly GCA_032199065.1. NCBI lineage: Eukaryota > Metazoa > Chordata > Mammalia > Pholidota > Manidae > Smutsia > Smutsia gigantea. The sequence goes on from JAVSCE010017588.1 coordinate 224,504, forward strand.
ATATACATAGCACTTTCTATGTGCTAGGCTGGTAGAAGTCTTTTGTTCTTTGCATGTATTGGTTCCTTTAATTTTCATAACAGCTCTATGAGGTAGATTATATTACTATATCAATTCTACAGATGAAGAAATGGAGTCATACAGAGTTTAAATATTTGGCCTAAATTCACAAATAGGGGAACTTGGAATCTAAAAATAATCTGTTTCCAGACTCTGTTCTTTTTCCTTTTTAAATAATTTCATTGAGATATAATTCACACACCATTTAATGCACCCAACCAAAGTGTACAATTCAATGGCTTTAGTATATTCACAGACATGCCACCATCACTGCAACCAGTTTTTAGAACACTATTATTCCCAAATCAAAGTCAATTCCCACTAGCTATAATCTCCTCCAACCTTAGGTAATCACTAACCTACTTTCTGTCCCTATACTTTGCCTATTCCTAACTTTTCATATCAATGAAATCATATAATATGTGGTCTATTGTGACCAGTTTCTTTCATTTAGCATAATGTGTTCAACGTTGATCCATGTACCACATTATTAATGCCTCACTTTGTTTTTTGCCAAATAATATTCCACTTTATGAGCAGACTGCTTTTATTTATCCACTCATCAGTTAAAAAACTATTCTTTCCTTATTGAATGATCTTGACACTCTTGTTGAAAATCAGTTAACCATAGATATATGGGCTCATTCTGGACTCTCATTTCTATTTCACTGATCTAAATGTCTATCCCTAAACCAGTATTGTGCTATCTTTATTAGTGTAGCTTTTAAGTAAAATTTGAAATTGAGAAGTATGAATCTTTCAACTTCATTCTTTTCTTTCAAGATTTTTTGCTGTTGCCCTTTAAAATTTTTTTCCTATTCTGGTTCTCTTGCATTTGCATGTGGTCAAATATAAGGAAAAAGAGACAGAATTTTGATAAGGATTTCACTGAATTCTGCTGATCTATTTGGAGAATATTTCCATCTTAACAATACTGAATCTTCCAGTCCATTACTACAGGACAACTCTCCATTTGTTTAGTACTTTTAAATTTCTTTCAGCTATGTTTCATAGCATTCAGTGTATAAATATTGCAGTTCTTTTATGAAGCTTATTCTTAATTGCTTCTTCCTGATATTTTTAAATATAAATGCTTTATTTTCTCTTTGGACTTTTTTATTGTTAGTGTAGATATACAGTTGATTTTTGTATATGGATCTTGCTGAACTCATTTACTAACTCTAACAGAGTGTGTGTGCACTGTGTGTCTACTCTTTAGGATTTTCTATATGTAAGATTATTTCATGTGCAAATAGAGATAGTTTTACTTCTTTTCTAATCTCATCCTTTTAATTTAGTTTCCTTGCCTAATTGTGCTGGCTAAAACTTCCAGAACAATGTTGAACACAAATCAAGAGAAAACTGACATCTTTGTCTTGCTACTGACCTTAGGGGATTTTAGTCTTTCACCATTAATATGATGATGATGCTAGCTGTGAATTATTTATAGATGCTTTTTATCAAGATGAGGAAATTCCCCTCTATTACTAGATTGTTGAGTATTTTTTATCATGAAGGGTCATTGGATTTTATTACATGCTTTTTCTATATCTATTAAGATGATCATGTGGGTTTATTTCTTCTTCTGTTAATATGTATTTGACATTGATTTCCATAAATTAAACCAACCTTGTATTCCTAGGATAAATTCTACTTGGTGTGGTGAATGATCCTTTTTTATATGCTGCCGGATTCAGTTTGCTAGCATTTTGAGTATATTTGTGTCCATATTCATATTGTGCCATATTCATTATAACCATTAAACCACTAAGTTCCAGTAATTACTGGCTGATTGTTTTATTGTTTTCAATAATGCCCTGGGGCAAAAATTGCTCTGTAGTTTGAACTAAATAAATTTTGGTAGAGGTCATATGTGAAGTCATTCTTGAATATTTATTCTGACTCCAGAAGGGATATTCTTAGCTATTTCTTTCCCTGGCTCTTTCTGGTGAACAAGCTGGCTTATGATTCAGCTTGTTGTTCTTAATTAAGAGGAATCTTAGTCTTGAACTTTTTATAATTGGAAAATGCTTGGATGCTCTCTATTCTTATGGGCTGCCTCTCCCCTATGCAAAGTCTCTGTGCCACTACTCTGGGTACTAAGTTGGGTGGCAGCCTCTGGTCTTCCTCACTTACCTCTGTTGACTTGGAACTTCTGCCCTGGGAGCAAGCTGGAGAGACGGCAGTCGAGGCCCCGGTATTCCAGGCCTGCTCCACCTAAGGTCGAGGCTGCTGCATCCTTTTGGTGGGAGCTGAGTAGAGAAAAGGAGCCTCCAAACTCTTGGCCACACTCACCAAGAACTCAGCTTCTTCAGATTGGAGTTGGAGGCTATGAGAAGTGCTAGCGTCCTGTTCCTCCAGTTGAGATATCCCCTCATGGGGAACCTGGGGGAGGAGGAGCCCTGTCTTCTTGGCCCAACCTGTCTGGAATGGAGCCTCCATCAAGCTGAGCACGGGGAGTGGGGGAAGAAGCAGGATGAGACTCAGATGCCACAGATTCTTGTTCTTACTGTTTCAGATTTTCTTGAATAAGTGTTACTTTATTTTCAGTGTGCCCTTAGGAAAATTTCCAGACTATAAATGGTTTTGTTTGACTTATTTGTTTGTTTTATTACTTACTCAGCTTTGCTTGACTTTTAGGGGAGTAGGTCCATGGCACTCCTTACCCTGCCACCTCCTCCAGGGGCTATATTTTTAACCACAATGTTATACTATGTACTTCCAATGTGGTATTTAATACATGGCACTTACCATATTTTAGTGTGGCTTTCAGTTTATTTTATGTAGCATCCCCTGGAAATTTCCTCAGCTAGAGTTGTCATTTTTGACTGAAGCCCTGAACCAAACTGTATTATTTATTAACTCTTCCAAAGGAGTCCCCCTCAGACACACTGTGGGAGCTGCCAGAGTTTGCCATCCACTCCCTTTCCACCTCCGACTGTGCTTGCCCAAAGGAGCCTCTTGTCAAGCTTACCCTCCCAGGCACTGACTTTGCCTCTAGGTTCAGGAGGCTTATAGACTGAGACCTCAGGGAGGCATAAATCTCTGTGGGGGTTCAAAATGCCGAAGGTCTCCAAGTAGCAAAAACTTGGACCATGTCCTTAGCAAAAAACTGAGGACTATAACATTTCAGGGCTATTGCTAAAGTATTTTCTTAGTTATATATTAACATATAGCCTATTTAAAGCTAGCCTGCAACTAACACAATTCCTATGAGACAATATAATTGATATATAGACTTTTAGACATGTTTACAGCTTATAATTTGGGGTTTTTTTGGGGTACCAGGTATTTTTTGTTCATTTTTCCCTTGCAAGGTCCCAGCTTGACTAGCAGGGGAACTGATATGGTTCTCATTAGCATTTTTTCAAATTAAGATAATAGTAACTGGACCTAAAAGTCATGCTTTGGCAGTTTATGTTTGTTTGTATGCCTTAGGATCTTTAAATAGTTACCTGCAAAAATCTAAAGATTGATGATGATGATTACTTATGCTTCTGTGATCACTCATGCTCATTTTTTCTTCAGTTAATAAAACATCCTTTTTCTACTACAACAACAGCAACATCTTATATTTAGAAACACTGTGCACTTTGCTAACTGCTTTCATATAGTTTAATCTCATAACAATCCTGTGTGGCCAGTTTTATTATTCCTTTTTTACAGACCGAAAAGTTGAGGTTCAGAATAGCTCCTTGGCTTCCATTAATTCAATGATCTATTAATAAGAGAGCTGGAACTTGAACTGATATCTTTTGACTGTAAGTCAATACTCTTTGCAGTATATGATAAATGCTTTCTATGAGTGTGTTGAGGAGATGAGACTAGGTGGAGAAAAGGCCATGAGATAAGTTGAAGTACTCTGGTAAGAAAATTAATTGTATATTATTTAGTTTTCTGCTAAAAAGTATATCCAGAAGAAACTAAGTGCATTGCTTAATCTTACAGTGACTTATAAATTGCTATTTCTAACCTTCTTGCTTTCTTGTACACTGTACAAATTGAGAATCTGTTGCCTACAGATCAATCATAATATCCCTTAACACAGAAAAAAAAGATTTACTTTTCATATCTATTTAATATAATATAAGCAAGTTAAAATTTCTGAGAGGCACAGTCCAAGGGAAGAAAAGAGGTAGGTTCTTTCCTTTTATTTGTATTGCTGTTTCCTTAGAAGACCATCAGCTATACAACTGTACCTTATTCTACTCTTCTTACCCTTTATCCATTATCCAGTTTTATCTAATTCTATGCTTCCCTCATTTTATGGGAAAATGAGTTATGAAATATCAGTTCACATGGGAACAAAAATATTGTGGAACAAAGGGCAAACAACTAAGAATGATATAATATTAAATGATTCTATATTATTTGTAACTTCTAATCAAATATGATCTTGCTATTTCAAATATAAACAATCCTTCATGTGCGAATTAAAGCTTCCTACTTCATTACCTTAAAAACATGTAAAATCATTTTCTAGTATCAATATCAAAAGATTTAATAACCTTGATTCTTTTGATTTCTGAAAAGAATTATCTATATTCTTTATAATTAATACTGAGTCTAAATGTAAAATTTTAAGATGAAAGATCAAAATTAGAGTTTATGGGACAATAGCTGCTTATAAAGCATATAGATTTTGTGATTATTCTGTTGATTTTGGACATCAGTGATATAATGTGGGTTTTATTTATGTGCAAACCATCTTGTTGCTCATGTCCTCCCTCCATCTTCCACCCTCCGTGTCTTTTCTGTGAGACATCTAGGATATACATAAAGATCCTTCACATTTTGAGAGCTACAGCACAGGCATCTCTCTATCAGGGAACTTTCTTAATATCTACAGTCTAGCTATTCATTAGTGCCTTTATTTAAATGTTGTCAATATTCCATAATAGCCGTCATGTTCTATGACAGCAATGACTGTCTATTTTGTTTACCTCTGCATCCTTAGCACTGAACACCATGCCTAGCATAGAGAGGGTGTTGAATCAATAATGTGGGATTGATGTATTAATAAATGGATGGGAAGGATAAGGAGCCTCCATGGTAACACTAATGAAGAGGGCAGTAGGACATGGAGATCTGAGCAGGCAGCGAAGTGGCAATTATCTACTCCTACCTCACTCACAAAGGTGAGCGGAGAGAAGAATTCTGGGAGAAGTAATAAATAGCTTAGAAAACTGCAAAAACTGGAAGAGGCTGGGCTTTGTCAGCCATTTAGGCTTTGACTGCTGAGAAGTGATGGACCGCACTAATTTTTGTGTTTTTTTAAGCTTTGGGAAATCTGAGAAACCAGGTGTTCTCCAGGAGGGAAAGTAAGAGGAATAAGCCTTAGTGACTTGCTCAGGATGTAAATAAAACAGAGTAAAGGAGTCCCCAGCATTCCATCTAAATTGTCGGATCAGTTCACCAAGATGTATTAAAGGGAAAAGGATTCAGGGATGTGATCCCGTACCGAAAATGGAATAACTATCAGTCTAGGGTATCTTTGCCATCTCTCTGGAATTTTGGATTTACTGAATGGAAATAAAGTGTGAGGCATCCTGACACCACCTCTTTAGGCATAATCTTATGCCCATCCCTGTTCTTATTTTCATAATCACATATAGAGTTCTTTTTTCTATTCTTTCTCTGTTTTTCTCCCCACCTCCCTACACAAACATACAGATACTCCTTCAGGCTATTGTAATATTTTAATTTGTTCCTTCAACAAATATTTATTGATCTACTTCCATATACCAGGCATTGTAAATGAAAATCAACTTCATGTCTTACTGTTGCTTACAATTTAGAGGTGGGGATCCAACACTAATGAAATTACTACCAAAAAAATAACAGTGTTGTTACAAAGCGTTCCAAATGAAAGAACACAGTGAAATGAGGATTTAAATTGTCCTGTAAAGCCATGAAACTAGTTCTGGATGTCATTGCCAAGATTAGATCATAAAAAGACTGAGACAACTATTCTCTTTCTGTTTTTCTCTCTCTCTCTCAACTTTATCATCCTTTCCCAGCCTCTCCAAAATGTATTTAATTCTGAGTCCTTTACAAACAGATTCTATTTTCTGATAGAAAACTTAATAATTTTGATAAAATGCTTTATGTGGAGCTCCTTGAAAGCAGGGACTGTATATTATTTATCTTTGCCTTTCTGGGATTTAGCACAGTGTTTAGCTTACAATATACGCTCAATAAATAGTTGTTGAGTCAAGGCTATGGTTCAGGGTGTACTGTATAATAACACTTTATCTTTCTGTGATCACAGATAACATGTAAATTTTCACAGGGAAACAGGTACTGCTGAAAAAATTCCAAGAAGTGAGAAAAATATTAGGGAAATATTTTACGAAAAGAAAATTACTCTTAAAAAGAACACCCAGTAGGCAGCTGCCTGATAATACCTTCCTACGGTGGGTTGCTTGGGGAAACTTAACCTTTCTCTCAACACATTGTTTGGACTTTGTTTTACGTAGTATTGGTTTAAGATAAATTGCCTTTGTGTTTTTTCTACCTTTATCTTTTTATGACTTCTGTGAGAGTTTTAGTTTAGATAGTAAGTTTTTTCATTGTTATTACTATCCTATTTTTTTCAATTGGCTTCATTTCCTAGCATTATCTTTTTTCTTTTGAGATATTCTTTAAAATAATCTCTCTTTATAATGGCTTCTTGCCCAGTTTTGTTGAATTTAACTTTCCAGGAATATCCATTAACTTAATTTTGTAAAAATACCATCCATATATTATTTAACCTAAAGTGCTTCCAATTATAAAGTGCACAATTACTTTTGTTTTACTTTCCACTAATGAAGACAAAAAATGATGCCAAATATAATCACAAGGAGCCATCAGTTGAAAGATGCACCCTAATTTCTGAGATATTAGATTGTCAAAAATTGTATGTTCTTGAATTTATAAAATACAGAAAAAAAAACACGGCAGCTTTACCATACACTTCCAACCATACATCTATACAAAGTCAATTATTTCTATGGTGATTTTAGGCAAAGGAATAATGTGTTGTATTTAATATAGGATCATGGTATTACATTTTTTTCAAAAATATTCTGAGAGCATTAGAAAATGTCCTGCTTGAATGAAACTCCAAAAAGTCAGTATCGTTGTCTATTTTGTATGTATCCCAAACACCTAGAAACACCTAGAAGGTACTCAATAAATATTTCTCAAATGAATTTATGAGTGAATTCATGTTTCATTAGAGATGCCATGTGTCTGTTTTAAGCAAAACCAAATCAAGTTAATAATCAGTAAGCTCCTTCTAAATGCCAATTCATGCTGTTCAGATGTCTTGTCCTTCTTACAGCATCGCTTCCCAAGCCTTTTCACTTGCTGCCCACTTCTCTCTACTTTATTTCTATAGTATTGTGATGATATTTATAACTCAGAGGTGTTTCCAATAACTTTTTGTGAATTACCATGAAAAACCTGAATGACATACTTGGTAATTTATGGCTACCCATAATCATACAACTTAGGAAGTTAAAAAGAAAAAAAAATTTAATTAGTGCCTCATGGTAATATATTTGGCCTGCTTTGTAAAAAGTAGGCCAAATATGACATATGTAAAAAGTAGGCTGTATCAGCGGGCCAAATATGAAAACAAAGACTTTGGAAGAGAGACCAAGCTGTCGAGTCTGAATTTCTTTCTTGTTCTTTCTTTTCCTCCATTTTTAATACATGTATGTAGCCTTGGTGATCGTTGAATATAAAGTATATGGGATGCTATTGAGGAAAAAGCTCCTAAGTCATCAGAAGTCCAATAACATTTGAAACTCTCACCTCTCACTAAGGTATATCTCACAAGTTCTATCATATTTAATTTAAGCCTAACATGAGTTCATTCTATTCCAAAGGTAGAATATCAGAATGGCTAAGAACATGGCCTCTGGAACCAGAATCTCTGGGCTTGAAACTTATCTCTTGCTTTTTTTTTTATGCTCTATTTTCCTTCTGCTAATACAATTAGTACATCTTTGCAGGGTTTTTATAAAAATTAAATAACACATGTAAAGTTCTTAACAGGTCCCACAAATCATAGATGCCAATGTTGGTTTTCTACCTATTTGCCCTCTGGGGCCATTGAGCTCTTCATCGCCCTTCTCTGCGCCCTGGAAGGCTGAACTTCGTGGTCTTTATTACTTGGGCTCCTTTGCCCTCTGACTTCTGGTTAGATTTGCAATTGGGGGCAATGAAGGCAGATGGAAAGACGGGAGGAGTGACACTGAGGTAACCCCTCTCCCCGTTTCCTCACAGCCTGACTGTGGTTTTGGCAGTGACTCCCTCTCCATCCTCTTCCTTCACCGCTGCTGCTCTGTGGTCTCTGCGGCCACGCTAGCTACTGCCAAGGCTGGTAGCACTGCTCCCCACTGGCTCCATCAGTCTTCAGGGTAAGCAAGGCTTGCCATGTGTGTAGATCCTGGCGCTTCAGTATTCCTTTGGCCCTACTTACATCTTTGTTAATAATCCCTTTATTCAACTCTCTCCAATTAACCATTTGAGTGTGCCGTTTGTTTGCCCATGGGATCATAAACAATATAGTGCTGAATTATTTAGTTTAAGAGAATGTCAGATTCTCTTTCAAGTCAATGAAGTATCATCAACAGTGATAGGAATGGGGGTTCCAAAACTTAGTAAAGAAAATCATTTTTATTAACCTGGTGTCATTGATAGTATAAATTTCCTAAGAACTAAAGGAGGGATAGTGTGGAGCTGGAATGCAGGAGACCTTCCCTCAGGGGCTTTATATATGGGCTTCTTCTTTGACCTTTCTTAAAAGTTTAAGGCAAGTATGTGGAATACAAGGAGGTGGTATTTATTGGCAAAATCAAGCCCAATATAACCCAAATCCAAGTTTCAGGGTTTAGTGGGCCTTGAGATTTTGGAGTTGCTGGGTGAGTTATGGAAGAGTGATTCTCAGTGTTAGATATAAGAAGCTGGCAAGTCCATCTAAGAGCTAGACCTGGAAAGGTGCTTGTAGGAAATAAATAAGGTCGTGACTGGTTTCCAGTCAAACAGGAATTACAGGAAGAACCAGGAAGCCTGCAAATTACTGACTATATTGGCTATATATTGTGGGAATGAAATAACAACCTTTTATGCAACTGGGCACCCAACTGATAAATCTACATTACATCATGGAAGACTTGGGGAGCAGTCTGTCTCCATACCTCCACTCACTAACTGTATTTGAGATTTGTGCAGGACTGAGCTCACAGGAAACTGAGACCATTATGAGTCACAAAGTGGGGCTGGGGCACGCACACATTACCACTTGTGAAGTAGTACAAATTTACGCACAAAATAGCAGTCATTTTGTTCAGCCTGGAAATGAGTTAAAAATAATTGGCTCTTTGAAGCTTTCCAATAAAACTCAATTTTATTTTACTGAGAGTTAAGCGTTTCTAACTCTCAAGTCAAATAAAATCCTGTAGATACCTCAATTCTCAAACTAATCACAGTGGGAGTAAAGAGTATAATATAATGTTAAAAGAGAAGAGGTGAGGAGATCTGGAGTTATACTTCCTGAATTTGAATCTTCTCTATTTCTCTCTGTACAGTCATCCACATTTTCTCTTCCAACCTTTAGATGTCTGTTTCTTCTCCCACATTTGTAGGATCAGAATAGTGTCTGTATCTTGGAAATACTGTTGAGGACTAAATAAGATAAGACATGTAAAACTTAGTAGAGTACCTGGCATATATTAAGTACTTCATAAATCATGGCTCTTTTGTTGTATCTTTCCAAAAAGATTCTATGTATACGTAGAGGTACGAATAGACTTAAAAGGTGAATAATACACAGATATATGTAGTATTCATATGCCTTACCAAGGCTAGCATAGAGTATTAAATAAATATTTGCTTAATGACTAAATGTGGTTAGTTTGCTTTAGACAAATGAATCTCAAAGACAAAAACAAAGCATATATATTGTCTTTTAAATGTTGTCTCCTGAGTTTCCATGCTATTCACTAGAAAGGAGACTACTAATTGTTCACTGCACTTTAAATGCTTATCTTTTAATGTTAGCACATCAATACAAATGCATATCCACACCCTTGGGTATTTACAGAAGAACTGCCACATTTAAGTTGTGAAGTATTCATAATATAATTATTTGTCAAAAAGTGAAAATCTTATTAACACAACAACTAGGAATAAATTATAGGCACCAAAAAGGGGCACAGACTACTAGTCTGAATTTCCTTTTATAGAGAATATTACAGATCCTTTTTTTAGGTAGTGAATTATGTTGTCTACTTAATTTGTATTAAAGAATGTACAAAGGGCAGACATTGCTGTTATAAATTTTGATAAAAATTTCTTCTTGTATTTCTTTAAAACAATGCAGCCAGTTCTTTTTTTTTTACCCCCTCCCTACTCCTGTTAAAAATAATGTGTATTCATTGTTGGACAATTAAAAATAACAAGAATAAACAAAAACTAAAAATAGCCTAGAATCTCATATTCCAATGACTTTCAATCATAAACATTTTCTTCCTTAACTATTACATGATCACATCTTATATAGTTTTGTATGCTATGTCAGGACCACCTTCCCATATTGTAGTCTTCAAAAACATGATTGTTAAGTGTGCATAATATTCCATTGGAAAATAGATTTTGATTTATAACCTTTAAAATGTATCATTTATACAGCAATGAAAATCCTTGAATCTTTGTCTACATCTGATTTTTAGGCAAAGTTGCTAAAAATGAATTTATCAGATCTAATGCAGTGGGTTTCAAGGGTGGCTGCATATGCTGTTGCTCTGAGTTTTTTTTTTAAGGTATCATTGATATACACTCTTATGAAGGCTTCACATGAACAACAGTGTGGTTACTACATTCACCCATATTATTGAGTCCCCCCATACCCCACTGCAGTCACTGCCCATCAGTGTAGTAAGATGCCACAGAGTCACTATTTGCCTTCTCTGTGCTACACTGTCTTCCCTGTGACCCCACACACACCATGCACCAGTCATGATGCCTCACAATCCCCTTCTCCCTCCCTCCCCACCCGCCCTCCCCCACCCCTCCCCTTTAGTAATGGGCTAGTCCCTTCTTGGAGTCTGTGAGTCTGCTGCTGTTTTGTTTCTTCTCCCCTCTAATACTTGGGCCCTAAATTATTCTGCCTTCAGACTTCCTTGCTTCTGAGCCTCTTGTCTTCACCCCTTGCTGCTCTTCAGGCCTATGCTTCCCCTTTTCCATCCTCCCTCAAATACTCTTTTTTTTCTTTTTAATTTAAAAATGCTTATTTATTTATTTAAAAATAACAATGCAAAACTATTACATGTAACATAAATGACATATTTTTAATAAAAGGTAATTTCCAAACCAAATTTAGTTAGAAGAATGGCGTTGGTTTACATTTTTTCCAAATCTCTGGTTAATAAAAGGCAGATGGACTCTCAAAAAATTTTTTCTTTTGATAAACATCCAATTAGCATAAAGATATCAAAAAAGACTGCTTCTCCCATTTACTACCTCTGCAATTTTATTTAGCCTATAGGAAGGACTTCCAAATTAGTAAGAAACAAGTAGGCTTTTCTGAAGAAAAAAAAAGTTAATAACTGTGTACTATTAGGTTTTGAAATGTACCAAAAAGTAGCACAAGGCTAAACATACTGAAATAGTAAAGGAGAGTACATGTCTTTATGCTGCATGGATATTTAGATAGTACACATCTGAGTATTATACTGTTTAAAAATATTTCTATTAACATCCAATTTTATATAAGAAGAAAAATAATAATATATAGAATGCTAATAGTGACCACTTACTGAATACCTTAAATAAGTAAATGGAATTATAATAAATGTCTCACATATATGATTCCATTTAATATTCACAGAATCACTAAATGGTAAGCTCCATAAAGACAGAATTATATCTGTTTTTTTATTCATCAGTATCCCCAGTATAAGCAGCACTGAGCTTGAATACAGTTAATATTCAATAAGTATTTATTTAACAATTGATCTTTCTTTTGAAGTAGTCTCTTGCTAGAAATGTATTGTCTTAGGCTGCTAATGTTTTAATATTACTGAATGTACTACATTTGATCAATTCTACCTGTATTTGGTCTGATTTCCTTCATTAATGCATACAATAGGACTTCAGTGAAAGAATGTCTAAGGAATACTTTTACTTTACCATGTGCAGGAAAAACTGTAGAAGGATAGAAACTGCGAAAACATGTAAAAAAGTTATTGACAAAAGCACTGTAATTAAAAGAAAAGCCTGTAAAAATCTGATTCTCATCCACATACTTTGAAATTTGGAAAATATGACCATTAAAAATATCATAGAAAGCATAGTCAGGATTTGTCAAAAGCTCTTTTAAGATTGTGACATCAGTTAATAAAATATAAAGAAATGAAGGATAAAGTAACTTCTGGAAGCCAAAGCCACAGGCTCAGATTGGACTTACCAGAACAGTCACCACACGTAGAACCACTCCACGCATGTTATTCTCCAGCTTCTTGTCGGTCAGTGACCCGTTCAGCCCTGTGACGGGATTCCAGCACCCAAGCTGGAAGATAAAATAGCTTGGTCAGTTTTCTGCCTGAAAAGTAATCCAATCATCCATGTCTTTATCTCTTCAAGAACTGTGTGGTATCTCTTGATACAGGAAGGGTCCCCGACACAGGATTTCTTTTTTAATAGCAAACGAAGCAATCAGAAATTCCATTTCCTGCTCTTAAATATCATTATGGCATATGACAGTACCCAACATGCTTTAGGAAACTCACTGAGGACATCTGACTTAATGAGGAGTTATACATACACCAATAATTCAGTCCCAGCAATGCACTAATTGGAAAAATAATAGCACATATAATTCTAGCATAACATCTCTTCTAAGATATCAATTACTGCACAAGTTTGATTTTCTTATAGTTTCAGTGGCTTTAATTAGATCTTACATTGCTTTTATTGGGGAAGAAAAACTACAAGATTTTTCATGTGGTTACAAGGGTTACTGCTTTTATTTGAGAAAAAAACATGTATATGGCTTTGTTTTTTTCAAGAATTCACAGTACATAACACAACACAGTTTGCCTTTTTGTCAGTGTTATCAATTTCCTTGGATATTTTGGCAGCAGTCTTTCCCTTAAAGTCTTGCAATGATTCACTGCTCTTTACACTCTGAAATACTGGTTTCATTTTACATTCTCATGTTGTTGTTATCTTTTCTAATATACAAATCTGAGGGCTACCAGTTTTAAAATCACTGCCCATAAATCACAGTGGGATAAAAATGGATGACTCTCAATTCAGAAATGAGGAGGAAAGAAAGAGATGCTGTGACTTGAATTAGCAGATAACTGCTCAAGGAGCAAGGCTGCAAAGAGAAATTGTAATGCACGTCGTAGGAAAAAGTGTCATGCTGTTAATCCTGATACCAGATCCATGAGCCTTCACATGAGGGAAACTGTTCCATATTTGCATGCTTTAAAAATGTAACAGACCTTTAGTCATATTTGGAGACTGTTTTGATTGACTGAATGTTTTAAATGGGCACCTGGTTGTATGTGCTGCTTCCTTCTGTAGACTGTGATTTATTTTCTTGTTTTGCATTTTGTTCACAGCTTTCAAAGCCATTAATATACTGGCAGCCTCTCTCACACATGAACCACTTAGGTGCTTCCTATTAAAACTCAAGTTCCTCTTTGAGGTCCCCAAAAGGTGTTTAATTAAGAAACCTAAAATGTACATAATATGTCTTAAGAGAAGAGGATGTCACAATATAAACACAAAGTCAGCTTTTTCCTTATTAAAATGATTTTGAAAAGGCTGCTAATTATTGGTTTCAACAATGAAAGCACATTAAATTCATACAATGACATGTCATTCTTAGTTACATAAAATGTCTAATTAGAACTTAGATCCAATTAGCAAATCCAAATGTGTTGAAAGTCTAATTATCAGAGATATTGTAGTCCTCTTGCCAAATTTAAAATCTCATGAAATTTCTTTTGAGCCTTTGTTCTCTTCTGAGGTCGACCAAAGTCTGTCCTCAATCAAATTCCTTGATGTGCATTTTTCTAATTTCTTCCTTAAGAAGATTTGCTTTCCTAGACCAAGTAATATTGGTGGAAAAAGTGATCTACAACATTAAGTGAAGAGCTAAATTTCCAATGTGATATCCACCTTTCACAATCATGTTTCTTAATTCTGAGCTTAATGAATGGCTTTTAGGAAAGCATCTTGTCCATGGTAAACATGTGCAAGCTGCCAAGGTAAACACTTTTTTTTTGTCTCCCTTGGAGCTGTTTTCTAAGTTTGGTGAACCTACTGTCAGTCTGACTAAATAAATGACATCTGCTAGTGCCAACCTGACCATAGCATTTTGGTGTATTGAGTAGTCAAAATATTTACCACTAGAATAATAACAAAACTTGCCGAGCAGTTTGTTTCACCAATGCTCAGGACAAACATGTAACAATGTATAATTTCCTCCTTCTTCTTAGGTCCTCTTGTAAACATAGCTAAATATTGTCAGCGATTTAAAAAATTCTAAAGCCATCTAGTGTTTGTGGGTTTGAAATAACAATAATAAAGCATTTGGAGTAGATAGATATAGCTTGTCTTCAGACCTAGGCAGTGACTTAAACACTATTTGTGCACATAAATGATGTGTACATTCATGATATTTCTTCTCATTTAAAAAATATTTGCCAGATTCTCTCTCATATATATATAAAATATAATTTTCTTCCCTACCTGATGAAGGTTATTCACCTTTCTGTATTCTCTTTCTTTTCTTTCTTTCCTTTTGTTTTTCTGTATGACTCACATGTCTTTTGATCATAGCACTTGTAACGTTGTTCCAGTTCTTAGAGCAGTCTGGATTTTAGGATTGGTGACTCTTTCTTACTTAATTCAGTTCTTCCTTTATATGCACAAAGTCCAACACTTAATGTGAGTTGAATTTTAGCTATGGACACCAATGACGAGGATGCTGAGAGACTGAATTTTCAGATAAAGTTTACGTTACAGATTCTCTGGCAAACTAGACATAAAATATATCCGTTTGACACATATCAAAACAGGGCATAACAAAGAAATTATTAATAAATTAAAATAATACTTATTTCCTATATCTAATAGAACTATTTCTCTTATATATACTTCTGGAATAACTTTCTGTGTATCAGCCGTGGTACTGAGCTCTTCATATATGATCTCATTTAAGCCTTAAAATAACTTCATGAGAAAGTGTTGTTACCATTATTACTTTCTAGACATAGAAACTAAGGACTCAAGGTCACATACCTACTAAGAGATGAAACTAGGATTTAAATTAGTGCTTTTTAAAGTCCAGAGTCAGTGTTTTTAATTGCAGTGTTGTTTTATAGCTTACAGATTCTTCTCATAAACATTATCTATTTGTGATTAGTAGAGAAGATATTATTCCTATTATATAGTCAAGGAAATTGAAGTTCAGAATTGTTAAGTAGCTGGCTCAATGTAACAGTTACATTTTAGCAATATTATTAAAATTCACATTTTGGCAATACAGCTTAAAAGGCAAAATCATCATCAGTTTCATAAAAATATAACATGGCCATAGGGCACAGTATGTGCTTCAATCATCAGAGGGCTTTACTTATATTGTTTCTCAAAACAGTCCTATGAAGAAGATAATAGTATTATCCCCATTTTACAGAAGGAGAAATGGAGGATTGAGAGGTTCTGCTCCTTTTACTGTTTTATCTTTTATCCACTTAAGCAGTCAAGAGGGATTGAGTAAAATAAGGAGAGTAGTAGAAAAATGAAGTAGACAAGAGAATCTCAAAAATATTTCTGGAAACTTCTACCTTGTGCTACCAACTTACTAAAGACAAATATGGGATACATTTCATTTATTCTAAGTCCTCAAAATGTATAGCAAAGCTGGATGAAGAAATAACAGAAGTACATAGAAGATACGTTGATTAGCCACATCTTTTTAAAGGGTTTCTCAAGTTTAAAGATTCCTTAATTTCTGTTCATATCCACTCATCTCTCTGAGGTTTATTTCAAACTATTTTGTTTCACTGTAGTAACTTCTTCCAATAAATAAGCACTAAAAATGAGTTAGGTTCACATAGATCCAACTGAATTTGTATCTACAGTGGGTCATAGTCCTTGCAGCATAGCAAGATTGACAGGCATAGGGGCTCTCTTGTCCCCTCCTGGAGTGAGCCAGGAGCTCTTTCCTCTCACTTTATTTCTAAAGAAAATCCTCTCCCTGGCTCTCCTAAAAAAAAAAAAAAAAAAAAAAGATTGACAGGCATAGTGTTTGATTAAAGAAAACTAGAAGAATTTTACTCAAGGTCAAGGGTGAGGCATATTTCACAACCTCTCTGGTTTCGTCATTTGAAATTTCATTAACTTGCCTTCTCTGGCTATTTGGAGAAGGTTTTTTCTCTTTTGTTGTGGTTTTGGGTTTTTTCCTTCTTGCTTGTCTGCCTGTCTGCTTTCCTTCCTTCCTTCTTTTTCTTTCTTTTTAAACAATGAGGCCAAAGACTAATAAAGATAACGCACACAAAAATCCCATAATACTACCTATTCAGCTGAACACTTTCTAAGTAAAAAATAATAAAAATGGCCCCTACAGCACATACATGAAATTTACTGAAAGTCATACTGCTGCAGGCAAAACAAGATTCACTATCTTCCATGGTCTGGCCATCTGGGGAAAAATGAGAAGGGATAAAAAAAAAGACCAATTCAATTTCCTTTCAATTACACTATATCGATTTTCTATAGTATTTTCTGGTTATTGCTTAAAGTCATTTTGAATCCTTAAAAATGCTTAATGCCTTAATTATTTCCTTCATTGGGGCTTTAGCAATAATAAACTTGTAGCCTTTCTGTTCAAATCAATGTAATATCTTGTGTTTAACAAACTGGTTGATGTACTTTCTTGAGGACAGTAGTATTATCCTAACACTAAGTTACGACCAAGTTTGAGATATTTGCTCCTTTTCCCTCAGTGTTTTCCCTTTTCATTTGTCCATGGGCTTTAAAGGATGACATTTGGATAGATTTTACATCACTGTTTTTCAGGCAATGTTACGATGTCAAAAGAGCTGAACTGTTTAACTTCAATTTTACACTTAATAGTTTATAGGCTTTAATAATAAGAGTCAAGAGAGCTCTTAATCAAATACCAAATGGAATTCCCTCCACTTATTAGCTTATATTCATATGGAACAAGAGAAGCCTGGCTGTAGGACAGAAGTTCCAGCTTCAGGACACAAAATATGCACTGTACTAGGGACAGTGGGCTCCTTCCCACTGTGTTTCCTTTATTTGCTTTCTCATCCTTCAAAGGAAAAGAGGGAAAAATAAAAGCATGGGCAAAGTAGCTAAAAAGCTAACCATTTAGAAATGCACAGCATTTATTTGGTACATATTGCTTCTGTAATAGGATAGAAAATGTAAAAAGTAATACATATGGCAGGTTGACTCAAACATGCTTTATAGGCTTAAATTGGAATGCTCGCCTTGTTGACATGAAGAGGAATACAGTGTGCCCATAATCCCACCAATAATAATGTTCTTTATGGTGTTTCCACCTGTAAAATAGGTTCAATTTGTAAGATTTGCTCCCTAGGCAAGGATTGTTTCTTCCTAAGATTCTATTCCTACAGCTAAGTCATTACCATGA
Organism: Smutsia gigantea; assembly: GCA_032199065.1. NCBI lineage: Eukaryota > Metazoa > Chordata > Mammalia > Pholidota > Manidae > Smutsia > Smutsia gigantea. The sequence continues at coordinate 242,256 of JAVSCE010017588.1, forward strand.
AGTTGCAGTTATTCTTTAGATTATGTGGAATAGCCTTAGCACTTGAGTTTCTTTCAAGAGAAAAATCATCTTTGAAAAGTAAGAAAAAAATGTCACCTGATTCAACTGCTCATATTTCCCTGTATAGATGCTGCCAACAAAAATTCTATACCATGTAACAATGTATGTATACAAGATGGACTTAACTGATTTCCACAAATGAAGAATATAAACATGAGACATGAGAAGCTATATATGTATGTATGCACATATATATGTATCTGAAATATGTTTTATGTACTTGTAACAGCCACTCTCTTATCAATTGGCATTTAACTGATTTAGCGATATGCTACCATTATTGTAAATTTTTCCTTCTTTTATAATTCTTCTTGGTGTGAAGCTATCATACTATATTTGGATACAACATATCACAGTGGTTAAGATCAGAAACTCTAGAATCAGACTGTTTAGGTTCAAGCCCTATTCTGACAGTTGCTGGTATGTGTGGTCCGGCCTCAGTGTTTTCAACTCTCAAATGAGAATAATGAAAGTGACTTCCTCATGTTGCTGGTGAGACTATTAACTGAATATATGGCACATGTTTAGAAATGTTCTTGGTGCATAAAGACTAAAGAAGTGTTTGTTATTATTCCTATATTAGCAGTATTCTCTCGTTCCTTGCTCAGCCTGACCATCTGGAGTCTCTAGCTGCAGTGATGAGCACGCCTCTGAAGCTGTGGTTCTCAACTTTGTTTGCATATTAGAATCACCTGAAATCTTTAAAAAATTCTGATGCCTCTGCCCACCCTCAGAACAATTAGATCAGAACCTCCAGGGATGGAACCCAGGCATCAGTTTTCCAAGCTGTCCAGGTGATTTCAATCCATACCCACAATTGAGAAACACTGCTCTCAAACTAGCTCTAACTCCCCAGGAATGCAACCTCATAGAATGGCTACTTAACCTTATTGACTGCAGGCATCATTTTTACTGGCTTCCTTTGCACAGACTAACTTGGGCCACTTTCTCAAATAAATAAGCATTTTATTCTTCTAGTTTTAAATAAGATAGGAGGCTATAAGCTTTGTAAAGCCAGAATGATGCCTACTTTGTCTACTGTTGTACCCCTGGCCCTTATCATAGTATTGGTGTATTGGTGCATGGTAGGTCCCAATAGATGTCTGACAGATGAATGCATGAATTAAAACTCCTACTTTCCTTTCTTCTTCTATTTATTTTTGCTCTCCAGTTCAAGTTGAATGAAAAAAAAAATCCCCAATCTAAGACTGTGTCCTCCTATCATACTGATCTCCTGACAATGCTCATGTTCTTCAGGGTGATTCCCACTCAGATTCCACTAGCTTATTTTTTCTGATCAGAATATTCTTTTCTAATAATATTCTACATTTAATGATTACAACCTGATAAAAGTTGCTGGATTTTCTTCCCTTTCATTCCAATCTACCTTGAGATGTTTTAAAGGGGATTTTTGTTATGTTAGAGTTCTCAGTCTTTCCTATTTCCTTCATTAAGTGATTAATCATTTAAATTCAGGAGCACCATCTTAATCATCTTTGTGTGCTCAGTGCCTATTACAATGTTTTGCACAAGTAAAATAATTATTTTTATGAAACAAGGTTAATGTAAACTTTTAATAAAGTAAGACATCTCAATTGTATTATAGATCTTTGTTCCCAATAATCTAAAAACTCAAGTCCAGATATTTCCTTATATTCCACTATCTTCAATGTCTGCTTAGATATTTTAAAGGAATAACTAAAATATTATGAACTTAATCTACTCCCTACCATTCATCCAGTTTCACCATCCAGAAACTAAGAAGTCAGTCTTACCACCTCTCATATCTAATCCATTATCAATTTTCCAATATCACCTCCTTAAAAGAAATCTCTTGAAACCATTTAATTCCATCCTCACCATCCTACTAGTCCAAACTAATTTCATAGCTTCTCTTTTACAACCTTCACTCTACACTGCAAACATAAATGTAAACTTAGATATAAAATTTAAAATCTTTCCAAAGTTTTCCATTACTTTCAAGATAAAAACCAAACTTTTTTTCTTTTTATTTATTTATTTGTTTGATTTTGGTATCGTTAATGTACAATCACTTGAACATTATGGTTACTAGACCCCCTATTATCAAGTCCCCCCACATACTCCACTACAGTCACTGGCCATCAGTGTAGTAAGATGCTATAGAATCATTACTTGTCTTCTCTATAAATACTGCCTTTCCTGTGACGTAAAGCAGCGGGGGACACGGGAAAAACCAAACTTTTAATGTCACCAACCAAGACCTGTGTTATTTGTTACATTTTATATTTACAGTCTCATATTATACCACATTCACTCTCATTGTTTGAACTCCAACCAGCTTTCCTTTAGTTTCTTGAGTTTGACATGATCCTCTTGCCTTAAGGATTTAAACATGGTGTCTTGCCCGAATATTTCAGCCCTGGGCAAGTTCACTACGGATTCAGTGAGACTGAGAGGTGCCAAGGAAATGTTTTTAGGGTGAGAAGGTTTATACCTGGCTTTATTCTCACAGTGGTAGTTCAAGCACTAGAATCATGTCTGCATCTGGAAGTCTGCAGGTCCATAATCTACCTTGTCTCTGTCTCCGCCCAGAGCACTGGGCAGAGCTCTTTACATAGTGATTCAGTTGATAATGGCTTATTGCCAATAGGTGTAGTTATTAGCCTAGCAGTAGGCCAATTACATCATCAAGTAGTTTAGGGTCAGGTGAGGATCCTGGCCATAGGAATTTCCATTTTCCCCACACATGGTTTCTCAGCATTGAAGTATATCAGAACCACATGGGGAGTTAAAAAAAAAATCCCAATGCCAATGCCATGCCAGTTAAGACAGAATTTCTGTGCATGAGATCCAGGTATAGTATTTTTTTAAGTTTTCAAGATGATTCCAAAGTATGGCCAAATTTGAGAACCAATGGTTTTGAATATACAGTATTCCTTGATTGGAAGAATCTTAGACATCTGCCATTCTTCAATGAATTATTAAATTCACTATTATTTATCCTTTAGATCTCAATGTAAACATCTATAGTTTAGTATAAATCTTCCCTGACCATATGTCCTCACCCCTGGGGCAGCTGATATCATTCTGGGGTAGCACTGTGTTCCTTTCTTCATAGAAATAACAGTTAAATTTTAAATCTATATTTTATTCAATTAACATTTGTTGAACCAGTTACTTGAAGTTTCCTTGGGGTCAGGAATAATTACTCTTTTGTCTCTCCCCACCTTATTAAATACATAATTCCTGATATAAAGTAGGACTTCAAATTTTATTGAGTTCTAAGTAAATTTAGGTGGTTTTTAAATGAGAAACTTAATACATTTTGCAGTGTTGTTGATTGTTCCTTAAACCACCCTTAAATGAAGTTTAAGCTAAGACATTGTGCTGCCAGCTACTAAATGAGCTTTTTCTGAATGTGGATTTACAACTCTCATTTTTTCTGGGAGCAAAAAAGATGAGCTTGCATAACAAAAATTAAGGAACTTTTCAAACTCCTTCAGTCTGAGGAATGATGGTATTACCTAACACTGTAGAAAATAAGTTGTCATATTAGACCTCTCATTTGAAAAATTATATAACAACAATAGCAATAATAAGACATACATAACCTATGATAGGTGCTTCTATTTTTCAGGCCTGTCTTGCCTGAGGATTTCAGCCCCGGACAAATTCATTTTGGATTCAGTGAGACAGAGAAATGACAATGGAATGTTCTTGAGGTAGAAGGGTTTTCTCCCCGCTTTATTCTCCCAGCAATAGGTAGAGCACTAGAATCATATCTGCACCCAACAGTCTGCAGGTCCTTAATCCTCCTCCATCTCTGCAGCTGTCTCAGTTTCTGTCCTAGGCACTGCCACCACTCTAACCTCTGCTCTCCTGCAGCCATGCAGCCTAGAGCACTGGGTGGAGCTTTTTATAATTAGTCAGTAATAAAATATTGCCCACACATGTGTAGTGAGCAAGCCGAGCAGAGTCAGGTGAGAATTCTGACCACAGGAACTTTCATTTTCTCTACATTTTACCCCATCAGGGTTCTTGCCTCTCAGTCTATGCACCCTCAATCTTCTGCAATGGACCCTGTGTGAGAAAGCTGGAACACTGTATCCAAATTCCACAATAACAATAGAGGCTATAAAATACACAAATAACAAAAATTATGATACAGATAACAGAAATTATAATAATCCTCAAGCCTGAAGAGATTCAATGCCACCAAGTGGTCATGTAGCTGTATTCAAACCAGGTCTATTCTGATGAGTTAACTAAAATGACCATGGGTGGACCTTAAAATACCCACCTTCTTCAGGCCCTGGAGGGCTTCTGCAGCATCTCCAGCAGAAAGTCTTGCAGATACCCAGGCTGTTCTTCTCACTTTGTCTCTGGCTTACATTTCTTGGTCCTCACTTTAACCAACTGCTGACACCATTCCTCTGGCTTCAGTTGCTACTGCAGCTCCAGTAAGATTTTATTTGACTTCCCATCCAATTTCTCTCTGTCTGCTCCTGCCTTTAGCAAATCAACCACCATCTAGGTCCTCATGACCTTTATGGGGCCCTTTAAACTCTTCCTCAGAGTGGAGGCCCATATTTCCTCCTATGCTCTCATTGCTTCAGCCTCTCCCAAATCTGCTACTGGACAGGTAACCTCACTTATGGGCTGTCCTAAGTGAGAGGCAGGAATGGCCACTAGGGGCCCAAAGAGGGACAGGGGAGCCACTTGAAGCGCCGCATTTCTCATCTCTGCAGTAAAAGTTTCTTCATCTGGGCCCTAATTCTCTGGACTATAAACAGCATTTTTCATGCCTAACTGCTGTAACACCTGTTGGAGCTCAGCATACATCTGCCATCTAGCAGAGAAGGATGGTAAATCACCCTGATTGCGCCACACATTGTGAAGAGTGGCTGTGATCCAATAGAGAAGGGAGTGATTTTCTGGGCTCTGATGTTCATTTTGCATTTGCTGCCTCAGGGACTCCCCTCAGCGAGTTGTCAGGGAAGATAGTCTTCACATTTCTAACCTGACAGAATAATTCCATCAACACCTACATCCCAAAGATGCAGGAGCCAAGGTGATATCAACTCAGAGGACTTCTGTCAAAATCAGGAGCCCAAATCCACCAGCTCAGCCTTAGTATAGGGCTGGAGCATAGAGTGTTCCACGACCTGGAGAGGCATCTGCATCTCTCCCAGAGGAACCTGCAGTTGTTGTGTCTTTATTTTCTTTACTACAACTGGGCAGGCTTTCAAGCAGCTTTCAACCTGGTGGGCTTTCAGTAGAGGAGGGGCTGATGCCTCCAGCACTGGCACGGCCTCCACCTCCACCTGTTTGTCTAAACTTGGCTTCTCCTTCATTTCTGGGGCTGATGGCTCTACTACATTCTTCACCTCCCCCACAACACCTCGCAGCCTGCCTTCTCGTGCTGTTTCTTCTCAGGCTATCATGACGTCCTTTACCATTTCCACAGCACCTTGTAGTGACACCATTTTAGTCATCAACAAATTTTTTATCTTCTCTACAGCACCTTGTAGCTCAAATTCTTGTGCTGCCTCTTCTCATGTTTCTTGCAGGAGGATGTTTTTCTTCCTTATGGCCTTTCTTAACACTGTGAGAAAAAGCCAACCTACAGTTCCCACCGCCTTGTGGGCACTCTGTTTCTTTAAGGAATTCCCTACTTTTTGAGGGCCAACTTTACTGCCTAGAACATCATCTCCACCTCTCCCCAGCCTTGGGGTGGGGCCCAGTCCTCTAGGAGGCAAGCCAGCTTGGACCGCATGTCCACTGAGGGACACTTGAATGTCTCCCCATTCATAGGGGCAGCATGAAACATTCCTCCCCATTCATAGGGGCAGCCTGTTCCATTCCTTGGTCTACAATGAATTCTACCAACTATGCCAGTTGTCTTACCTGAGGGTTTCTGCTCTGGGCAAGTTCACTATGGATTCAGTGAGACCAAGAAATGGCAATGGAACCTTCTTGGGGTAAGAGGGTTTATAACAGGCTTTATTCTCCTAGTAGAAGGTCAAGCACTAGACCTGCATCCAACAGTCTGCAGGTCCTTAATCCTCCTGTGTTTCTGCCTCTGGGCCTCTCTGCCCCCACAGCTGCCTCAGTCTCTGTCCTTGGCACTGCCACCACTCCACCCTTTGTTCTCCTGCAGCCATGCAGGCCAGAGCACTGGGCAGAGCTCATAATAATGCATTGCCCACATGTGTGTTAGTGAGCAAGCAGACCAGGGCCAGGTGAGAATCCTGGCCATAGGAACTTTCATTTTCTCTACAAGGCCTCATTTTAAGGCATGTACCTATATTATCTCACTAGAAAGGGAACCAAAAAATACCCATGAAATATAAGCTGTTGACACTTTTGGAACGAAACATTACCCATTTAGGTGAACGCCTCAAGAACATAGAATCCCCTTGAGGAGCCTGGCTCCTGGCTAAAAACCTATGAATGATTTTTTTAGGCCTGATTATAAGCAATTACAAAGGCTTTACCTGACAGGCCTGTTGAAGAAAGTTGCCATCAAGAACTCAGGTCCCTTGGGCTGGCCACTCTTTCATGCACTATCTGCTTGATTAGCCTATGAGCTTCCATTCAGAGGTCTTCCCCAGGAGTCTCTGCTGAGACCATCCTGGTTGTGGGAAGGGTAGCTTTGAAGATACTTCTCCATTCCGATTTCATATTCAGTAATTTTCCATCCTAGCCCTTTCCTTCTTTCTCCCCACCTAGCTCTCACCCACATTCATAAAACTACAGGAGCCTTTTGATTGGTGTTTCCTCCTACAGTAGACAATTTCCCCATCTGTGCTGATACATTTGACTATCACTGGTGCCATTACAGGGAAACAGAGATCAATGGGGGAGCCAGGAACTTCCTTCTAGACTTGCTTTTCCTATGGCAGTAAATGCATAAAGGCTCAATTGTTATTTTGTTTTGCTGTCTTAATCGACTACTCCCACACCTGGCAGCTCAGCTCTCCCCAGCTCAACGCTTAACATCTCTCATTTTGTAATGATGGTTCACATTTATTGAAGACTTCCTAGGAAGCAGGCATTGTACTAAGCCCTGGATATTATTTAATTAACTTTTTTGCTATAACCTATCTGATGGCTACTACAATTATTCTAATTTTAACAGATGATGAATTGATTAGAGAGATTAACTGACCCATTCCAGGTCTCTCAGCTAGAAGTGAAATAGGATTTGAACCGAGGCAGTTTAGCCCCAGAAACCACTAGGTCATTTTGACCTCAATCACTAAGGCATTTTTTTCAGAGAAAGAGCAGAAGCATACAGACAGACTAGGCTTTTGAGTAGTAATTTCTCAAGTTTAGCTCTGCTTTGTTTTGGGGTCCTTGAGAAACTTAAATTTCCTTATAGACCTCCTTTTGCCCCCCTTTTTTCACCTCAACTATTCAAGCTGGATTTCTATCATAAGGAACCAAAAGATTTATAGCTAATATAGACATTGTGATAGATTTTGTGAATATATTCCATAACTAAGTCAGTGTAGAAAAAGGAAGATATTTTTGAAAGAGTGGGCAAAAATAAAGAACATTGCACTGGGTGTTTGAAGGCCTGGGTTTTACTTCAAGTTAGGAATCACACTTTTGAATCTAGTGTCTTCAAGTAAAAATGAAATGATTAGTTAATGTAAATGAAGCATAAACTCTTTTCTCACACAGCACAGCTTATTAGTGATTGGGTCTATTTTGTGGATACTTTCTTGTAACATGAGCAAACTCATTTAAAATATATCTAAAGCTAGTAAAGATTATTAATTTTGCTAAAGGGGAAATTCATGGAATCACTTATCATCCCATTAAACTGTATTTCCACCAAGGCAGAGATCTTTGCCTGTTTTATTTACTGATGTGTACCAACACCTATATAGCACCCACACAATAAATACTTGTTGAATGAATGAATGGATCGTATTTTTCTCAAAGAACAAATTAAATCTCAGCTGCCTTTTTTGAGGTTTGTGCATTTTATCTCAAGGTGAGGGATAAATCAGCTAATCACATAAAATCCTGTCTAGTTTTGTGAGTCTACAACTGTTCAATATGACAGGATTCATATCAAGTGTCGCTCCTGTGATGGGCAAGAGAGGATTTCTCATTCAGATTTTCCCAATAACTCTCACTCTAAGCAGAGCAATCAGCCATTGCAATCAGTTTATATGATGCTAATGCCGACATGACACTTTTGCCTAGGTCACTGTGTGATTCTTCCTTTCTGGTTCCCTCTTTATCAGATGCCAGTGCTTATGCTCAGAATGAGGTTGGAGTGTTTGGAATTCATGGGTAACTGAATCATCAAATGATTGATGATGCCTCTGAGCATTCTTACCATCTTTGAAGACAAATTTTATTTCATTGCAGAATACTGCAAACATTTAAGCAATTGAGACCCCCATAAATCAGGCATGTTTAAAAATGATGTATAATTTAAAAGAGTTGTAATTTCTTTGTGGATTTACATGTTTTTCTAATTACTCTTTTTGAATTAGTGATCCTAAATATGTTCCTCATATTTACTTCCACTGGCAATTATTAGCTATAATTACACACATGAGAAAAGGCAGGGGTATTTGGGAGAGGTCAGGACTAACTGATCACAATATTCTATAAGAGATTTAGCAATAAATATTCCAGTGGACACTAATATAACACTATGCATAATGTAAATACATTATTTCCTCATCACCTAATATTTATAAAGAAGAAGACATTTGTTTAATATCTGTTGTGCTGCTGTTATAGGATACAAGGATACATAGAACACCATCTTTCATTTCTAAGAATTGGCGATACTTTTGAAACAACAGAGGAAAATTAAAAAAACACTGCAAAAAATTCCACTAGGCAGTGCATTACTAATTCCCAAAATGATAAAAATAAGTGCTCAATATTTAAAGAAAGGAGAGATCTGTGAGAAAGGATCAGACTTCATCAACAAAAATGAGTAGAAAAGGCAAACCACTGTGTACTAGTCTGCCTGAAAGATGGACAAAGTCCTTCTATGCCTGTGCACACACACAGATCTTTTATCAAGAGGTGGAGTCCATTCTCTCTTTCCTTGAATCTGTTAGCTCTGTGGCTTGCTTTCACCAACGGAATTTGGCAGGAGGAATGATCCAAGCATAACTCATTGTATTGCACTTCACAGATATTGCTTTTTTTACAAAAGGAAGGTTTGTGGCAACCCTGAATTGAGCAAGTCTATCAGCACCATTTTGCCAATAGCATTTGCTCCCTTCCTGTCTCTATGTCACATTGAAGTAATTCCCAAAGCATTTCAAGCTTTTTCATTATTATGATATTTGTTATGGTGATATGTGATCAGTGATTATGACTCACTGAAACCTCAGATGATAGCATTTTTAGCAACATAGCATTTTAAAATTAAGGTATGTACATTTTTTTAGACATAATGCTATTATACACTTAAAAGACTACAATATAGTATAAACATAACTTTAATATGCACTGCCAAACCAAAAAGTTCATTTGACTCCTTTGTTGCAATATTTGCTTTATGCAGTGGTCTAAACTGAATGCACAATATCTCTGAGGTTTGCCTGTATATGATTTCTTGGCCTGGACCATAAGAGATCTTGCAGCTTTTATTTTCTCAATTTTGGAGGCCCACATCAAGGAAAAAAGTTTAGACTAGAATATTGAAAAATGAGAGACTACATGGAAAGGAAAAGGAGTCACATGAAAGAATAGTAAGAAGCCCCAGCCAATAGCCGGCACCAATGCACCGGACATGTGAGGGATACCATCGTGGATGCTCTGAGCTGAGCTGAGCTGTCTCAGTCGACATGATGTAGAGCAGAGGTGATCCATCCCTACTGAACCCTGCCTGAATACCAGACCCACAGAATCCTTGGAAATAAACTATATTTTGTTTTAAGCCAGTAAGTTTTAGGACGTTTTGTTAGTAATAAATAATTGAAATGCATGGCTTATGGACAATTGATGGTTACCTTTGCCTCTGAAATTAACACCCAGGACTTTTAGGAGGCAGTAGGGAGCTACATATATGGACATATAAGAGGGATAGTGTTTCATTTTCCCAATATTTCCCTCTATATCTTAAAGCTATTTTTAAAAAATAAAAACGTTTCCTTACTGTTACTCAGGCACTTCTGTATGCTCTTTCCTCTGTGGTACCTGACTGACTTTCAGAATTGTCTGTGCTCTGGAACTGGGGCAATTTAAATCATGATTTGTTTCCTATGGCTGCGGTAACAAATTACCACAAACTCAATAGATTAAAACAACAGAAACGTGTTCTGTCACAGTTCCAGAGCACAGGTCTGAAATGAAGGTGTTTGGGATCGTGCTCTCTCCAAGGTTCCAAGCAGACTCTTTCCTTGCTTCTTCCAGCTTCTGGTGGCTTCAGGCTGTAAACTCTCTGCCTTCGTCTTCACACGGGCATCTCCTCCCCAGCTTCTCTGTCTCAAACCTCTTTCTACCTTTATCTTAGGGTACTTGTCTTTGAATTTATGGCCCACCTGGATAATCTACACTGACTTCATCTCAAAATTCTTCTCTTAATTTTATCTCCAAAGACCTTTTTTCCAAATAAGATCACATTCTCAGAATCCAAGGGTTGTTTGGGGGACATGGTTTTTTGGAGGGCTGAGCATGGCATCCAACTCACTACAGATTACAGTTCATAAATTCTCATGTTAGTGTCAGCTTTTATCAGGCCTCTTTAGTTAAAACACAGTCTCTTTGCAGAAAGAAGTGGTTTCATGAGATCTGCATCTATTGGGGACAATTGATTTTCTGACTATATTAATTGGCTTAAATTTTCTCAAATTAGAATTGAAAAAGCACTTGCCAAGCAGTGACGTGTACTCTTACTGCTCCTCTCAAGTAAATCCCCCATGGTATTTACATCTCTCTGGGGCATTATCTTAGCTTTCAGTCACTTATTTTTAAGTGACTGTCTTATTTCCCACAGTAGAATTTTGAGCTCCTTGATGGCTGGAATCACCTTTTTACTTATTATAAAACCTCCATCACTAACATAGGACACAGTCAATAAATGGTTTTGATCTAAAATATTTTTTTTATTCTCAATACCTTATAATTGGTTTACTGATATATGAATGGACTTATATTATCCCTTAGACAAACCTGGATACAGTTAAAATATACCTTTTTATCTGCTATGCAAAAAATGGTAGGGAGAGATCTCTCACTTCTTTACTCAAATCTGCATTTGGCTTTCTAAAGCCAACTGCAGAAAATGGAAGATACTATGTGTGATTACCTAACAGTCATATGTAGATCCTAAAATCAGAATGAGTAAAAGTGCAGCCACCTTAAATATTTTCAAATATTTTTATCAATATATTGTATTATCAATATATAATTCAATCAACCTTTAGTTTGCTCCTTAGTTCCATTTTTAAATATTTAAATACATAATTTATCTTATTTATGATAGTAAGTAAAAAGCAGAATATACTTTTAGTGAAAGTTGGTCATTTATATTATATATAATAAAACTTTACTATGAAAACATTTTTTTCCCATAAGTTTGCCTCTCATATCTTCTTTGCAAAACATATGTATTTCTTAAGGCATTTTTCTTTAATGTAGAGTATCAATAACTAGGTATCATTCTTGTCTTGATACCAATAATAATCTAGATTACAAGTTATTGAAAATGAATCTTAATCAGTCTTGGCCTTCTGTCCATTGTAGGAATAATGCAGGAGATAATAGAGGAAAATCATACAGGGATGTTCTGACCACCTGAGGAAATGATTTTCACTTGGGAGCTTACTCAGGAAGTTATCCCCCTAGAAAAAACAAACGGTAAGCTTTCTCCAAGGTCACAGCAGAATAGAGCACCAGATGCACAAAGGCTTCATGCCAAAGAATAAAGACATAGATTCAGAAGAGACACTTGGGCAGTATCAGAATATTTGGAATGAAAATTCAGAATACAGACAAACTAACACTGAGACCATACGCTTAGCCATAACTTTCCTTCTGAAATGTCTCTAGTTTAATAAAACTCAATTTAAAAATCAATATCAGAATCCCAAAACAATGTTAATGAATTTTGTGAGACACATGGTAAAATACATGCAATTTTATGATAATTATGGCTTAACTTATCAATGATTCCCTGTTAAATGAATAAAATCCAGAGTGAATGAAACTTGGAGAAGCTGATTTACTTATAAAAATTATGGAATCCTAAGTAGAAAAATAGATAAGAACCTTTCCTTATGCAATGCAGCTTCAACAAGTTTTATTTCTCAGAAATATTAGACTCAATCACTGAACTAGACCTTTCTGTATAATTTTCTGCTAAAATTGGAGATGCCAGTTTTATTTATGTGGAAAACATTTTGAGGATTTATTAAAAGCTAAATTCAATTTCAAGAAGTATTAATTTGGTTAAAGTAAGAAATATTCTCTGGATTTAAACATAGTAAATTACTTTCCAAACACAGATATACAGAACATAATAAGGCTGAGTAATAAATGAATTTTTTGAGAAAAAATACTTGTAATCATTGTAGCTATCATTTCTGAAGGGCCTACTATGAATGAAACAGCTAAATATTTACATTCATTATTTCACTTCTGAGTTTTCAACTATCAAACTATTAAGGTAAGTGTCTTGCCAAAGGGTTTCAGCCCCAGAGAAGTTCACTATGGATTCAGTGAGACTGAAAACATGACAGTGGAATGTTCTTGGGGTGAAAGGGTTTACACCCAACTTTATTCCCGTGGTGGCAGGTCAATCACTAGAATCCCATCCACTCAGAGCGAGTCGCGGCAAGCCAGTCTCTGCCTCTGGGCCTCTCGGCCCCTGCAGCCATCTCAGTCTCTGTCCTTGGCGCTGACACCACTCCGGCATCTGCTCTCCTGCAGCCGCGTAGCCCTGCAGCTGTGCAGCAGCCCAGAGCACTGGGTGGAGCTCTTTATACAGAGTCAATAACAACATATTGCCCACATGTGTGTAGTGAGCAAGCCAACCAGTGCCAGGGGAGAATCCTAGCCATAGGAACTTCAATTTTCCCCACAATAAGCCTTATAAAATTACTGAAATTTTATAATTTTTACCTGCAAATTGAAATTACATATGTGGTAATATAGATGCAGAACAATTTTGTCTTAGATTCTATTCTTGTTCATTTAATACACAAGTAATCAGATTATCCTTCTTTCTAAAATGCTATTTAAATGCAAGGTTATTGTAGAAAGTAAAATAGAAGCTGTGGATTTTGAGATTCATTTTGTTTCTGGCAAAGCTGTTTTCTAACCCAGAGGAAAAAGACTCTTGAAACACTTCAAACATCGTCTCAATCCTCAAAAGTGCCATTATGATATTTTATGCATTCTAACCAACAGCTGGATTAGATATATTTTCAAATATATTTGGGACAGGAGGGCATAAAATGACAAGCACTACTGGGTGAAGTCTAAATTTATTGAGCTGAACACTATCAGAGAAACTTCTGGATAGGTTACTACAGGTGACTAAAATATTGTGCTAGTGAGGGTAGCATCAAAGTTTAATTCGCATATAAAGTAGTTAGCTTGGAGAACAGAAACACTTTCCTTCAACCAGAGCTTGCTCTCCCAACCTCAGCCAGCTCTCCGAAGAACATAATTAACCTTACAAGGAAAACTCAAGAGACAGATAACTTGACTGATCCAGACTCATTACTACAGGAAAAATGACTGAAAAGATTTATCAACTACAACTTCATGATCATTTACAAAATTTGAGATGCACTGATAAACCTTTGCAACTTTTTATTATGGACATTTTCAAATATATACATATACAGAGAACTGAATAAGGAACTAAAGTAGTCATCACCCCATTTAAGCAATTATCAACTTATTTTTAATCTTGTTTACTTATACCCCTCCCCCTTTTGCTGCCATACTGATTTTGAAATTAATGCCAGACATTATATAATTTTATTTATAATTATTTTATTATATACCTCTGAAAATTAAGGTCTTTTAAAACACAATCATAACATTATCATGCTCCCTAAAATTCATAATTTCTCAGTGTTATCAAATATAATCAGTATTCAAATTACCTTACTAATTCAAATTTGGATCCATACTTCACAATAGTTAATGTGTCTCTTGGGTCTTTTTATTTATTGGTTCTCCATTCATCTACCTTCATTTGTTTGTTCAATGTATTTGTTCTATTTTCTGTAGATTCCCAGGTCTGTATCATGCTGACAATCTTTCAGTTCCACTAAACATGCCCTTTTGTCCATTACATTCTCTGTAAATTGGTAAATCTAAAGGATTGATTTAATTCAGTATAATATTTGGCAAGAATTTGGTGTTGGGTTCTTTAAACTTCTAGAAGGCACATATGTCTCCTTCTCTCTTAGTAATGTTATCAGCCATTGATATTCATTTAATACTCTCATTAGTTTTATGGGCTGAATTTTGTTCCCCTAAAATTCTTATGTTGAAACCCTAATCCCCAGAACTTGAGAATGTGACTGTATTTAGAGATAGGGCCTTTAAAGAGTTGATTAAGGTTAAATGAGCTCATTTAAGTTGCTCCTAAGCCAACCAGGCACTTACAGGAAGAGGGGAAGAGGGGATTAGGACACACGGAGGGACACCAGGGGTTCCAGGGCTCAGAGAAAGGACCAGGCGAGGACACATTGAGAAGGCTGCTGCCTGCAAGCCGGGAGAGAGGCCTCAGAAGAAACCCAACCTGCTGACACTTTGATCTTGGACTTGCAGCCTTCAAAATTGTGAGAAGATAAGTTTTGATTATTTAAGCCACACAAAGTATATTTTGTTATAGCAGCCCTAGCAAACAAATATAAATTAGTGATGACAAAAATGCCAATGTTTTAATTCTATCATTTCTTCTTCATTATGAAGAATATTTGAATAAAGAAAAAAACTCTTCCTCATTAAGCTATTTGGTTAATCTGAGGTGGGGTTTGGTTCATCAGCGGCCTCTTAAGAGGGCTATATTGTTAAAATAAAACTCATGATTTAAACATATTTGGTGGTAAAATAGTAAGTACTCTGGCTCCCTTTCCTAAAATTAACCCTGGAAAAACTACAAAGTGAAACGCATTCCAGAAATTTAACAATATTACTGTGGAAAACTCCTGGGAAGGGAAAGGATATAGTAAATAAATATGAATTTTTCTTTTACATTATCTTTTCAGGCTTGATATCTAGTGTTAGTAATACATATGCCAGCTACAGCATTTTGTACCATATAAGACAACATTGATGTAGGTACTGACAATTCATCTTGTAAACAGACAATGTCAACTTATGGTATCAATAAATACAGTACAGTACTGTCAGTGTATTTTCTCTTATGGTTTTCTTTTTCTTTTTTAGGAGAGCAAAGCAAAGGCTTTTATTTAGAGAGAAAGCAAAAGGACAGAACTCCTGGCTCAGGCCGGAGGGGACAAGAGAACCCCCTTATGATTTTCTTAATAACATTTTCTTTTCTCTAGCTTACTTACTGTAAGAATACAGTATATATATATATATATACAAAATAGGTGTTAATTAACTGTTTACATTATTGGTAAGGATTTTTGTCAACAGTAGGCTACTAGTAGTCAGGGTTTGGTTGAATCAAAAGTTATATGGGGATTTGCAGCTGTTGGGGCTTCAGCACTCCTAATCTGCATGTCTCCAAGGGTCAGCTGTCCTGAAGTGGTGTATCTGGAGGGTATGCAAGTTATGGGCTGGGAAGAGAGCAGATGAAAACAGCAACTGTCATAGATTAAAATGTTTAAAATTCAGCTCTTGCCTCTTCCATGTGTTGACTTGGCCCCAGCCTGCAGAAATCTGGAGTCCTTACCCAGAGTACTGATTAATTTACTGGGATGCAGCAATGCAAAGAATAGCAGGGCAGGAAAAAAAATTATGCTGGGTGATGCAACTGAAAAAAGCAGATAAAGATTGAATTGACCAGCTTTCATAGTCACATCTCCTCCTCCCCTTCCAGAACTCGAGGGCTAGAGGATTACAACCCAGTAAAAATGCTTGTTCCAATTGCTGCTACTTCCCTAAAGATTTCAACAAATTGTTTTTGGCCTGGTGGCAAAGAAAAGTGACTAACTGTAGTTTGTAGTATGTGGAGCTCTTCCCTAGGACTCTTCTCTTGCTCTAGCCTTGAACCTGCTAAGAGCAACAGAAGCTAAAGTAACTAGCCTTTACACATTATGAGAAAAGTATATTCCCAGATGATTACAAGCCCACAGGCCAAAATAATTATACACCTGGGGATTCAGAAGAAAACAACAATCTGGACAACATATTGTAAAGACTGTGAAGGGTTTCAGATTCTACCCTACTTGCAAGCTAACACATTATCTTGACAGTTTTAGACGAAGACGTCAGGCTCCAGGGTCAGCCACAAATGACTTTATTTCTCATAGCAATAGCAGTACCTACACTGGCATCAGTTCCATGAGCCCCAGTTCCCATAGGATGAGACAAAGACGGCCAGTCGTCGCCCACATAAGCAGTGCACTGCATCACAAAAGAAAGACCCTGAGCCTGTGGCACCCAAATCTTTTATCAAAGGCAATAAGCATTCCTGCGCTCTGCCTCTCAGAGAGGTATCATCTTTATAATACTGGGGAGTAAACAAATCTGTCCATTGATGTGGAGAAAGACATTATTTCTATCTTCCAGGGCTATTTGTTATACAAACATCCCTGAAATGATAGTTTAAAATGAAGGCCGTTAAGTGCCTTAGTTCATAAAAGGTATGAAAACACAAGAGGTTCATGAAAACTTGTCTCCCAACATATGTATATAGTGTGAAACTTTAAATAGAAAAAAAAATTGACCCAGAATTTATAAGAGGACTATTTTAAAAATAAGTAAAGTATTAGCTGTAATAGGCAAAAATAACACTTTTTAAAAAGTGGAAATATTGATTAAAGCATAGTATTTACATATTTAGTATTTTTTTCTTTCCATTTCTTATTACATGTATGTTACCTAAAATGTGCTATTTAGGCTTAAAAATATAGTGCAAACCAAACTGCCAACTGGAATATTTTGTGGTTTCATATTGAGGGCATACTTATTTATGGGAAGTTTAATTAGAATATGTTTTTTTTAATAGATATTCTCTATCTCCAGATGTGGATTACAAGATGTATTCTGTGTCTTCTTTATTTTCACAAATAATACACTTTTGAACTTTGAAGAAACTTCTAATGTGCTTAGATAAGAACACATGCTACTGAGTTGTACATTCAATAAATTGTACTTATGCATCAACATGAGAAACTACTAAAATTTACTGGAACATAAGTACTTCTAAAAGTACCAAATTAACATATTTCTAAGGAGAGTTAGCTCCTACCTCCATACTTTCCCCCTTTTTTTCATATGGTTGTAAAGAAGACATACTCTCATCAATATCCACAATATACTTTTATCTTCCAGGAATGTCTTCATGACACAGAATGAAGACCATCCATTTCTGGATAGGATAATCTTCAGGGATGCATTTAAGGAGGACTTTATAGAAGATTTCAACTGACTCTAACTACCAAAGAAAGGTAAAATTATATACTGAGTTTTGAAAGAGTTAAACAAAAGCAAGATATTTCCTGGCAAAACTCAAACCATTAGTTAGGAAATACTAACCAAATACAATCCAGCTATATTTGCATTTCTGTATTTTAGGATAAGTATAATTTCTTGCTGCACTATTTCCTCAGTCTGTTCACCAATTATTCCTTTATAACTGATTGAGAACATGAAGGTTTATTAGGCATGAAACAAGTGAACACTCCAGCTAATACAGTTTCCTCACATGTGGACCAGTTACCCTGCATTGATTCTGAAATGCTAAAGTGATTTAATCAAAACATGCTGCATTGATTGGAAATTGAATCTGTGGAGCTAATATGACACATCATTCCCTTCCTTAGGCACAAAGAAAAACACATTTAGAAAAAATGATATCATTTAAAACGAATCTTCTTTATCTACATGACAACATCTGTTGGAGTTATAATGACCTAGCTTAACAGTGTAATCTACCTGTCCTAAGTATTTAAGTGAAAAGTGACATATAGCAGATGCATGATGGGTTTGAAACCAACAATTGGCATGGAAATGACAATTTGCCACTTAAGACAATAGATGATAGCATGAAACTATTCTAATTAGCCTCCTGTAGTATAGATAAATCTTTCAAAATCTAGCTATTGTTTCAAGCACTTCTCAATCTATTTCCTTGCAAATATTTTTATTATTTAAACAAAAGCAATTTTCTACATACACTAACAGCTTTCCCAATTGGCATTCTTCATTTGAACTACAAAATAATAAAATGATTTTAGTGACCATTTTCTCAGTTCACCCAAAAATAGTATATAGGTAGTATCAGCCAAGCTGCCTAGAAGAGAAGTTGATTAATTATATGTAATGGATGCTTTAGGTATTAAAGCTGAATTCTTCATGTGAGCAGTCTTCTTAGGGCTAACTACCACAGCAACAATTCCAGTTACAGAAGAACTGATACTCACTATGTCCATTCAGACTCTGGGGAAATAAACAAGCTGGATTAAGGAAGAAAAGGGAACTTTGGAGTCCAAAGGCATATAAAACTTAGTTCCTGTCCGTAGTTGATAACATCTTTTTGGAGAGATAATAAATAAGCATAAGATAATCAAGTAACAAGACCACATTCTACTTAACAGCACTGTGTATTGATATAAATGGGTACTACATTATAATATGAAAAGATTAAATTGATAAATCATGTCACCATTTGCCAACAAAGAAATTAAATTTTTAAAAGGAGATGTTTTTTCTAGGTTGTTGTGAAAATAAAAATACTTAGGAAAGAGGTGGTATTGAACAATGAGGAGCGAATGAATAAGAACAAAAGAGGACAGAAAAATTATAATTTGAAGACTAGCAAGAAGCAAAAATGCAGATTTAAGTATAATAAATATTAAGTTCTGAAAGAAAGGTATTAAAGGGACAGTAAATGGTTCTGGGGAAATGATGGAAATAAGGCTGATTACAGACAGTGGGAAAAGATTGTAAGGACTGACATTTTAGGAGATTGGTTTAAGATTTGAGATTAGACAGAGTGAATCTTTTAAAGTGAGCACCCAAGCGCCTGCCACCAAGCCTGATAAGGAATATGATGGCTCGCTGTGTGCCTTGAGCAGAAGAATAATATGGATATCCACAGGAATATTACCTATTTACATATTACACTTTAATCAGTCGTTAGCACTGGCTGAGAGTTATACATAATCTATACAGATTTTCATAATTATCTTACAAACTGGGCATTGTCAGTGAGGCTCTTAGAAGGTACTACCATTCCGTGGTCATAAAACTGGCACGAGGTATATCTGCTATCTTTTTTATTATTATTGTGGTATAGTTGACATAATAATATATTATTACAAGTGTATAACATAGTGAATTGATATTTATATACATTATAAAATGCTCACCATGATAGGTGTACTCACCATCTGTCACCAAAGTTATTATTGCATGGCAAAGAGATCTGTCTGATTCCAATGCCACTAAAGCATACAACATCCATGATGAAAATGAACTTATGGAAGATTAGTTTGGAAGCCAAGTGGAAAATGCAAAGAAGGGAGAAGACACTACAGGCAGAGCAACCACGTAGGAGGCGATTAAATGAGCCCTCCCACGAATGACGAAGGCCTAAAGGGAAGACTAAAAGAAAGAGGAATTAACTAATAAATAATTGACATTTAGAGAATGAGGAAAAGCAGGATACAATGTCATGGAATGCAAGAGAGGATATGCTGACATAGAGGAATTTGTAGCTAGGTCTGTCGAATACAGTGAAGAGCTCAGAATAATAATAAAACAATAATTATTGTAATTCCCACCATCAGGAGTGTATATACAGTTCTATTTTCCTGGAAAATCCTCCTCTGCCTTTTCTAGTTGTCAGATTCCTTAAGATCCAATTCAAAATAGTTTCTTTATGCAAAAATTTCTTCAACAGTCATTGGGAGGAAAAACCACTTCTGAGATCCTTAACGTTTATATACAGCTATTTTGTCATGTTAGCATTTTATTGTTGCCTTGGTTTACTTGCGCTTCTTTAATACTATACAATGAGTGTTTTGAAGGCAGGATCACCTCATATTAAAATATGAGATGTATATGTATTGTTTAATTATAAAAGAAATACATGATAATTATATAAGTATTGACACATAGAAAAATAGAAAAGAAAGTGCATGTGATGTGTATTTTCATCTAGCATTTTTGTAATGTAGAACATATTTTTTTCACCTAGTCAGAATTATAACATTTATAATTAATATATATGATCTGGACATTATGGGCCCAAACTCTGGAGCCAGACTGAGTAGAATTCAATTCCTGGCTTTGTCACATATAGCTAAGACTTTGGGCCCGCTCCTGTCTCCGTGGAGTCTCAGTCTTGTTAGCCCTGAAATGGGAAGTGCAACACCCGCTTCCTCACAGTGTTGTTATGAGGATCCAGTGAGTTAATGTGTGCAAGTTAACTGCTGTTTTTATTCCTGCTCATCTCTTTGGGGTACCAGCCTACCTCTATTTTTTAGTTCTTGGGGTATTTAATCTCTACCTCAGTATTTGGTTTATAAATCTAGTCCGGAAAGATCATACAAGAGCATTCTCTGACCAGGTTATTGACCAAAGAGGGGAAAGTGATCCCGACAAGGCCAATCAGAGCCTTCCATTCATCCATCAGAAACTTTCTGGAACAATTGGGTAAGAGGCATTCTCTCCTTGCGGGATTGTTAAATGTGATAGCAGTGCCTAGAGTTGTAGTTTTGTCACCACCTGGGGAGACTCTGCTTGAGAAGGAAATCAGAAAAGAAGACCAGAGCTTGAGCCCCCAAATTCTACTCCACCTGGTACTGCTGTTCTCCTGGGCTTCCCAATGACGTAATCCAATAAGGCTCTTTTTAGCTTAAACTTTGAATTAATTTACTTCAAGCAACCTTAATAGTCTTGGCAAATATGTTTTTTGCCTTTAATAATAAAAGATAAATACTTTTTAAAATTGCATTTTGGAATTATCAGTCTTCTGCAGTACCTATAATGACTCAACAAATGCTTTCTGAATCAACAGTTCAATGCATCTTCCTATCTTATTGTAGAAGATATTGCATATTGGTTTCCTGGTTATAGATGTATTTTGCTTTAATCAAACTTATGATTATAAAATAAATACAGGTAAATCATGTCATTTAACTGTATCAAAGGCTTCAATTTGAATTAATTTAGTTCAATAGAGGTTTATGAGCATCTCCTGTGTGCTAGGAACCATACAAGCAACTGGGGACATAAAGATAGGAAAGTAGAAAAGTCCCTGTGCTTTCTTCAAGGAAGTCATTCACAATCTAAAGGATGTCAAGTAATTAAATATAACATTACATATGATACATAGAGTAATAAAGTTACCTAGAAAGAGTATGGATCAGGAAAAACTACAGAAAAAATATAATATTTGACTTGAGCTTTATTAGCTATGCAGAACATTTTAAAGTAGAAAAGAGAGGGAAGAGCACTCTGATTCCAGAGAATAACATGAGCAAATGCAATATATAAAGTGTCTGAGAAACAGTGAACAATTCTTGTGACTGAAACATCAAAGAAGTGTGTGTGTGTGTGTGTGTGTGTGCGTGTGGTATGAAGGAGTAAGGGGAGGATTTTTAGGTGATAAAGCTACAGACAAGGGCAGAGATTAGCAATTTATGAGGAACCTTGCATGCTCTTAAAAGAAGACTGGTCTTCATTTATGTACCTGAAAGCTAGAGAGATTTTGAAGTAGAGAACATCATAAGATCTGTGTTTCACAAACATAAGTATTTGCTGTTTGTGTGGAAGACGAGTGGAGTGGATGGGTCAAGGATTAGGAGCAGAACCTCAATTAGAAAGAAATACCTCTAAAACAAATGACTTGGGCTTACCCTAAGGAAATTTCAGTGAGGATTAGCAGAAAGAGAAGCATTTGAGATTCATTTCAGAAACATAACAGGCTTTGTGCCAGAGTGCAAAGAAGCATGAAGAGAATGTGTATTGAAGATGATTATCTGGATCCTAATAGGGAACAAACAGGTGGATTACATTTTCATATCCCTATTTTCCTGCTACGTATGCTCTTTCTTTTTGTAAAACATCTATTAAAAGAGAAAGAGATGCCCTTGTGTATGAATGCAGGGATGGAAAGCTAATTTTTAAATGTGTAATAGAAATGCTCTCATAATAGGTGAAGCATGGCTACACAAAGATATCAAATTCTAATCCCTGGAATTTGTAAATGTTACCTTACTGGAAAAGGGGTCTTTGCCGATACAATTAAAAATCTTGAGGTGAGGGTTTCATCCTGGATTACACAAGTGGGCTCTAAATCCAGTGACAACCATCCTTACACGAGGGAGGCAGAGGGAAACTTGACAGACAGGAGAGGACAAGGCAACGAGGCCAGTCAGAGAGGCAGATTGGAGGGAATGCTCAGGGCCAAAGTGTGCAGGCAGCCACCAGAGGCTGAAAGAAGCAAAACAAACGAGTCACTCCTGGAGCCGACAGAGGCAATGCAGCCCTGATGACACCTTGATTTGGAACTCCTGATCTTCAGAACTGGGAGAGAATAAATATCTGTTGTTTTAGGTCAATCATGTGTTAATTTGTTAAGGAAGCCACAGAAAACTAATATCTCTGTTTTAATTATGTTTGTGATTTGACACAAAATCAAAAATCATGCACATATAAGGTATTCAATAAATATATGTTGAATGAATACAGCTAAAACTTTCTGCCTTCTAAGTTATTCAAGCTTTGATAAATCACTAGCTTTTTTTTTTTTACATTAAAAAACTGGGAAAGAGCAGGAATCCTCAGTTTTTTCCAACTTATCTTCTAACTTTTGCATGCTTACTTCTCAGTAAGTAAATCCATTTTAGTGATTGTGATAATTTTATTCTTATTCTAACTGAATCTCATTTACTTAACAACTAAATACCTTTTCCTTTGTATTAAAACACCCACTTTGAAAAAGTCTATTTTTATAGTTAACTGTATTTCATCTGGATATATATTTTTTATTAAAACAATTTTATTTATAAACTTTTCAAGTATCTATAGTCTTATCAGATTATTCCCATAGTTTAATGTATAATTCTTTCCCCTTCCTTAAAATTCTCCCTCTCCTGATCTGCCCAACAACTTCTAAAAAGTGTCAGTTTTCTCGTTACATTTCATAACTGTGGTAAAAAACAGTTATAACTTTAACCACATCCTATAGCTAAACTAAGAATTCACCATCACTTTCATTTTGGATAAATTATATCTACTAACTTGGTTGAAACAATGTTCCTGCCATACTGAAACATTACTTAGTTAACATTGCATTCTAACTGGCTTGAGAAATTCTGTAATTTGAAGTTCTTTAAGCATTGACATTCCACAGAATTCCCTTTTGTGATGAAAAGATAGAATCTCTAAATAAAATTGTATTGTTTTCTTCATTTCTCTCTAAAATTCGTGTCTTTCCATAGTTTTCCTGTAATCACTGGTGTCTCCTGATGAATTATCTGCTCTAATTCAATCAACTTCATGTTCTTCTTTTTCCAAAAGATAATAAAACATTTAATGATGAATCAACCTAAGACCCACACCTATGACATTTAACTGAAGATCACTTAATTCATTAGTTCATTGACATTAATCAACACACTTCCTTGTATGTCTGTTCAACCAGCTTACATTTCATTTAACAGTGTTTTTCAAGCCATCTCAAATTAATTTCACAATCAAAATTTCACATGTCAGTGTCTCCAGTACTTTGTTAGAAGTCAAGACACATTACATCTCCTGCACTCTGTTCATTTACAAAGGCTGTGAAGCTATCAAAAAAGCAACCAGCTTTGTCTGGCACAATTTGTTTTGTATTAACTATTTATTCTATTTATGTCTCATGGCTGTGCATTCCTTTCTAAGAATATTTTAAACCAAGCATGTGATAATATTTTCAGAATAATTTTCCATTTTTGGACTTCTTATTTAAATCAATAAGATTAATTATATTTAAGAAATAAATGAGGGATTTTCATGTAAAACATTTACAAGAGGACTTCAAGGAAGATGGCAACGTGAGCAGGGTGGCAGAAATCTCCTCGCAACACTATATTTATCTACGAAAATACAGCAAATACATCTATTCCTAAAAGAGAGACCAGAATACACAGGAAAGTGCACAGCGTGCAGTTACACCCGAGGGGACTCGGGACCCCCAGAGGCGGGTAAGATACAGAGCCGTGACCCGGCGGGACCTGAGCACTCCCCCACCCCAGCGCACCGGCAGGAGGAGAGGATTCAGACCTGGGAGAGAGTGGAAGTGCACTCCACGAAGTAGCCAGCCCCGATGATCTGCATGGGGAGCGCTGACCCACATCATGCAGTGTAGCGGAGATTGGAGAGACAGAGGGGCAGGATCTGAGCGGGGAAGTGCCAGGGTGCTTGCAGCCGGCTCCCAGGAAGGGGAAAAAAAAAGCGCGCACTTCCTTCAGCGGTCTTAAAGAGACAGGAGCCCAGTGGAGGAGCCGGATCTCCCTGGCACACTCAGCCCAGCAGGCTGGGAGTCCTGGGGAGTTTCAGATGCCTTAGCTGGTGACTGGGGAAGCATGGCCATACTTACACTTCTCACTGAGATCAACAACCTCCCATTCGTTCCCACCCCGGCCAGAGTGATAAAGGACCCTGCGGAGTGGTGCGGCCATGGCTGTGGAATAGTGGGGTAACATCGCCACCTACAGCATTCCTACAGAATCTACTCCCGGTGGGGTTTTGTTTTGTTTTTTTGTTTTGTTGTTTTGTTTTGTTTTTTGTTTTTTCTTTTCCTTCTTTTTTTTCTTTCTTTTTCTTTTTTTTTCTCTTTTTTTTCTTCTTTTTTAAAGTCTTAAAGAGCCCAGCTGACATACGTGGCAACTATCAGTGACCAATTCTATAGCCATGAAAAGACAGAGGAATATGGTTCAGACCAAAATCAACCAGACAACCCCAGAGAGGGAGCCTGAAGGGATGGAAATGCACAGTCTTCCTGAAAAAGAATTCAGAATAAAAGTCATAACCATGCTGATGGACCTACAGAGAAATGTGCAAGAGCTGAGGGAGGAAGTGAGGGAAGTGAGGAAAGACAATGCAGAAATCAGACAAGCGATCGGCGGGCTTAACAGCAGACTGGATGAGATGCAAGAGACTGTTAATGGAATAGAAAACAGAGAACAGGAATACAGAGAAGCTGAGGCAGAGAGAGATAAAAGGATTTCTAGGAATGAAAGAATATTAAGAGAACTGTGTGACCAATCCAAACGGAACAATATTCGCATTATAGGAGTACCAGAGGAAGAAGAGAGAGAAAAAGGGATAGAAAGTGTCTTTGAAGAAATAATTGCTGAAAACTTTCCCTCGCTGGGGAAGGAAATAGTCTCGCAGTCCACCGAAGCCCACAGATCTCCCAACACAAGGGACCCAAGGAAGACAACACCAAGACACATAATAATTAAGATGGCAAAGCTCAAAGATAAAGACAGGGTATTAAAGGCAGCTAGAGAGAGAAAAAAGATCACCTACAAAGGAAAACCCATCAGACTATCATCAGACTTCTCAACAGAAACCTTACAGGCCAGAAGAGAATGACATGATATATTTAACGTTATGAAACAGAAGGGCCTCGAACCAAGAATATTGTATCCAGTATGATTATCATTTAAATATGATGGAGGGTTTAAACAATTTCCAGACAAACGAAAGTTGAGAGAGTTTGCCTCTCATAAAACACCACTACAGGATATCTTAAATGGACTGCTCTAGATGGAAGCACTCCTAGGGCTAAAAAGATGTCACCAGAGAAAATAAAATCATAGCAAAGAAAGAAGACCATCCAAATACTAACTAAAGGCAAAGAATAAAACACCTAGTATATAAAGAATGGAGGAGGAAGAATAAGAAGGGAGAGAAATAAAGAAATATCAGACAGTGTTTACAATTACTTAACAAGAAAGTTAAGTTAGATTGTTAGATAGTAAAGAAGCAACCCTTGAACCTTTGGTAACCACGAATCTAAAGCCAGCAATGCAAATAAGTACATATCTATCAATAATCACCCTAAATGTAAATGGACTGAATGCACCAATCAAAAGACACAGAGTAACAGAATGGATAAAAAAGCAAGACCCATCTATATGCTGCTTATAAGAGACTCACCTCAAACCCAAAGATATACACAGACTAAAAATGAAGGGATGGAAAAAGATATTTCATGTAAACAACAAGTAGAAAAAAGCAGGTGTTGCAGTACTTGTATCAGACAAAATAGACTTCAAAACGAAGAAAGTAGCAAGAGATAAAGGACATTACATAATGATAAAGGGGTCAGTCCAACAAAAAGATATAACCATTATAAATATATATGCACCCAACACAGGAGCGCCAGCATATGTGAAACAAATACTAACAGAATTAAAGCAGGAAATAGACAGCAATGCATTCATTTTAGGAGACTTCAACACACCATTCACTCTAAAGGATAGATCAACCAGACAGAAAATAAGTAAAGACACAGAGGCACTGAACAACACACTAGAACAGATGGGCCTAACAGACATCTACAGAACTCTACACGCAAAAGCAATAGGATACACATTCTTCTCAAGTGCACATGGAACATTTTCCAGAATAGACCACATACTAGGCCACAAAAAGAACCTCAGTAATTTCAGAAATATTGAAATCCTACCAAACAACTTCTCAGATCACCAAGGTATAAAACTAGAAATAAATTTTAGAAAGAAATCAGAAAGGCTCACAAATACATGGAGACTTAACAATACTCTCCTAATTAATCAATGGGTTAATGACTAAATCAAAACAGAAATCAAAGAATATATGGAGACTAATGACAACAACAACACAAAGCCACAACTTCTGTGGGACGCAGCAAAGGCAGTTCTAAGAGGAAAGTATATTGCAATCAAGGCCTATTTAAAGAAGGAAGAACAGTCCCAAATGAATAGTCTAAAGACACAATTACTGAAATTGGAAAAAGAAGAACAAATGAGGCCCAAAGTCACCAGAAGGAGGGACATAATAAAGATCAGAGAATAAATAAATAAAATTGAGAAGAATAAAACAATAGAAAAAAATCAATGAATCCAAGAGCTGGTTCTTTGAAAAAATAAACAAAATAGATAAACCCCTAGCCAGACTCATTAAGAGAAAAAGAGAATCTACAAACATAAACACAATCAGAAATGAGAAAGGAAAAATCACGACGGACCCCACAGAAATACAAAGAATCATAAGAGAATATTATGAGAATCTATATGCTAACAAGCTGGAAAACATAGAAGAAATGGACAACTTCTTAGAAAAATACAACCTTCCAAGACTGACCAAGCAAGAAACAGAAAAACTAAACAGACCAATCACCAGCAATGAAATTGAATTGGTAATCAAAAACCTACCCAAGAACAAAACCCCTGGACCAGATGGATTCACCTCTGAATTCTACCAGACATATAGAAGGGAGAAAAATAAAGAAATATCAGACAGTGGACAGAAATGAAACTGGACTACTGTCTAGCCCGATACACAAAGAAATAACACCGATTCTCCTTAAAGTTTTCCAAAAAATAGAAGAGGAGGGAATACTTCCAAACTCATTCTATGAAGCCAGCATCACTCTAATACCAAAACCGGGCAAAGACCTCACCAAAAAAGAAAATTACAGACCAATATCCCTGATGAACGTAGATGCAAAAATACTCAACAAAATATTAGCAAACCGAATTCAAAAATACATCAAGAGGATCATACACCATGATCAAGTGGGATTCATCCCAGGGATGCAAGGATGGCACAACATTCGAAAATCCATCAACATCATCCACCACATCAACAAAAAGAAGAACAAAAACCACATGATCATCTCATAGATGCTGAAAAAGCAATTGACAAAATTCAGCATCCATTCCTGATTAAAAATCTCAACAAAATGGGTATAGACGGCAAGTACCTCAACATCATAAAGGCTATATATGACAAACCCACAGCTAACATCATACTTAACAGCGAGATGCTGAAAGCTTTTCATCTAAGATGGGGAACAAGACAGGGATGCCCACTCTCTCCACTGTTATTCAACATAGTACTGGAGGTCCTAGCCATGGCAATCAGACAAAACAAAGACATACAAGGCATCCAGATTCGTAAAGAAGAAGTCAAATTGTCACTATTTTGTAGATGATATGATACTGTACATAAAAAACCCTAAAGACTCCATTCCAAAACTACTAGAACT
This sequence comes from Smutsia gigantea, assembly GCA_032199065.1. NCBI lineage: Eukaryota > Metazoa > Chordata > Mammalia > Pholidota > Manidae > Smutsia > Smutsia gigantea. The sequence goes on from JAVSCE010017588.1 coordinate 270,694, forward strand.
AATATCTGAATTCAGCAAAGTTGCAGGATACAAAATTAACACACAGAAATCTGTTGCTTTCCTATACACGAATGATGAACTAACAGAAAGAGAAATCAGAAAAACAATTCCATTCACAATTGCATCAAAAAGAATAAAATACCTAGGAATAAACTTAACGAAGGAAGTGAAAGACCTGTACTCTGAAAACTATAAGACACTCCTAAGAGAAATTAAAGAGGACACTAACAAATGGAAATGCATCCCATACTCTTGGCTAGGAAGAATAAATATTGTCAAAGTGGCTATACTACCTAAAGCAATCTACAGATTCAACGCAATCCCTATCAAACTACCAACAGCTTTCTTCAATGAACTGGAACAAATAATTCTAAAATTCATATGGAACCACAAAAGACCCCGAATAGCCATAGCAATCCTGAGAAGGAGAAATAAAACAGGGGGAATTACGCTCCCTGACTTCAAGCTCTACTACAAAGCCACACTAATCAAGACAATTTGGTATTGGCACAAAAACCTACCCACAGACCAGTGGAACAGAATAGAAAATCCAAACATTAACCCAAACATATACAGTCAATTAATATTTGATAAAGGAGCCTTGTATATACATTGGGGAGATGACCGCCTCTTCAGCAGCTGGTGTTGGAAAAACTGGACAGCTCCATGGAAGAGAATGAAACTGGACTACTGTCTAGCCCGATACACAAAGGTAAACTCAAGGTGGATCAAAGACCTGAATGTAAGTCATGAAACAATAAAACTCTTAGAAAAAAACATAGGCAAAAATCTCTTGGACATAAACATGAGCAACTTCTTCATGAACATATCTCCCCGGGCAAGGGAAACAAAAGCAAAAATGAACAAGTGGGACTATATCAAGCTGAAAAGCTTCTGTACAGCAAAGGACACCATCAGTAGAACAAAAAGACATCCTACAGTATGGGAGAATATATTCATAAATGACGTATCTGATAAAGGGTTGACATCCAAAATATATAAAGAACTCATGCACCTTAACAAACAAAAAGCAAATAATCCAATTAAGAAATGGGCAGAGTACATGAATAGACACTTCTCTAAAGAAGAAATTCAGATGGCCAACAGGCACATGAAAAGATGCTCCACATCGCTAATCATCAGAGAAATGCAGATTAAAACCACAATGAGATATCACCTCACACCAGTGAGGATGGCCAACATCCAAAACACAAACAACAACAAATGTTGGCGAGGATGTGGAGAAAAGGGAACCCTCCTACACTGCTGGTGGGACTGCAAATTAGTTCAACCATTGTGGAAAGCAGTATGAAGGTTCCTCAAAAAACTCAAAATAGAAATACCATTTGACCCAGGAATTCCACTCTTAGGAATTTACCCTAAGAATGCAGCAGCCCAATTTGAAAAGGACAGATGCACCCCTATGTTTATTGCAGCACTATTCCAGAAGCCAAGAAATGGAAGCAACCTAAGTGTCCATCAGTAGATGAATGGATAAAGAAGATGTGGTACATAGACACAATGGAATATTATTCAGCCATAAGAAGAAAACAAATCCTACCATTTGCAACAACACGGAATGAGCTAGAGGGTATTATGCTCAGTGAAATAAGACAAGCCGAAAAAGACAAGTATCAAATGATTTCACTCATATGTGGAGTATAAGAACAAAGAAAAAATACTGAAGGAGCAAAACAGCAGCAGACTCACAGAACCCAAGAATGGACTAATAGTTACCAAAGGGAAAGAGACTGGGGAAAATGGGTGGGAAGGGAGGGATAAGAGGGAGAAGGGGGCATTATGATTAGCAGACGTAATGTTGGGTGGTACGGGGAGAGCTGTACAACTCAGAGAAGACAAGTAGTGATTTTATAGCATCTTACTATGCTGATGGACAGTGACTGTAATGGGGTTGGTGGGGGTGACCCGATGAAGGGGTAGTTTAATAACCATAATATTGCTCATGTAATTGTAGATTAATGATACCAAAATAAAGTATATTAAAAAAACATTTACAAGAGTTCTATAGATTGAAAAAAGCATTTAACCTAAGGAAATGAGAGAGCTTATTTAAGTTTTAAGATGGCATGGGTTGGTGGAATTAATTCACAGTGACTGGGTCTGAGGTTTAATCTAGCTGCATCTCATGCAACTTCTTCAAGTATCCATTTTAGAAATTCCCATAATGTTTTTAACAGAAAAAAAAATTAATGCCATAGGTCCCTTAATTCAAGTTAGGGGAAGAAGGATATATGATAAATCCTTATGGACTACTGACTAAATTGATATTGACAATGGATTCCCAAACATATAGTTCATCTATTTATTTCAAATTCCATACTCATAACCAGAACAGGGCAGACTAGCCCAAGGAAATTATAAATATACTTTGATTATATATTGTATTATATACTATATGGTATATACATATAGTATATATGTGAGGTATATTGAAAATATATTATACAATCACTTTCATTATGTCTAACTTTAGGACATAATTATTGTGAACATATATGTCTTTGTCAGCTGGAGATATTCTTTTTCAAGTTAGTGTAAGAAAAACAGAAATTTAGTTTGATTCTCCCATATGACACATTCCCTTTGGTTATAACTAATTTTAAGCTGCAAAAACTATATGTACCAGAAGAGCAGTTAGCCATCCTGAGCTGTAAGAGATGTTCATTAATAACCAGAGCCCTCATCCTACCCTTCTACTTCTGTCTTCTTAGTTTCTATCTTTATGCAAATATTAAGAGACTATTTTATTACTCAAAGTGGGAACCATGTAAGGCTAAGAAAGTAAAAGGGTTAGATGAAAATGGTTTGGTTTTGGAAGACATAGTTATTGAGCAATAAGTTGTGTAAAGCAGATGGCGCCTGAATATGTGATATGTCATAATTAGATCAACTAAATTTAGTAAGTTTCACTCCCCCACCCCCCAAAAAAGTACAAGTGAAATGCCTACTCAGTACAGTAAGTTTAATTAAATGTTGATACTACCAATTTGATTTTTAACTCTAGATTTGAAAAGTAAACTTGACAATAACTGAAAGGACTGTAGGAGAAGTTAAGGATACTTCATCTTTTTAATCTGTTGACAAACACAAAGACTGGGCCTCAATAGTTTGTACAAATGCAAACAAAACAAAACCTAACCTTAAAGAAGTGGGAATGTCACCCTGAAATCTGAAGTAGTCACATAAATATTCTGACTGTATTAGATAAAAATGTTGTAATCTGATTACATCCTCCAAATACTGCTATCTTAGATAAATAATAGTAGAGAACCTAAAGAGAGGGCAGGCTGAAAGGAAAGTAAAAACACAAAAGATGAGATGAAGTCAAAAAAGAAAAGTTGAATTGCAGAATGAAAGTAAAAACTGGAAGTAGTAAAGAGTATAAAAAGTATAAACAACAACGCAGGATTATGAAATCAGTTACATGATGAATGAATTTTTAAAACTCACTGGGAATGCAAAGCAAAAGCCCCAAAGAAGAAAATAATGAAAAATATGGTCTGTAAAGACAAAAATGCAATCTAAGATTTACAAATTTTCCAGAAGAAAGTAGGTCAGTGAAAATAGGTTCAATACTTAAAGAAATAATGGAAGAAAAATTTCTAAGCCAAGAAAGTTTATATATAAAAAGGTTTCCACCAAGATATAGGTAAAACTGAATTTTAAAAAGCCCATTTTTAGACATGTTCTTGGGATTATTTTTTAATTCTCAAGTCATAAAAATTTTTCTGTATGCATTTCAGCACAAAAACAGCTTATTTGCAAAGAAACAAAAATAAAACTAGTTTCATATTTAAATAAAGGTAGCTTCAGTTTTCTTCTCCTCCAAAGCAAATGTCAGAAAAAAATGCATGTATGTCTTCAGATTTTTAGGAAAAAAACATGAGAATGCCAAATTGTTATTCATGAGAAAAGGCAACGAGAAAACATTCTCAGATTGTAATGAATAAAAAATACATATGCCTTTTTTCTACTCTTTCTTTGGCAAGAGAATTCAGCTGAGATGACTGTGTGATGAATCAAAATCCAAAACTAAAGATTGGAGAATATAAGAAAAGGATTGAAAGAGAAACTGGGAAGCAATGACATATATGAAGCTAGGCCTGAGAAAAATTTATCAATATCTCCATCAAATTGGATGCAAAGGAAAAATGTTTTAAAAATATTTTTAGATGAATATACATACTTAAATTATTATCTATCAATGTTTTCTTCCAAAAATATATTGGAATTGTGGAAATGAAGAGGAAGTAAAGAGTGCCTTAATTTTCATGCATGAAGAGACACAAAAGTAATTGCTTCAGTATTAATTTTGTAATTAAGGTATATTAATTTAAGTATATGTAAATTAAACAAATACATTCACTAGGTAAATTAAAAAAAATTCTAAATCAGAAAAGAAGATAAGTAGATACATTGAAGAAAAGAGAATACATGTGTGCAAACACACACAAAACAGTAACAAGGAAACAGGAATTAGGAAGAAAGAATACACATTCAACATTGACAGAGGTATTTTGACTTATGAATTTGTCTTCCAGCTTGTGCTTGGATGTAAAAAGCTGGAAAGAGCATAACTACTTCCTAACAAGAAAAAAAGATGGGTAACTTACAACACAGTAATTCCTCTCAACTCCCTCAGAGAACTGAGATCTCGGGTCACCCTCTTAGCCTGAAATGTAAGGAAAGATGGGCTCCTCCAGGAATAGAGAGGGACCTGAGTACTGGTTTAGCTGGGCAGAACATGGAAGTAAGACAAGGTTAGCATAAAAGGGAGTACGAAGATTTCTTCTAATTCTAAAAATAAATTGCCTAAACCCAGTGTGGGCTTGCATGAAAGTATAGAATTTGCATGAGAGTATTGCATGAGTGCATGCATGAGATCAGAAACTTGCTGGTGGCCACAGACACAAAGGCTGTTTGTACCCAACATGCAGGCTCTTTTGTATGGACTTCATTACGGGTTTTCAAGAGAGATGGGGGACAGAGTGAGAGACTCAGAGGAAATTTCTGTCAGTGACGCTGTCCTAGCAAGGGGAACAGCCTCTGTGGTGAGACAAGGACAAAGCCTCACCCAGATCTTTCTCCCTTACTATCTTAGGGAACAAAAGCCTTAAACCACTGAATCCTGTGAAATGTTTAAAGCATAATTTGGGCTGTCATGAGGAAGATGGGCAGGATGGCTGAGAAAGCCACATACTCAATCCAGGGACACAGCGCCTGCCTAAACCTGAGAATTGACTCCACTACCAAACTAACAAGCGGTGAATAACGACTAACAGCCTCCCACCACTGAGGGAGGGGCAGCAGTATAAAAAATACACTCTTGGAAGCACAGGTTCACATGGAAACCTAATGTTAAGGAACAGTGAGAAATTCTCAAGTGACCTAACCCCCAAACTAAGAACAATATGTTATGAAAGACTTGAAACCTGTGGTGCATTGAGTCCAACAAACAACAAGAAAGTCTAAATGAGATTGCTTCTTGATGTGATTGATTGAACGCCCCACAATAAAAGCCAAGCGGAAGAGACACACCCATTTCCAGGCATCAGGACTATTTGTCTCATCTCTACTGCCCTTATATAATGTTCAACTTTCATTCAAATATTACAAAACACTAAAAAAGCAAGATACCACCTCCCACCCACCCCAGTATTAAGAGATAAACACTGAACAAGAAGCAGATATGCCCCAGGTGTTGAAACTAAAATACAGATTATTTAAAACAACCACAATTAATGTGATGAAGGCTCTAATGGAAAAAGTGACCATTTGCATAAACAGGGAATTTCACCAGAGATGGACTCTATTGAGACAATGAAATGGAAATTATAGAAACAATAATAAAATAATAATAATAAACCAACAGTAGCAAAGATGAAAAAATGCCCTTGATGACCATATCAGTAGATTATATAGCCATGAAATGACTCAGTGGAATTAAAGAGAAGGGGGAAAAATTACTCAAATCTTATGAAACCAAGAAACATATAAAAACAGAAGCAATAGGGTATAGTTTCTAAAAAAGCCTCAGTTTGTAGGCAGATAGCTTGGGTTCAAATTCCAGCTCTGCCACATACTAGCTTTGTGACTGACAACTTATACAAATTTCCTATGCTTCAGCTTTATATCTCAGTAAATGGGATAATACTTATACTTATTTCATAAGGTTCTTCTGAAGACTAAATGAATATTGTGTGTACAACATTTAATAACAGTGTATGTCCCACAGAAAGTGTCAATAAGTGTTAGCTAGTATTACTACTGATTTTTTTTAAAGAAGCTAGTGTAGCAATATTTATGTTAGACAAAATCAGTTTTGAGGAAAATTAAATATGGTAAAATTTATAAAAACACAGCTGATAAAGCCATACACTATAAAAGATGGCACAAATATACAAAGTAGTAAATATCTTAGATATACGAACAGAAATAAATGTATATAAAGAGAGATATGCATAGAAATATATACAGAAATGCATATGGGGTAGAAAAATTCAAACACCATGAGACACCTAAAAACTTAGATAAAAAATAACTACATGAAAATTTGAATAACATTATGATTCATATAGTCAAATTACTAATTATAAAATAAATTATATATCCTACAGAGAATAAGGCATATTTTTAAGCATCCATGGGACATTCATTAACTTTATATTAGTCAACCAGAACACCTGAATGTTCTGAAATTCTGAGTAAGTTACAAAATACATAGGTGGGATAGTTCACAATACCTGACAAAAATGCAGTAAGAGAAGACATTAATAACATATTTTTTTTAATTACTAATAGATTTAAATAAAGATCTCTACCAATAAATAATTGTTAGAAGAGCATATCTCACATATTTAGAAAATAGGAATATTGGCACTATAAATCTAAACTTACAGGATAAAGCCAAACTGATCTCAGATGAGTTCATTCAAGTAAGTATCATTATTAAGGACAAAAATATTAAAATTAATGAACTAAGCATTCTACTCAAGAAGCCAGAAAGATTAGGAAAATAAATTGTTTATAAAGGTAGAAAATGGAATATACAAAATAAAAGGTCAGAAACTAATAATTAGAAAGAGGAACACAGTAAAGCTAATATAAAGAAATCCAAGAACTGTTTTTTTAAATCATTAATAAAATGGACAAGTTTCTTTTAAGACCAGTTAAGAATGGGGAGGGAACACAAAAATAACTGTAGGAATTAAATATTATCACAGCCATGAAGACATCTTCTCATTAAAAAAAAATCTCAGAACAAAGTTCTAATGAATTTAAAAATTTTCATGAAAAGGATTCTATTTTTAAAGAAGGTTTACATAGCTAAGGCTGTCTTAAGAAGACAGGAAATGAACTTGGGACAGAAAATCCCTATACCATTTTAAAAACTGCAGGGAATAGGAAAGAAGTAATCCTTTCTGTTGTGGTGTGATTGTATTATTGGCCCCAATCTTTCACATCTCTCTGTATGTGTGTCCTCTGCTAGTGCCTTCCCATGCTATCTCTGGGTTTGGCTATGTCATTTGCTTAGCCAATGGAACAGTAGCAAATTTAATGCAAGCAGGAGATTTCAAAGGCACATGCACCATTTAGCTTTTCTCTCCTGGACCCCTGCGGCCACCATGAGAACATGCCTGAACTAGACTGCTGGAAGGATGTGAGACACATGAAGGAGAAATGGATTATCCCAGCTGAGGATGTCTACATCAGCTCTCTCTCCAGGGGCCTGCCAGCTAACCACAGATGATAACCAGCCTAGCTGAGAAAAGCCAAACCACATGGAGGTCAGCAGCCAACCACCCAATCCATATGCTCATGATAAGTAATAAATGTTGTTGTTTTAAATACTAATTTAAGGATGGTTTCTTATACAATGTAATTATGGTGAGAGCAGATTAAAATTCCTCCTAATTTTTAAATATGATTGATATAAACCATACATCAAAATTTGCACAAAAAAGTTATCTCCCTTTTGTAAAATTACCATATTAATAGCAGCAGCATGTTGAATCCAATACTACTTTTAAAATTAATACGGTAACGAAATCTTATTTATCCAGAGATGGTTCATAACTAGTCAAAGAGGAAAAATTTATCTGAGTAGATGCTGAGATAGAATCTGATGCAAAATAATCTAATTTTTTTCTTACTATTTCAATATAAAGCTGAAGTACAATTTAACTTACTAAAATGTACCATTTCAAATAAACTATCATTTTGTGCTGAAGCAATTCTTAATAAAATCAGGAACAAGACAGTCTGTTTTGCTATTATTACTTAATATTGTGAGAGTGATAACTTAATAAAATGTGATAACAAACAAAACAAGAAAAGACATTTAAAGTAGGAACTCAACTCATTCTTTCATATTGAGGATATAAATGCCTGGGATCCACAAGGTTGGTGACCTCTTCTGAATTAGAGGAAGAAATTTTAAAGGTGTCATTTTTCTCCAAAATTGATCTAAACATTTGATGCAAGTTCAATGAAAATGTCTTAAGGGTTTTTTTGGTTGTTAACATCATTAAATAACTCTAAGGGAATCTGCAAAAATGAATAAAAAATGCATAATAGCAAAAGTTAAAGAAAACACTACAGATTATCCTACGATGTTGTACTTAAAATATATCATTAAGTTTCTATAATAAAACTTTAATTTACTCACATCAAAATTGATAGATCAGTTAAAAGAAAGCTTAAACTGAAAATGTTTCATATATGAAAGGTGAAAAAGAATGGGTTATTAAGTAAAGGATATTTGAACAACTAAGTTTTGACAAATAAAGTTAGGATCTTATTTCACATTTATTTTAAACATAATCTGGGTGTTTTAAATATTTAAAAGAAAACATTAAAGTATAAAGTTATATGGTTACAGAGTAGCATGTAAGATTATATTCACATAAATTTAGAGACCAAAAAGAGACCTTTCTAAATATGACAGCTAGAGAAGAAACTATAAGGAGAAAATAATGATTAAATAAAAAATTTAAAGGCTCCTGGCATCACAAAAAAACAACATAGGAAGAATTTAAAGATAAATGGCAAATTGGGAATAAATATTTTCAATATTCATGGCATACAGAATATTTTATTTTTAATTTATAAAGAGTACTTCCAAATTCATAAGAAAAATGCATAAGTAACTAAAGAATTAACTTCGGCAAAATATTCAACACCATTACTAATCAAAGAAGTACATATTAAAGCAATATTGGTATACCTTTTTTACCTATCAGATTGGTAACAACTGAAAAGAATGATAATAGTTTGATGTAAGGTGACAAAAGAGAGATTTGTTCTTTTGTACTGGGAGAATAAATTGTTATAACTTTTAGAGAGGAAAGTCATTACCTGATATCAAAACCTTTAAATTTGAATACCATTTGATACCAAAATTCTAGCTATAAGAATGTAACTCATAAAAATTTTTTATAATAAGCCATGTAAGTATATGAATACAAATGTTCAAAATTGTTTTTATTAAAGAAAATTTTGGAATAGATCTTAATACCTTAGAATCAGAGTGCGTCAAATAAAATATGGTGTATCCTTATAGTGAATGCCATTCCCTTTTAAAAATAAAGATACACAAAACACATACACATATTTATTGCCATGAAAAATACTCATAATCTGTTAAGTGAAAGAAATTAATTTCAAAATGATGCGAATAGATTGACCCCAATGCTCAAAAATATGACCCTATTGATCAAAAAGGTAGATCAGGAAGAATATATATTAAAGTTTTGGTAGTGGAATTTCAGTATTTTTTATCTTTATTTCACTCATTTTTATTCCATCTACACAGATTATTTTGTAATAAAATGCAATTATAGACTACTTTATAATTAAAGTGAATATACAGCATATAAAACATATGAAAGACAATAGTTTTGTCAACTATTTGTTTCCTTAAATGCCTTTATGATCAGGAGATTAAAAATGAAAATAAATAGACTAACCATGCAACTCAATAATTTAGAAAAAGGATCATGAGCAAACAATATTAAAAGCAGAAATCAACAAATGAGAACTTTTTCAAGTAAAATTAATAATTAATATAAAAATTTATCCTATGAGGAAAAAAATGTACATTATATCACTAAGCCAAAACAACAAAGACAGGAAATAAAGTAGATTTTAATGAAGCTGGAAAAGTGAGACAGTACTCTTGTTTTAAATACATTATGAGTCATATTAAAGATTTAAGATAAAAATGACACAGGGAAGACACTGAAATTGTAAACTTTATTCTGGCAGAAAGTGACACAGTGCTTGGCCCATAGAAGATGTTCAATAAATACATGTTGAATTAAAGAAAGGCATTAAGCAGATGAGTTTACATTTTAAATGTTTATGGTTGAAACATAGTAGGTCACATTTTATAAAGCTCTTTCTAGTTTGAAAAATAGAGGGAAGCCCACCAAGAAGGAAACAGGTAAGTCGTTGTGATGTTCTGGACAAGGGCTAATGAGGGCCGTAGTGGAACTTGAGAGAAGGAAACTAATTGGAACTATAGTACAGAGAAAAGATAAAATCAATAGGTAGTGGTGACTTTTGGTTTTGGGTAAGCAATGAGAGTGACAAACCTTAGCTTTGTGCCTTGAATCTCTGTGCAGATAATGAGTCCATTCACTAAAATGTAGTGTGGTAGTCATTAGTGCTGTGCACCAAATATTCTATTCCTGTCCTCTTCAAGCTGCATAGGAACATCATGCGTTCTTGTATCTTTGTGGCTGAATGTAGCCAATAGAACAATTCTGGCCAGGGAATTGTGAGGTGAAGTAAATAAAATGTATCATATTACAGATAAGAATTTCTTTACTGATGGAAGGGCCTGCAGAACTCTTTCTTAAACTGTTGAGATTACAAACTAATTCTAGATCATTCTGTCAATCTATGGACTAAAGACATCTGATTTGTTTTTTCTAAGTCTCCTGATTAAGAGGTGGAGCTTAGTTGCCCACTCCATAAACCACAGGACTGTTTCACTAAGAGAATGTAGAAATGATAGGGTCCTAATTTCAGGTCTAGTCTTGAAGGGGATTGGCATCTTCTACTTCCCTCCCTTTTGGAACACTTGATCTTGGGATGTGCCCTCTAGGAATCCTGCTGCCATGCTGTGAGAAGTCCAAGTCACAAAACAGACTACATGTAGGTGGTCCAGCAGACAGTCCCCCGGAGCTCCCAGCCAATGTTCGGCATCAGTTGCTAGCCATGTGAGTGACTTGTGTTGGACAATCTGGCCCAATCAACATCCCAGATGACTGCAGCCCCCGGAGGCATTACATGCTGTGGAAGCCCCACCACCGAGCCCATTCAGCCCGCACAACCAAGAGGTAATAATATAACTGCTGTACTTAGCCACAGAATGCCAGGTGGTTAGTTACACAGCAGTAAATAACTGAAATAGTGTGGATCCAGGGATAAGAATGTTGAAAACAGGGCACAGAGACTGATCTCCCTAGACTATGTTCATAAAGCCTGAGCAAGAAATAAACCTTTGTTGTGTTAAGCTATTGAGGTTTTAGCTGTTGGTTATAATAGAATGACCTAGCTTATCCTGGTTAATAAACATAGGATACAAGAAAAGAAACAGGTTTGTTTGGAAATTAAAAAATAAGCTCAGTTTCATTACAGCCAAGGAGAAACCAGGTAAAGATCTCCAGAGGGCATTCAAGTCTTAAGCACAGAAAGTCAAGCACCATTCTACACGCCTTCATTAAAGTTATGTGCATAGGTGAGCCGCCCAAGGGGCATACGCAATCTGGACATTATATCAATTTTAGTGTTGTTTAATGTCACATTAAGTTTTTGGAAGTCTTGACTTTTCAATATATTAACTGTATAAAACAACTGTGATACAAAAATTGGTAAAGTTTATCTTCACCTTCTGGGGACACTCAGCTGTCTCTAATCCATAGTAGTCTATATTGCAACATTTTTCCTTTTAAAAAAAGTTTCTCTCTTCTCCTTTCTATTATGTTTTATCTTACATTCAGCCCTTTCTGCAACCTGAATATTATGTCACTCTCAACTTCATGTCAACTAAAGATTTGATCAGCATGATTCAATCTGTATGTTTCAATAATTGGCCAGCTTAATTTCTAAATAGCATAAGATTCTTCAACTGATTACTGAAAATCAGATTATGAACACTAATTAGGGATCCCCAGGAAAATACAAACTCAACAAGAACAAGTTACACCATATAACTCCATTTGAAAGCAGATGGTGTCACTGGACGGAAGATCTTGGGACTGAAGATAGCCTTTATATTTAAGGGCTGTCTTCTTTTCTCTAAAATTGTCGAAAGATATTCAACCTTGTACAGCTGCTTTAAGGAGTAACGGAATTGATATTGTCAAATACTTTGTACAGTACTTGGCTTATGTAAGTGTTTATTCAGTAACAGGAATAAACCAGTGATAATTCAGCAGTGTCTATTTCAAGTTCTTACAGATATACAGAGTGTAATCAACGTTGATAGGTGCATTTTCTTATATATGGGGTTCATTTACTTACTACAGTGATAGCTACTCTCTTTCCTGTCTAAGGAAGAAAGTTAAATGGAATAGAGTAGTAGAGCATTCCCCTGGGCATCTATTAATGTGCCACCCTTAGCCCCAAGCAACAGAACTTCCTCTTTTTAATGTTCTTGATTTAAACATGATTTTTAGGATTTCTTTTTATTTCCTTTGGAATTTTTCTCAATCCCACTTAGATAATATTCTTCTATATTCTTCTTCTGTCACCGGTCTTGCTTACACACTGCTACTTCCATCACTGCTCTCTCGTTACCTGGAAAGCTCCCGGGGCCGCGGCACTGACGTCCTTAGGCGTCCAGCATCTGCTTCATCAGCGCCGTCTGTGATGTCACGTGGTCCAAAGCCCACTTCTACAACCTCCCTTTCCTTTTGTGACATATTCCCTTTATTAATATACAGACACCTAACCATTCTTTCTTTAGCTTTCTGAAATGAGGGCTTTCAACATCTAGTTTCCAACTCTATGCACTACTATTTCTGGCGATCTCGCAACTACAGGATTGAATGATTACATTTTCCAGGACTCCTGATGTTTTTCCTTCTTTAATAAGCTCCTCTTTGTTGGTAGGAGTTAGATCCTCCTATTAAATTTAGAATTGATCCAAATATCTAGTTTCTATAGAATGTTCTCATGATGAATAACTGAAGTTCCCAATAACTATTGTTTTACCCCAAGCCAGTTTTATAAAGCAAGAATATATGAGTCTTGTCTTCAGGCTTGCCTGGCTCCCTGAGGTACATCCTAACGTGGCACCACTTCCATTCTACTCTCCTTTGAGCCTCACCCAGGCACTAACATGTTTTCATGATTTCCACAGGAAACTTTCACGTCTCTGCTTTGTTTCTGCTCTCTTGTCCACTTCTGCTGGCCACATATATTCTTGCTCTGAATACTCAAGTTCTGACAAAGTGATGGGGATAAAGTCTCAGGGAAGCAAGATGGGAATTAGGGTAGCTAGTGAGGCTTTAATCCAAACGTCTTCACTGTATGCTGTTTAGACCAAGACTTTTAAATTTAAAAATAACAATAACAACAAAAATGATCTTGTTCTATAGTAATACATCTCCTCTGTTCCATTTTCTTCATCCTGGTATGAGAGAGCCATTCTGCTGCCCATGGATAAAATATTTCTAGAATGAAATTGAATCTACCAGGCCATAAAGCTGGTTGTCATTTGCTATTAAGATCACCCAACAGGCAACAGAGTATAGGGCTTTGAGCCAGACTGCCTGGTTTATATCCCAGATGTACTAACTAGTTGTGTGACTGGACATATTACTTAACTTCTCTCTCACTATGCTTACTTATCCATTAAATGAGGAATTATAGACTCAACTCATAAGACTGCTATGAAGATCAAATAAGGTAACACATATAATGTGCTAGCGCACACCTGGCATATGATGAGGGCTGTTACTTCTATTGGATAAGTGTGTCTGGCTTAGAATAACATCATGTAGCAACAGAGTAACTGTGAGCTTCAGAGGGGGCATTAAGTCCTCTTCAGTCTTGCTATTTATTAATATGTGGCCCTGGGAAACGATTTCATATTTGAGCTTCTGTATTCTTTTCTATAAAATGATGATGAAAGTATCTGTATCACAGGATTGATGTGAGAATTAGTATGTAGCAGAGAAGATGAATTAAAAATGTGGGGCATAAGACAGACAGTCCTCCTTGGAAGCTGTTAATGTTTTTAAGACTCTGTCTGCCCTCAAGGAGTTTATACCATGTTTGGGAGGCAGCACTAGGTCATGATTAAGATCTTTTGCTTGGAAGTCAGATTTAGGTTTAACTTTTGATGGTGATCCCTGACAGCTGCATAAACTTGGGAAAGCTCCTTAAATTTTCTGAGTTTCTCATTCCTCATCTATAAAATGGATATTCACATACAAACAATGTGAGAATTAAATGAAGTATCTTAATAGAGAGTTTAGCACAATGCCTGGAGTATCATAGTTAGTCTCCCTATTATTGACTTGACTCTAATGTCACGGAACAAATTTCTGACTATAATTTGTGGATTTGCCTACAAGGATAAAATGCACTGAGACACAGACATAAAATTTCTAGTTGGCTTGATAGTTGTGTTTCTAATTGTAAACGAGTATTTCAGAGTTGTATTATAAGACTCTGTGAATGTCAATAGCCTCCATCAGTCTTGAAAGGTTAATATACTTTGTTTTATAACAAGTTTCAGTCATAGTACTTACAAAGCTGTGGATCAGATGCTGGGATTTTGTGACAAGAGTCTGTACTGTCACTTTGTGAGGCCCTATTGGATGGAAAGGTAGATTTCCTAAAAAACTATCCCATATAAAGAACTCATGCACCTCAACAAACAAAAAGCAAATAATCCAATTAAGAAATGGACAGAGGACATGAATAGACAGTTCTCCAAAGAAGAAATTCAGATGGCCAACAGGCACATGAAAAGATGCTCCACATCGCTAATCACCAGAGAAATGCAAATTAAAACCACAATGAGATATCACCTCACACCAAAACACATCCAAAACACAAACAACAACAAATGTTGGCGAGGATGTGGAGAAAAGGGAACCCTCTTACACTGCTGGTGGGAACGCAAATTAGTTCAACCATTGTGGAAAGCAATATGGAGGTTCCTCAAAAAACTCAAAATAGAAATACCATTTGACCCAGGAATCCCACTCCTAGGAATTTACCCTAAGAATGCAGCAGCCCAGTTTGAAAAAGACATATGCACCCCTATGTTTATTGCAGCACTATTTACAATAGCCAAGAAATGGAAGCAACCTAAGTGTCCATCAGTAGATGAATGGATAAAGAAGAAGTGGTACATATACACAATGGAATACTATTCAGCCATAAGAGGAAAATAAATCCTACCATTTGCAACAACATGGATGGAGCTAGAGGGTATTATGCTCAATGAAATAAGCCAGGCAGAGAAAGACAAGTACCAAATGATTTCACTCATCTGTGGAGTGTAAGAACAAAGAAAAAGCTGAAGAAACAAAATAGCAGCAGACTCACAGACCCAAGAAGGGACTAACAGTTACCAAAGGGAAAGGGACTGGGGAGGATGGGTGGGAAGGGAGGGACAAGGGGGAAAAAGGGGCATTACGATTAGTAGATGTAATGTTGGGGGGGCACAGGGAGGGCTGTACAACTCAGAGAAGACAAGTAGTGACTGTATAGCATCTCACTACGCTGATGGACAGTGATTGTAATGGGGTTGGTGGGGGGGACCTGATGTAGTGGGAGTTTAGCAACCATATGTTGCACATGTAACTGTAGATTAATGATACCAAAAAAAAAAAAACTATCCCAACTAAGTAACTGCATCAGTGAGGAGTAGTGAAGTAATAGTATATATAAACATAACTGCATTTCCAGCATTTAAAAAAATGATAAATATTAATAAATTATTATGGTTACAGTTATTCGATAAGGACTGGCATTTAATACCTGGTTCTGTTGATGACCAGGCATAAAACTTTACACTTAGCTTCCTGGTCTAAAAAAGGCGTATTAGCCCCTAAATTATATAGGTATTATGAATATTAAAATATAACATATGTGAATGTAACCAGTATGTACCTCTTACCCGATACTCAAACAATATTTGTTCACAGTCCATTTTTAATACCTCCCTGTTTAATGCCATCTCAAACCCTTTTCTGATTACTCTACAAAATGATTCATGAAGCTCTAATCCAAATTGTTTCACATCTCCTGTCTGCAGTTCACTGACATTACACGCTTTGATATTACCAATTCTTTATATCCTCTTCCACTTCCTTCCTAACATTCTATAGCAATATCTTGAGAGGACATGGTGAGAAGTGCCATTGGAAAAAACACCATGTCTAATGGTAGATTCTAGGAGCTCAAAGTTCTTTACTTTGGGCTTTACTGAGGTGATTGGGAAAAGAGATGGCTGCCCATGTTGGTGGGAACAATTAAGGAAGGCTGTAGAGACAATGCTAGATCTGTCCTTTATCTCACAGGCTGTAGGTAACAGGTTGTGTATTTTTACAGCACAAAACTGACTTTGCCTAGAAACCTTAAACTTCTGCTGAGGTCTCAGTATGCTATTATGTCAGCCTTTAGGTAACTCTTAAAATTCTCTGGATTTTCTCATAAACAAAATTGACCTGCCTTGCTCTGCACAAGATGTAGAATGTTCTGAGCACTATGAGTGTGCAACATACCACTAATACCGGGTCTTCCTCAAGAAGACTGATGGATAAAGAAAAAGAAAATGCATTTTCTGTTCCCTCTTGAGATTCAATTGAAAATAGGTGTAGAGAGTCCATTTTATGGAAAGCAACATGTAATGGAATAGATAGTAAACTACAATAATGTATTAGACTTTCAAGGGTTCTGTGTTAGAGATAGGACGTATTTCATTTTCATGCAAAATGGTGACACATTAGATTATGAGATCACCCATTCACTCACCATTTTTTTTAAAGCACCATAAACCATTTTAATACATTTTAATTCCTTCACTAATATTATTTTCTTACATTTATTTATTCCATTATAGTTAATTACAGTACTAGTCTACTTATCTGTGTTTAAGCCATATAGAAGACATTTTTATTGATGTTGCATTAGGGTTTTTAATTTGTTTCATGTTTTGAAGTAAAGTATTGTTTTTGAAGTAACTGCAACATGGAGAGTTGCATGTTCATTCTAACCTGTGAGTTCATATTCAGTGACTCTTGGCAAAGATATATACTATATATGTCTCAATTTTCTTCTATATAAAATGAAGGAGTACGATTAGGGTATACATTTATGAATCTTTAATCTTTAACATTCTGATTTTAAGTATGTGCAAGACTGCTTAATTCTATGAGGAGGGAAAAGGTAAGTTCTGATATAATTTTTTTCAGCGTGCTCTTTATTTGAGATTATTCAAACAATTTTCATGAAAATTGAAATATAGAGGAAAAAAGAAATACAGAAAATATTAAGAAACATAGCAAATGAATCATTTTTTTTATTTCATCCAAGCATTAGCACTGATGGATAAAGAAAAAGAAAATGCATTTTCTGTTCCCTCTTGAGATTCAATTGAAAATAGGTGTAGACAGTCCATTTTATGGAAAGCAACATGTAATGGAATAGATAGTAAACTACAATAATGCATTAGACTTTCAAGGGTTCTGTGTTAGAGATAGGACGTATTTCATTTTCATGCAAAATGGTGATACATGCACACATATACATATGACTTGTGACATAACTTTCACACAATGAAATACATACATAAAATGTACCTATATATATAAAGAAACATTAGTATTCTCATTGAGCTCTGACAATTATTCCTCTCCTGCCGTCAAGTAAAAGTGTGAATGAAATTCGTCTTTAGAGACAGTTTCAGCAGCAACAGAATGGAGTAGCTAAACTAATAATGAATAAATAAATAATCATTCTCGCAGCCAAAAAAGGCAGGCCCTGCCTCAGTCTGACCATTGACCATTATTGTTCATTCTTTGTAGCTTTCCATGTAGAAATAATCCCTTACAATTTGGGGTAGGGAGACACATACAAGGAAAAAAGATTAAATTTGCTATTATAAAACAATAAAGGATCTTCTTAGATTTTTCTTAGATTTTCCCACCTGGATGTAGTTGTTCTTCTATATCCATATAGAAAATTCATAGCAGGGCTCAGTAGCCTTAGAGCCTCTCTGGGAGCAGCATGAGCCAGCCCCCCAGAAACTCCAGAGGCACCAATAAACACATTCAGGGGCCTCATCTTCAGTAGAATGACAATCCAGGAAAGCCATTCCAGGAAATGGTGTTTATCCACTGTAGGTGAAGGTCATGAGTCCAGCAGCATTGGTAATAATTTAAGCACTTTGCTTCAGATATTTTCATTAACTGTGCTGACACTAACTATAGGTTATTCATTTTATTGGCCCTTCATTGCACTTCTGATATGTAACCATGACTTACAAATCTGAATCCACATTTAGGAAGCTCATCTTTATAAGTATATATGTTTCACTTCCAGTGCTGGTACAAACACATGTTGCTATTTTGTTTAACATTTTGGGTATGTAACAGATTTAACCAGCTATTATTTTTAATCACATGTGTGCAAATTATTTTCTTATTGGCATATTTTAACACACTGAATTATATCAAATAATTTTTAGAATAGATCTTCTTGAGTAAGATAAGTAATATAGTAGATATCTGATCAGGAAACTTCACACATAAATACAAACCAAAATACTAATCATTGAAGATGCTTTAGTACCAAGTCTTTTTGCTTTCACAGAAATTTTAATCAAACTAAGCATGCAATTTTCTAGCTTATGGATTTAAACATTTAACAACTATACAAAGACTCAGGTTATCACAGCATGTTAAATCTCCAAGAACTCTGCTCCCCAAGACTGTGGGTGACCTACATTTTTGCAACACAGAAACAAGGAAATGCCTCCAAATCATAAATTTTTAATACTGTCCAAAGTAGAAATCAACTTTTATTTTTAAAGAGAGAAGCTGTGTAGGTTGGCGGTAAGTGACAGGCTCTGGAGCAAGAGTGTCTTGGACAGAATCCAGCTCCCTTTAGTCAGTTAGTGACCTTGGACAAGTCACAAGATCTATTGTACCTCAGTTTCCTAATACGTAAAATGAGAATAATAAGGAATCAACTTCACAGGGTATTAATTAGTAATAAATTAGTAAATATATGGAAAGGGCTTTTATGAGTTCCTGCATACAATGAACTTAATAGAGATAACTGTTATTATAATTATTATTGTTGTTATTTTAATATAGTGCTCAAGGTAGATGCCAAGCACTGTGATGATAATTGACTATAAAAGGAATAATTTTCTTTTTAACCACCACTATGGGAATAAAACCTTTTTGCTTTTTTCATAAATCTAAGAAAGCATAAAGTATGATATATCATCTGTTACTATAGGGGTTTTTTTGCAAAAACTATATATTTTCTTGCAAGAACAAATAATAAAATGGGCCTTTTTAAGGGCTTATAACAAAATTATGTTTCAATGTATTTACAAAATAAATATGAATGGAAAATGACTATTAGAATATTAACCCTGATGGCTTATTACTGACTACCAAGACAAATTAATATAAATGCCTAAGTGCTTTGAATATTTAAGGAGTACAAAAGTGCTTAATTAAAAAACACAACTTGGGACATATCTTGAGATAATGTAAAATAAACCTAGCTTCACCTTGTAGTGTGAGAGCTCGGTTCTGATCCTGAGGCCCTAAGGTCAGAGAGATGGAGGTGGTGTGCAGGTCAAACAAAGCTGGTGTGAAAGCCGTGGGGAAATGAGAGAAGGGCTTCGTGGCCGTTCCCTCCACAGGCAACTCAGAACCACAGTGGTGATGGGAGGAAAAGACTGCCCCTAGGTTACCGATGCCCAAGAAGGTGAAGCCCAGACAGGTATCAGGGTAAGAAAATAGGAAGGCAAGCAGAGCAATGATATCAACTCAGTAAGATTACCACAGAGATGTTATTTATCAGTACCAAATTCTTAAAAAGAACAGTAAAGAGGTTTGACAGGTTCGTGACATTCTAATATTTACCGAAGGCTTATCCCAGTCTATTCAAATCTGACATCGATACTATGTTAAATCTGTTGAGATGAGATGCACTTAGGGATGTCTGATTATTTCCAAGTTTCAGATAATACTACATCATGGAAGATCACAACTTTCAAATGTGCCAGGAATGATTTTTACTCTAAAAATAACCAATTTTCATGGCCATTAAATTATAGAATAGGGTTTAGTGAGAAAAATGAGTTTAATGAGACAAAAGCAAAACAGAATGATTTTTCCCAGTCTTGCCTTGCTTTCTTGCCACACTCATCCTTATCACCTTTAGGTTAGGTTTAGGGTGGAGAGAAACAAAAAGAACAAAAATAAAAGAAAGATATCAGAAGAGAAAAAGAAGAATTATGAGAGAGAAAGGAGGGGATGCTGCTTTCGAGTTCTGTGCTACAAGGGACAAAAAAGATCAAAGCACTCAAGTGCTTCTCCTTCTCACTGCATATGCGCTTCTGTCTGGGACACTTTCCTAAAAAGTTAATGGTAATGCCAATTGTAATGTGAATTCAAGTGTCTACATAATTTTTATTTGATTTTCATTATACGGTTGTAAAAATATTTTGCTATAAATGAGCAAGCCACACAATTTCAAGGTTGAAATCCTACCCATTTTAAATTCAAGGTCACTGGGTTGTTTTTGTTTTGTTTTGTTGCCTAATATAGGGTTTTACCCATACTTAGTATATGAATTTTGATTTATCTGTTCCAGTCATGTTGAGATAGGGACCAAGGGTTTAGGCAGAGTAGAGCAAGGGCTTCCGGAAAGAAAGCAAAGCAAGATAATTCCAGTCAGAACAATGTAACAGTGTGCAAAGTTCTTATCAAAACTCTGTGTTCAGCATTATGCAGTCAGAGTCACACTAATTCTCTAGGGTAAAGATACCAGACTAGGAATATAGACATCTTCAGTGACAGCAGTTAAAGCATCAAAGGCCAGGAGCAACTTGGCCTGGAATGTTTGAGTGTTCCACAAATAAAGGAGTATCTCAGCATAACCTGTGACTTCACTGTATCAATTAGATCATGACACTGTAAAATTTGCCTTAGCCTGCAAAAAGGCCCAGCTTATTTTTAACTGGACCTATGTGCTGTTTTTCCTTCTCTAATCCTAATCAAGTAATCTGCAACCTAGGCAGAAGACTAATTTGGTAAGCAATCCCAACTATAAACAGCCCAAGAAGTAAAAAGTAAGATTCTTAACACACTCTCTAGCAAACAGACAACAACCAAGCCCACCTTGGGGGCAGGGCAGGCAGTCTTACAACAAGTCTGCACCCCTAGCCCTTTACCCCCATTCCTGAAAATCCTCAACCGCGCATAAAATCCCTAGACAACGCACCACCACGGGATCTTGTGTCCCCTTCTGGCATGAGCCAGGAGCTCTGTCCTCTCACTTTATCTCTAAATAAAAGCCTCTATCTTGCTCTTCTACCTTGAGTGTTTGCGAAGTTCATTCTTTGGCTCTGTGAACAAGAGCCCCAGTATCAATGCTTACCCCATGAAGTCTTATTTTTATGGACTCTTTAGACATAAATGTAAAGTTTATAAATATCCTATTCATGAAAGTGCTGGCAAGTAGCATGGCTCTTCTAAATGAAGAACCAGCCCAGTTGTATAAGGGTCCTGTGGAGGAAATGACCTACCAATTATCTCCTTTGTCTGCATTACAATGGAACAAGTAGAAGGATTCTCCACTGCAAAAGGGAACACTTTGTACTTTACCTATAATTATACTCTATATAGATCTTCATTCTAAATTTCAGACGTTATAGCTACTGCTCTGAAAGAGAAATGTTGATGTATTTCAAATGGAACATCACCCAATGTTATCAACCTAAGATGTTTCTAGTTCATTATCATATTCTATAGGTTAAATATTCAAGAATATCACAAATGAAAATACTCTAGATTGAAATAACTTCTAGGTTTATTAATTCTGTAACTCCAACATTTTGTCTGTTGCATGGTAACCTAAAGCCTGAGAACAAGATAGTCACAAGTTGGATGGGAGACGAGCATCCTATGCAGAGGATTTGAGACAAGGTAGGGCTTTCCCTGTTTAATATAACATTGTATTTCAAAACCTACCGAACACTTTTTTTTTACCTTATACATGAAAAGTTAGGATAAACTTCGGAAAAGTTAGGATGAAGCAAACAATGACAGGAAAGATAAGGATATACAAGTCAAAAATTTAAGTGGAATGACTTTTTACTATTATATTGCCCATTTAGTTTTAGTGACTGTTTTCAACATGAAGGACTCTGAAAGATGATTGTACCATAAAGATTTTCCAACACCCTTTTCATCACATATCTTCTTTGAAGAAGTCAGAAAATGAAAATGAATGTTTTATAAAGTATATGATTGAATGTGGATGATAAGTTGAAAAAAAAGGCTATCTTTCATTTAGAGGAACTTCAAATTCCTTTAAAAAACTTATACAATTATTAAGACATTAAGCCCCATCTTTATTTTTTTCATATAAAATAATGAAGAACACATCTCAATTTCAAATGGTCAAACATGATGAAAATCAAAGAGGCTAACCCACACAAGAGTAGCCAAATCTCTGCTCACTGTTTTTTTTTAAAGAAATACCTCTATGTTGTTATGGTTTAATAACTGGGTCCTTTTTGAAATTCATCAAAAAATACTAGGAAAAATTTCAGTAATTTTAATGCAAACAAATTTATAAAAAGTATAACCCCTTGATAAGTGCCATTTGGCAAATATTCCTACCACAGTGAATCAGGGTAAAACCTACCTTAAGATTTTGTTGACATCAACATTAGGTCAATGGCCAAAATAAAACATCTTCAAAATACTTTAGAAAGCATCTGAATAACACAGGTTTCACAGAACATACAAAGCCTGCCTATGGGGTGGGATTGGGGAGGAAAGAAGAGGGAAGGGTGGGACTCAAAAAGCCCCTGCACTGCTTTAAAGTAGTCTCTCTATAAAGACAGGAGTTTCAACAATAACAACAGTAATTCACAGGAAGACTCACATCAGCAAATATTAATTTCAGGATTCTAGCAACCACAAGAGTTTGTGGCCAAGGCTTATAAGATGTTACTTGGCAAATCCAAAACCTGACATACCAATGTGATTCCCAAACTTTCGGATTTTATTAATTAGTAAATTTCTCTTTTTATCTATTTATTTATTTATTCATTTAACTTTCAACCCCCTTCAAAAGGTCTGAAGGACGCTTAATACTAATTTTCATAATGATTATAGGGGAATTTTTAATATGACTCAATAGGGGCACACACACACACACACACACACACAAATGTGAGGGCAATAACTGCAAAGCTAGAGAGGCAAGAATTCACTTTATAGGGCCTCTTTATAGTCCTAAATATTTATCTTCTCTCATATTTTTCATTTTACAACTCTCTTGCACAAAAATACCATGTTAAAATACCACAGAAAATCTGATGTCTCTTGCACTTAAGCTTCATGAATATTTTACCTGATACTCTGCCTTCAGGGGCCCTGCATCACTAGAGCATTGTAGTCTTTTCTTCATGCATAAATTATTCTAAAAATGCTTCCAATTTCAAGCAAGGTCAGCATAGAAAATCTGAATACAAGCAGGCTTGATTTAACGTAGTTTGACTATAAAAAATACACAAGTTAAGAAAGAAACATAATTTTGTAACTTGTGTTTCTTTATTTCCATTTTTGCATCATAGTTGTTTTACTCTGTTTAACCAGTTACCACTTTTCAAAAAAAAACGCATTCCAATAGCACATTTTATATAAAAGTCACTCATTTTAGTGTCTATTTCTCATTCATCAAATATTTATCAAGTACTCGTTGTATTCCAGACATAATGATCATTACAAGGGATATAGTGCTCGACATGGTTTCCTGCCCTCAGCAAACAACTCATTACAAATTGTGAGGTGTGTGATCAAGGAAAGAAGGGAGGGGGAGAAGGAATGATAAAAAAGAAGTCTTTTATAAGAAAATGGCTTTCAAACTGAGTGCTGGGGAGCTAGCCCTGGAAAATGGGATAAAGAGAGCAGTCTTGGCAGAAAGAACAGCAGAACAGGAAAAAGTCTGGCATATTTGAGGAAAGAAAATGTTGCGTTATGGTTTCAGTAAAACTAACTAACTGCAAATTGACTGAGATAAGGATGGGAAAATAGGCAGGGTCTAGCTCGTGACTTACAGACCTTGGTAAGGACGTGGATTTTATATCACTTAAGAGTTTTCAGTAGAGAAGGGATATAATTTGATTTGCAGTTCATTAAGCTCTCTTCTCATCTGTGGAAGCAAGAAGTCATATACAGTGGTGTGGATCAACGTGACAGTAGTGTAGAAGAGAGGCAGAGCAGGGAAATGGGATAAGGTTCATGTCATTGTAGAGTCTACTTAGCCGGCAAAAAAGGCCCAGCTATTGTTTAACTTAACCTTTATGCTGTCACCATAATCAATTAAATAACATTATAACCAGGACGGGAGACAGACCTCTGGAGTGCAAACCTACACGGGTAAAGAATGCCAAGATCCAGATCAATGTAGTACCCTAAATAATCCTATTATTAAGACAAAACTTCAAAGGAATTATTAACCAATTGTATGCACCATGCCTTATACTAACCCCTACCCAAAAGACCTTATATATAAAACCCCAAACCCTAAACCCTTAAGTGTGCCTCCTCTCTGAGGTTGCCCACACTTCTGAGTGTGTACTGTCCCTTTAAATAAAAGAACTAAATAAAAATAACAACCTCTTGTAGTTTGTCTCTGAATTTTTTCTTGCACAAAGAGAAGGGCCTGCATCTTAATCGGCTTAAGAGATCGTCCCCTGGTAGGGTCTTTGTCACTTTGTTATTTCATTCAACCTTCTAGTCCTTAGCACAAGCCCTTTCTCTGTCACTGTTTTATTTCCAACAAGCAGGGAAATGGCTGTGGGAACCTCTGAAGTGGGAGAGGTTTTCATGTTCCCATTGCCTGAGTGACCCACATGGAACTGGTCATACAATTGCCTATTCTTTAGCAGCTTGCTCAAAAGTCTCCTTCCTATACTTTGGAAAGCTCTCAGAACATAAACTCACTCCATCCAACGCTCCAAAACAACCCCAACCCTGGGTAGTAGGGACACAGTTCCCATGCCACACAGATCAAGCGGCACTGGACCTAGGGAACTTGGTATTAGGAGTTGGCTATTGATTTGCTCTATGCCAAGCAGGAGTTCAATGCACTTCCCACTCCTCCCTCTGTTCCTCCCTGCTCTCTACTACCTGGATGGCTACACAAGTAAAAGACACTTTTCCTGGCACTATGCAATGTGGACACTTGATACCAGTTTCACTTTAATGAATTCCTTTCTTACCTGTACTTCTTTGACCTGTTCTTAAATTCTTTCCCAATCAGGGTCAAGAACCCTCCTTTCCCCACCTGGGTTGAGGTTTCCCCCAGCATGCAGGGAAAGACCGCCACAGACAAAACTGCTGGGCAGCAGAAGAGTAAAGTGAATAGATTCAGATAGTTATTCATTTTATTCAGTGGCAAGAATAATAATTTAAAAATTTTATAAAAATGTATTTAGGAGACAAAATATTTATATTTCAACCAGAGAATCAGAGACCCTGAAGGAAACATACATTTTACCTGTGTACCTTCTTATTTCATGATGGAAGAATCTGATATTCTGAAAGCTGAACTACTGTATCCCTAATCCCACAACTATGAGGCAAATCAAAGACTAGTACCCAGTCTGACGGCTACTGGCCTAGTGTACTTTACCCTGTGATTTGTTAAGTTTTAGGGTAAAATCTCACATGAGAAAATGTACACATAGAAACTATTACTAACAGAACTAAAAAGCTATAGATGGTAATTGTTTAAATGGAAAATAATTCTGAGAAAAAGCAAACTCAAAGATATACTTTATATTTGGCTATGGGCAGTATCTGCTGAAGTTTTTGGACTCAATCTTCTTTATTCTTGGAATTAAATTACACAAATTTTGCCTTTCTGAGTACCTCTTTTAGCTTCTAAATGAACTGAATTGAAGAATGTTTTTTTAAAAAGGTTTATAGATTTCTGGTTCAAGATTTTAAACTGCTATTTATCTCCTTTCCTTATTGAGACTCTATTAAAAGTATTGCTAACACATAAAAAACAATAAATTTTGTAGCACAGTATGCTTTGCAAATCCCAAGGAGCTGTTTGGGCCTTGGAAAAGCTGCACACAAAGAAAGGTGTAAGTTAGAGATGGGACTAAAAACTGGAGTACTGAGTGAAAATCTATACAGGCACAGTTCATATATTTCTACCCCTTTCCTCATGTTGCTGCCAGGTGTTTACCCCTCAGGTTTTCCTCTAAAGGGAAATCCCTCTGAGAGTTCTAAGAATGAGTGTTACTGCTTTTAAAACACGTTCTTCCACCTTCAGGACATTAGGTGACTTCAGCTTGATAGTGGTTCTCTCAACCTGCCCACAAGTTAGCAAGCCCCATAGACATACCTGAGAACAGTGTGTAGTGCAACACTCTTAAAGAGGAACTAGTGTTATCAGGTATTTGAGAAAAACAGCAACCTAAAAGCAAAAGAAGACTCTAAAAAAAAAACCCTAAAAATAATTCAGAAACCAGAATACACTTAAACAACCAACTGCAAAAATGAAAAACCCCTCTAATTAGTATTTCAGAGAGATTCAAAAATATGTGGTTCCCTAATACAGAAGTTAAATTAAAAGTCTGAAAATGTAAACAAGAACCAATAAAGAGTTAAAATGATTGACAGTATTTTTTTTAATTTAACAATTTTCAGAAAATAAAACAAAAAACAGAGAGATAGGAAAGAGACAGAGTGGACCCATCTAGGAGTTCCAACAGTTTTCTAATAGGAATTAAAAAAAAAAAGAGGAACTAATGATTGAAGCTATCAAATTATGTCAGAGAATTTCCTAAAATTGAAGTCTTTTTTGTGATAGAAACTTCCAATTACATAGCACAAGGCACAAGAAACAAAAGCAAAAAATTAAAAGGAAAACTGTAGTTAAACAAATTACTAAGGAAAAGCAGGTAGCCAGAGATTAATAAAAGGTCCAAATTATTCCAGAGAGAAACAAGGTCTTGTATTGGTTTCCTACAGATGCTAAATCAAAGTTTCTCAAGCAGGGTGGCTTAAAACAATGAAAATTAATTTGCTAACAGTTCTGGAGGTTAAGTCTGAAATAAAGGGGTTGGTGCAGCCATGTCACTCTTAAACATGCAAGGGAGTCCATGCTCACCTCTTCCTAGCTTCTGCTGACTGGCTGGCAATCTCTGTCCTTCCTTTTGGCTTGCAGCCACTTTTATCTACCTTGCTCTGCCTTCATCATCCTGTGGCCTTTACCCTGTGTCTCTGTCTTCGCCTGGCCATCTTCTTGTAAGGAGACAGACATAGTGGATTAGGGGCCCTCCCTTTCCAGTACAATTGTATCTCAATGTAACAAATTACATCTGTAATGAATGACCTTATTTCCAAATAAATTCACATTTTTATGTATCAGGGGTTAGGACTTCCACATTTTTTTTTCTTTTTTTTTTTTTAGGCAGGGGGTATAATTCAACCCTAGTCACTGACACAGAAATAAGAATCAGATGTTACAGTTCTTATCAGGCACATTAATGTTAATGATGTGAAGTAATATCTTCAGAGTAAGGGGGAAGAATGACTGTTGCCTTAGAAGTCCATGCCTAGATTAACTATCAGTCAAGTATGAAGAAACAAAGACACTTACAAGTATTTGAGGAATCAAAATTTTCCTCCAACACATCCTTTTTGAGGAAGTAATGTGATGATTTTCTCTGACAAAAAAGCAAGAAACCTCTAATGTGGAAACCATGTCTCAACCTAGGAGAGTGATAATGCCTCTCCACAACAAAAACGGGATTGATCTGTAGAGATGATCCTGAGTAGAAAGCCTCAGAATGGAGTTACACAAGAAATAAGGAAAGCTAGTAGAAAAAATATACGATTTTGGAATGAACTAGACTGTATTAGTGGAGAGTGAAAATGGGTATATTCATTCAAATGTAGCTCTAAAAACTGTCAGTAGTTGTTCACAGGCATGGAGCCACCCAGCCTGATGAGAAGGACACTTTATAATAGAGCATTAACTGCTGTAAACCACATTTGTATAATCATCATTATACAGACATGGTTTATTTATGTTCCACTTTTAGAATCAACCCATATAGAAACTAACTATGATTACAGAAGAATGTTAAGTTACAAGAACTGATAAGAACTTGTTATCAAGGTTGATAAGAACTGTAACATCTAATTCAGACTTACTCTGAATGTTAAATTGTTAAAATACAAAGTAAAGTACAATTATCATAGGTTGGCTCATGGAATGTGAAAGGCTGTAGTGAAAGGAAGGTTTGGAGCTTAAAATTCTCCTTTTACACAAGCAGAGCTACAGTTTTTTTAAAAAATGGGGCATAAAAAAACTGGACTTATAAATAAGCTGTATCAAGGTGGAGAGGAGAAGTCTGTGGCTCTTTCAACATGACAGTACAGTCCTGCCTCATGCTTTCGCGCTTGCTGATCTCTGCTTGGACAAGTCTTACTCCAGATGCTCACACAGCTTTCTCCCACACCACCGACATTCAGGTTTCTGCTCAAATGTTTACCCCTCAAAAGACTTATCTCACCCTTTTCATCTCTGTTGCTTATCCATGCTTTGTTTTCCTAAGAGTATTCATAAATACCAAATATTATAATGTGTTTTTATTTCTTTATGGCCTCCGTTTCCTACTAGAATATTTGTGAGGTAGGTACTTTGTCACTGCAGTATGTCTCACACTAAGATTGATGTCTGGCACATAGTAGGTGGGCAAAATGTATATATTTATTGAATAAATAAATGAAAAACCAGCCGAGGAACTGGGAATACTGATGTAACTAAAATAGATGGAAATGGAAATGGAATATATTAGTTATCTGTTACTGCATAACAAATGACTTCAAAATTTAGTGGCTTGAAATAACAATAAACATTTATCATGTCATAATTCTTATGGGTCAGAAATTCAAGAGCAGCTTATCTGGGTAGTTGTGATTCTGGTGTCTCTCTTGTGGCTGGGACAGCAGTCATTTAAATATAGGCCTGAGACTGAAGCATCTGCTTCCAAGCAGCTTATTCATACGGCTGGTATGTTCTTGCTGCCTTGCTGGCCAGCAGCCTCTCCGTTCTTTGCCACATGAACCTCTGCACAGGGCTGCTTGAGTGTTCTCACAACATGGTGGCTAGCTTTCCCCAGAACAGGTGATTCAAGAAAGTAAGGCAGGAGCTACAATGGCTTTTTTTGACCTAACCTTGAAAGTTATACACCATCATGTTCTCAAAATTCAATTAATTACACATATCAGTTCTATTCAGTGTGGGAAGAGACTACCCAAGGAGCTGAATACCAGGAAGAAAAATCTCTTTTGGGACCACATTGGAAGCTGGCTACCATAGGAGAGAGCAAATAATATAAATGAGCTAAATTCTCATCTGTCTGTTATCATGGGAAATCACTCTACAATTAATAAATCAAAAAGTAGTAGTTAGCATACTAGTTAGAGATACAGATGGTGGTGTGATGAAGTCAGCTTGTACCACCTTGTAAGAGCCAATAGTTGAATTTTCAGAAATTTTGTGAGCTGGTTTTTAAACACTGCAATTATTCAAAATAAAACAATATAAACTTATAAATGTACAAATACATTATATATAAAGATAGTAAATAGTGAAAATTCATCATTTCTAAATTATTTTACTACCCTGTGCTTTCATCTATTCTCTTAAGACTATTTACATGTATACTATCTGTAGGCAGAATACTATAAAATGTGTGTTACTTCACACTTCTCCTAACTCTGCTCAGTGAGGTCATGTTGGTATCCTGAAATCAGCCATGACAAGAATATTTACACCACAGAAATCATCTAGTGCTACATAAAATAAATCAGGGCTTCATTTATTGTTTTGTTGATTATCCAAATGTAAGAAAGTAATGGAAAAAATGTTAATGATGGAAATTAAGCTCAAAAGTTTGTCAATAGCATAGCTATTGAATTGTAAATAGCACAAAAAACTGAGGAAATAGTCTTCCAGTGTTCAAATCTGATATCCATTTTAGCAAAAAAATAAAATAAAAAAATCACATTACTAATGAACTGTGAAATTCAGACATGTGTCTCATTGCTTCATTTTCATCTCACTCAGTTGTGTAAACAGAAATATCAACCAAGATTTCATATTGGAACTAAACCTGGAGAGCTAGTTGTTAAATATTTATCAGCACATCACTGAAGATAACCAACCAGAAAAATAAAAACTAAATAGTTGAAAGCATGTACTTCTGAGGAATGGGAGTGGTGGAGGTGCAAGGTGGTATCACTTTTCAAGGCAAGTCGTTTTGTAAAACTGGAACTTTTTAAAACTATGTACATACACTGGTTTGAATTGAAAACTTTCTTTAAAAGAGTGCACAAGTAATTTACAAAATTCAACTTGAAGCAAACTTAAATTTACTCATGAAGAAATCATTTTATTTGCTCAGTGATAATTATGGGAGATTAATCTTTATGGGTCCTTTTTTATGTCTCTATTACTTGTGAATAGAGGTAGAAACTGCCCTTTGGTTCTAGACTATCTTCTCAAGGATGTTTCTACAGAGAAAAGTCTTGAAAGATAGAGTACTATAGGCCAAAGAGCAGGTTTGCCTGTAATATAGTAAGGATGTCCTTCTACAGAGCAAAGATAAGCCATACTTCCTGCTTGGGTTTTCGCAGCTATGACATAAATTTATTGTGTTCAACATTCACCCATGCCCCTCAGTGTCACCTCCATGGAACCTGGTCCGGGTGGGAGGGCGGTAGGAACACTGAGGAATACATGAAGCTCGTGCCCCTTGCCGCACACTGTGAGCAATAAATTCCTTTGTCTCTGACCCAGGAATTTTATGATTCTTGCCAATACCTGTGAAACTGTGGAAACGTAACTGTTCAGCTTGCAAGTAGGGGGAAACTCACCATTTACAGTCCTTAACAATAAGCTTCTAAATGCATTTACATTGGCCCCTTCATGGATCCCTATACTACTTTGGATTCATAATATTTAGTCTTTTTTCTTAAAGTGCCCCACAAATTTATTTATTGGTACATTTGATATTTTCAATTGAAAATTTTAAGTATTCTAGGAGGATATATCTTTTGGTAATGTCTATGTGAGATTTCTTGGGATCTGATTTTGAAAAATTTTTGTTAGAAAAAAGCATTACACATATTATCTATATTCAAAAAACATGATTCTGCTCTCTGCCACATGTTGCTTTGTGATAAATGCCATTTTATAGAGTTGTTTGAACACACATATATGAACCAATGAGATCTCTAAAACCTTCATGTTACTAATATTCTATATATTGTAATTTGGAAATCAAGAACATCATTATATTCTACATCATTTCAATATAAAATGGATAGATATATATCACAACATAGTCTGGTGGAATAACTAAGTCCTTTAAAATGCTCTCTTGAAATATGACTGAATATTTTTCTTTCATATTATGTACATAAATACATTCTTTATTTTAAACAAAAATTATTTACAACAACCAATTAGAAATTTAGCTCTTCCAAATTAATCACTTCCTAGTAGCTAGTTATTAGTTACTAGCTAATTGTTGAACTTTACCTGCTATCCAATTATATTAAAATAATCAAATGAGTCTTTGAGAATAGATACTGTTTTACTGACCTTCATGTCACTATTCAGCTTTGGTTTTCTCATGTGTAAAATGGCAATGCTGTCCATCACTGAACATATGAAATACTTTATCTTGTAAAATGCTTTGTAAATTAGGAGCGGGCTAATAGTAAAAGGTAATTACCTTTTACAAGAACTTAATGTAATGTAGAAAATGCCTTTATATCAAAATTTTAAGAGAAGCTATAAAATAGATAATAAAGAAAAAATAAACAGGTGACATAAAATAGTCTTCCATACACATTTTGATGTTTGTATAAAGAAAAAATAAATCCTGCATTCAATTTGCTTTGCACCTTCTTAAAAATGATCAGCAATTTCTTCTTTAGGTAGATAAGCATTATAAAAAAGAATTTCCCAAGCACCTTTAAGAACTCTGAGATTTTAGGTTAATATTTTCCATCAGTTATGATTAATCAAAGTATTTATTTTACTGAATTCACTGTAAAGAATCTTAAAAATATGTTTTTAAATGGAAACTACCAAGACTATTACATGATGCGTGATGGACCACAGTTCCCCTAGACAGAAATAATCAATTTCTTATCAGAATATGAACTTAAATCCTCAGTTAAGAAACAGAACATTTTGACCAAATGGGTTACAAAAGTAAATTTGCAATGCAGCAGATGTAGAGTGTATTAGTTTGAAGCCATTTTGGGAGTCCTCATAGTCAGCAGAAGTGTACAGATAAGCCCCCTAAAATCTATATATATATATATTAGGCTAGTACAGGATGGGAGACAGAAAGAATTCTAAGCAGTTCTATTAGGGAGGAAACATCAACTTAACCTGTGTATATTACAGATCTATTTTATGTGCTATGGAATAACCTTTAACCACATTAGTATGGCTTCAAAGGAAATTTTTAATAGAAAGATGCAATTTTCTTAAGTGACAATTCAAGTTTACATTACTAATACTTTAAGAACATCTAAGTATTATGTTTTAAACCACAATTCTTATAATTTTCATAATCTTCCATAAGTAGGGAATAAATTTAGGGAAAGAGGATTTACTTCCACTAGTTATTTCCACTTGCTGCCTAGGGTAAATGTTTTGTTCCTACACCTGGTCTAGAGTTAATGTTAAAAAAAGGAAGAGAAAAACTGCATTCACCCCAGTTAATGGAAGAACTATTCACTTAAAAAAGAAAGACTATACATGCTTTCACTTATATTTGAATACATTATGACCTTACTAAATCATATGGAATTTCTGTTTAATTGAAATTTTACGTGGCTTGCTTTAAAGAAAATAAAAAAGTAACTGGTACTTTTTACATCAACCATGTATAAACTAGTCACAGAATAATTCAGTTCATTGGACCGAGCTCTCACTGTGTGTATACCAAACACTTGCCCTAAGCACTTGGGATTGAAAAGAATGAAGCTCAGTCTTGAAAACTAAAGGTCTTGTAGTCCAACTAGTAAAACAGATATATATATATATATATATATATATATATATATATTTGTCCAGAATAATGAGGCTACTAAGACAGAAATGTATTTGGCCTAAGTGGGAACAAAGTCAACGTGAAAAGCTAAGTCAGCTTTAACAGCACTGGACAGAGAAGGCTTCTTGGAGTTGTCAGTTGATAATGTGAATTGAATCTTTTAGGTATGTATCAGACCAGGAAACAAAGGAAGTCATGTTATTCCAGACAGAATATGATCATTTAGCAAGGCAAGAAATTATATCATTTGTGTAAGCAATTATATCACTTCTATTTCTGTTAAATAAACTGAGAAAGGGAATAGTAGGAAATTAGGAAAAGGAAGGTGGTGGAAGTTAAATATCATGTTAAGGAACTTGAAGTTTTCTTTGGTAGGTGACCTGAGTTCTTAAAGGGTTTAAGCAGGGAATTGCCGTAGTAGAGATTTAAAAAAAAATCTTTTTCTTAGTACATTAAAAAGGAATGTCTCATAACATTGGTTTGGACCTCAATTTGCTTAGCAACACCTTTTGAATAAGTAGTATTAAGATAAATTTTAGCAAATCCCACGTCCAAATTAAGACAAATTCTTATGTTACCGATCATGAAAATAGCAGGATCCTGAAAATCATCACAGATGGAAACTGTTTGAATCAAATCATACTTTTTCATTTGAAATAAATAACTATAAACAAATGATACATACTTACCATGCTATTTCTTTAACATGGAGAAATATTTTAAAAATTACACAACTGTACTTTGCCATATTAACAATGTGTAAATGAATATGTCTAGGTAACTTTACGCATTTGTCAATTTAGAAAAGATGAGTTAGAAAGGTAAAGCTGGATATTAATCTACACCCCAGTCTTGATATGGGTTCATTAATTTGGTACATTATTTTAAATGATTTTTAAAAGAATCATTAGTTTAATAATTTGCATGTAAAACTGAAAAAAGTGTAAATTCTATGGGGAAAGTGATGTGATTTCCAGAAATGGAAATGTTTTTTATGATACATATGAGATAATGATAGATGGAGATGTTTACCTTTTGTAAAATATTAAGATAATTACCAACAAAAAATAAATATTATAAGTGTTGCATAAAAAGTAGATATGAATTGGAAATACATATAATGAGTTTGGCTCATATGTATAGATGTGATAGCTAAAGTTGAAACCCAACTAGTTATTATTAATACTATTGTTAAGCAGTATTATAAAGCAGAATTTATAAAAGTAGAGAAATGAGGGAAACAATTCTTAGCAGAGGTATAACAAAGAAAGTTAGATGCTGTAAATTCAGAATAAGAATGGGAAGGTTTGTAATTGGAATGAGACAGGGAAAACCATTAACATGAGTACTCACAATTTCTTCCATTCCCTGCCTGTTCAGCCTACACTTAGGTTGCTGAGCCTTATAGCCTCCAGTTAACAGGTGGGGTAGATAATTGAAAGGACTCCTTAATATTGGAAGGGGCCAAATGTTTCTGGAAGGACAGAAAGTGAAAGTGTGCTTGCATTGAGGAGGCAATACCCACCAATAAATGGTTTTGAGTGGGAAACACAGAGGGAGAAGAGAGAAAGGGGTGAAATTTGCAAAGAGAGAGGCTGCTTGGGGAGAAAAAGACAGCAACTGTGCTCTAATAAGTGGGACTTCAGGGAATATAGAAGTGTGAACGAGATTTTAAAGACATTTTGCTAAAGGTTATGGCTATAAAAGTCTACCTCCTAAACCTTTTTCCCTCTACTCCTAGTCAAAAGTGAAGATTTAAATTGCTTAAACATTGTTTTAGATGCCACATCATTTAGAAAATCTTCACCCTGAGTTACAAATCATTTAACTCAGAGTAATCTATACTGAAATATAGAAACTATTCCAAATAAAAATGAGTCAAACAAGTAAACAGAGAAGAAGACTTGGATATGAAACAGCAACCCTAAATGGCTAATGGAAATATGGAATGATGCTCAAACCCCTCACGGATAATTCAGGGAAAGAGAAATTAAAATTGAGATGCCGTTTTACAATCATATTGTCAAATTTTTTTCGTTACAATACCGAGTTGGTTAGAATAGGCAATATGAGAATTGCTGCTGTTAGAAGAACACTTCAGAGAACAATCTGGCAGCAATTAGTAAGTTTGAAGATGCTCATACCTTACTATGAGCAGCTTTACTTACAGGTTTCTATTCTAGAGAAAATCCCACACATATGTCTGAGAAAACATATATTGTGATGTTCATTGAAACATTACTTCATTATAGAAAAGAGAAAAAAACTAATTATTCTTCTGTAGGATCACATTAACATAAAGCTGTGATATGTCATTTATTCAACCAATGGAATATTATATAGCAGTGAAAATGAATGAAATAGAGCTATATACACTAACATGGGTAAATCTTACAAATATAATGTTGAGAGGAAAAAATAAATACTTAAAAACACAAAATCTTTGCTGTGAATTCTTAAGATACAGAATGTGATTGTATAATTTTTTTGATATATATAAGTAGAAGAAAAGTTAAAAGATTACATATAAATTATTTACACCAATTTCCCCTCTTAAGAAAGATGAGGAGAGGGAATAGAAAGAGGTGAACTTTCATATATCTGCAGTTTTATTTTCATTTAAGGCAAATATCACAAATATTAATATCTACTTAATCTTGATGGCAAATGGATACATATTATTTTAAATAATTTTCTATATGTTTGCCATATTTTAGAAAATGGATTTAAAAAGAATGGTAAGTGGCAAGCAAAGAAACAAAATATATATCTAATTTTTAAAAGTTAAAGCTTGAGACTAACCTTTCAGAAATATTCAAACTAATTTCTGCTTTGTTGGGGGTGGGCACAAAATTTTTGTTGTTATTGCTGTTATTATTGCTGACCCCATGGCATTTTATGCTAGATTTTTATTGCCTATCTTCAAATAATATGCTTATGACAATATAGAACATGTTACTTGATCATAAAATTACCAAATGAAAAAAGAGTCCACTTTGTCAATGATACCCTGTTCTTTTCATCAGTTAGTGTGCAACTGAGGGTGCCCAGACAAACATATGGCTTATTCTTTTCACCTGATAACCAAGGTGGGGAGAACACAGATAAAACACAACTATCTCTCACCTTAGGATAGGGGTAAATTCATCTTGCCATTATTAAAAAAACTCATGTTGGGGCTGAGATGCCTAAGGTATCAGAGACTTCTTTCCACTGTTGTATGTGATTATTGTACTAGATATTTAAACGGTCGTTACTGTTAATAAAGCATTCTTTAGAAATCACTGCATGACACAATTATATTTACTGAATTAAATAAATAACACATATATTTGCAAATGTGAATAGATACTGCAGATGAAAAAATGATCAAAAACATTTTGCACTAATTAAAATCAACACATAGCTATACTAGAAAAACACAACATGAATATTTATAAACAAACATGAATGATTATTTATAAACACTAGCAGTTAAAGACCAGAAATTATTCACAGGTCAGGATTCTGGCTGAAACTACACTGTCTACTTCAAGGGCATACCTTTTATTTATTCCTCCTAAGACCTAATGCCCTTAGTGGTGGGATTAGTTAAGGTCTTTACAAGCACTAGTCTCTATCTGTAATAGATGTTTATTGTGTAAAGTGGGGACAACTAATAGTATGTCATGATTTTATGATATTTTATGGCCAGTTTAGTGGTCCACATAAATTGCCCTGGAGATCTAATCATATTATTTAGAGAGCAGATGCTGCACTAGAAGTGAAACCGTTTTCCTCATAACAAGCCTCTGATGAAGCTGACTTTATTGCCGCTGGGCTCATCTCTAGGGAAGTCTGGCATTCAGACTTCCAACGCTGCCTGCAAGGGCGCTAATGATGATGGTGATGATTTTCATGGTGTGGGCACTTGTCACGAGTGAACTGGACTGAGACCATTCTGTATTTCACCTTAGTCCTAGGACAGCTGTTGATGTTAGCAGTATTAATCACAGCTGACTTGGGCTGGATTCAAAGTGACCTAGAAGAGCTACACTCTTCATCCTCTTATCAATTCCCTGGGGCAAAGGCATTTTGTGCTAACATGTCCACATCAATGGAAAGCATGTCCTTTGATTACCCGTTAGGTGTACAGACTTCAGACAGAGTCTATGACTAACAGGGGCGCTGCATCTAATGTTATAGTTAATGTCATGTGGGAATGGCACTTCAAAACAGAAAAGAATACATTTGCCCTGCAAGAGATGACACCAGTATTATTATAGTCAGTAGATCAGTAAATAACATTTTTTGAGGTCCTACTTAGATGAGACTTGACTGTATAGAAAAAAAAAAGAGAGAAGAAATTTTATTGGCTTATCTGTAAAATTTCAGATTGGGAGAAATAAATGTAAAAGTGCAAAACTGCATAAGTTAGAGATGCTTCTTTTAATTATTCCCCATTTTCCAGGTTCATGGTAAGAAGTAAATTAAATCCAGAAGATAACTCACAACTGAAACATACTCTTTGATGCACTTATAGCCACAGAATTGTTTCTCTTTCTTTATTGGACATCTGATGTATCATTTTCACAAAGGACACTATTAATGATATGAAAGCCATGCCAGTATTGTAGGATTAATCAATTTATGTTTCAATTCCCAGAAGAGGAGGGCCAGAAAAATAGTTTCTGAATTTGACACTATATCATGTTACTTAAAAAAAATAAAAGTAGTGCATGGCAGAGAGCCATTGTTCTGTAACAGAGGAATACACCGAAAGGTTTGTGGCACTTTGATGTTACATTAGAACACTGACTAGGTTCAGTAAATAAATGCTCTGGAACTTGCTAATTGAAGTGCAGTCTATGACTGGGCCACATCAATATCACCTGGCAGAGTTTCAAGCTCCATCCCACACCTTCTGAATCAGAACGTACATCTTACAAAATCCTGGAGCAGTTCATCTGCACATTAAAGTCTAAAAAGCACAACTCTAGAATGTGTTAAATAATATTGCAGAAGACTTTCTAGAGAGTGGTTTAATTCTCTGAAGGGACAGATGGCTGACAGGGTACCTGAAACTGTGTCAGGAACTAAGAGGCTTAGAGCGGCCCAATGCTAATAGTCAGTTATCACCAAATACATAGTGATTGAACTGCTTAATCTTTCAGGAATAAAGCATCTTTTATCAACATCAGATTTCCTGGAGAAATTTCTGTGACATTTAGTTATGACTGGTGGTGACAGTAGCACATCAAAATGGGACTGTTTCAAGCAAAGACACCTGAAGAGTATGTGATTAATTACCTGGGGAGAGGGACAGGCTGCATTGAGAAAAGGCTTTTCATCAGGAGTTCCGATCCTGGCCCCACGTCCAAGGAAACAAGAAAGCCATGATCTGCCTGAGTGGAGAGGTAGTTCTCAAAGGATGGTGTGCACAGAATCTGTACCCTAGAACATATTCTTGTGCCTTTTCGCTAATTTATATCTCATAACATGTTTTCCAACAATGTGGTATGTCATTGGAATGTCTCAATTAGTATAACATTATAATAAATTTATTTATGAACAGCTCACTTGTAGCTACAACAGGGAATGTACAAATCCCTATTTTTGCCTTAATTTTAATATCTTGGATTACAGCAAAACATATGGCATACATTAGACTCCTCTGGTTATAAGTTATAGAAGCCAAACTTGAAATTCCTTAGGGAAAAGAAGGGGAATTTACTGACAGAATACAAGAAAAGGGCTTAAACAGCTTCTACACAGTTTGGTAGGAGGCAGCTAGGACTTAAAACCAACTGGAATAAGGATCAAACATTTCTGGGACTCTTTCTGGCCTTTAACTTGTTTTGGGTGAGCTCTATTGTCTCTCTTTATCTTGGGTTCAGAAATAGGACCGCTAACTCCTTTCTTTAGTTACTGTTGAAGTGGGGTTGAGCATACCCTCTATGATCCTCAGTTCAAAATTTCAGATAAATCTTAGATTTTCCTATTTGAGTCAGATTCTGTTGGAGGACCAATCAGCTGTAACCCTGCAGGGGCCCTTGTTAAGACAGGACTTTTACTCTGACATGAGAAGCTCTTAGAGAGTAAGAACATGGCAATTTTGTAGAAAATAACAGGTTGGAGGGCAGAGAGCAGTTCTCTACAGAGGACAGATGAACAAGACAAAATAACTGGCGTCTACTGAATGTACATACACAGTGGCTTTTAAAATAGATATGATGCATAAATTACTTCTTCAGAGGAAAGG
Organism: Smutsia gigantea; assembly: GCA_032199065.1. Taxonomy (NCBI): domain Eukaryota; kingdom Metazoa; phylum Chordata; class Mammalia; order Pholidota; family Manidae; genus Smutsia; species Smutsia gigantea. The sequence continues at coordinate 310,350 of JAVSCE010017588.1, forward strand.
ATAAATATTGTCTTTGAGATATTGTAAACTATTCCCTATTCAAAATAGATGGAAAGGCAGGCAATATTACTACAATATTCAATTTCCATGTTAGTTGGATTATGCTGCATGTGATTTCTACATAACAACAAAAACTAGAAACCATTCAAATATTTATTATTATGAGAATGGTTAGATGATTATGCAAAAATAGATTAGTATGCAGTCATAGTAAGAAAGAATAGGTAGAATGTAAATGCTACAAAGGCAACTTCAAGATATTCATTGAGTTAGTGATCTGTGTATACTATTTGGAAAGAAAGCAAGTGGTTTTCTTCATTGAGTGCAAATGTCAAGTTGTATAAATAATATATACAGCATGGTTCCATTTTTATTAAAAATTATTTATACTAATAAAAATGATCCTATTATGTAACATTAATTAAGCAGTTAATGTGTCTCAAACACTGTTTTGTGCTCTTTACAATTATTACCTAGTTGCTAATTGAACCCTTATAACAACTCTGGAGTAGGTTTTAGGTACCCCTTTTGACTGTGGGTATAATTAGAACCCATCATTGACAGAGCCTACCAGTCTGATTCGAGTTCCTGCATGATAATACATTTTGCTATACTGACTCCTAAATATGTGTATATATTCACTCATCCATCCATCTATATCCATCTATTCTTCAAATGTTCACTGAACAGCTACTACTACCAAGGCACTCTTCTTGGCTCTAGAGCTACAATGACTAAAGTCCTGTCTTTGAAGAGCTTTGTTCTAGTGAAGAGGGACAGACAACACACATACAATATATAAGATCTTGCATATGATCAAGGCTACAGAAAAAGTAAAATGGACTAGGTTAGGGGATCAGGAGTGTCAACGTCAAACTGCTGTTTTAAATAGGGTGCTCCAGGTAGGCCTCCCCAAGAATGTCACAGCAGAGCAAAGACTTGATTGAGGTCGAGGAATGAGCCACAGGGAAAAAGCTTCCCAAGAAGACAGAACAGACAGTGCAATTGTGTAACTGCACTAGTTTTCTCTAGGAAGCCAGGTTCTTGATTTTGCCCGGTATATTCAAGGAACACAATGCCTCTGGAGTCTCTGGGATGGAGTGGCCAAGGTGGGAAAGTAGGACACAATGCTGGAGAGGTAAGGAACGAATATGGGGGATGGAAGCAGGTCACAGAAGACATTGAGACTGTGTGTGAACTTAGCTTTTTACTCTTAATTAAATGAGGAGCTTTCAGAGAGTTATAAGTAGAGAAAACACATGATCTGATGTTCCTTTTAAATGGATTTTCCTGGTGACTTGTGCTGAAAGTAGGCTGAAGAGTAGAGGCAGCTGTGAGTATGTACTTGTCATATATGTGACATCTGGGAGCAAAACTGACCAAGGTTCCCCACTGTGCATTCTGAAATCTGTCACTGCCTTTGCTAGGGACACACAGCTCACAGGCGTCTCACAGCCAACGGCTCAATGTAAGGGGAGAAATCTTGGAGATTTGGGAAGATATGAGACAGATGTTTTACTTTTTCTTTTTCCTTTTTTAATAACAAACATTTATTTCTCACAGTTTGGGAGGGTACGAAGTCCAAGATCAAGGCACCAGCAGGTTCCATGCCTGGTGGGAAACTTCTTCCTGGCTTTCAGAAACAGCCTTCCATTGCATCCTCACGTGGTGCAGAACAAAGAGCAGGAGCAGGCTCAGGGTCTCTACTTTTTGCTTTTTATTAAAAAAGTTTTATGTGTAATACTGTATAAGTTTAAGGTGTGCAGCATGTTACTTTGATACATTTATATATTGTAATATGATTGCTAATGCAGTGATATTTACCACCCACATAATTTTACTACAGTATTATTGCCTATATTCATTATACAGTGCATTAGATCTCTATGGCTTGTTTACTACTTGTTATAAATTTGTACCCTTAAGCACCATGACTCTTATCCACAACTACTCCTGCACCCTGTAACCATGATTTTTACTCTCTTTTATACAAATAAAACTTTTTAGGTTCCACATATAAGTGATAACATATAATATTGTTTTTCTCTGTCTGGCATCTCATTTAGCATAACATACTCAAGGTCCATCCATGTTGCAAATGGGGACATATCTGCCTTTCTCATGGCTGAATAATATTCCACTGTGTATATGTACATCTTTTTTAATTGAATCATCCACTGATGGGCATTTGGGTTGTTTCCATACCTTGCCTATTGTGAATAATGCTGTGATAAACATGGAAGTGCATATATCTCTTCAAAATCCTGTTTTCATTTCCTTTGAGTATATACCCAAAAGAATTGCTGGATCAAATGGTAGATCTATTTCTAATTTTTTGAGGTATCTTTAAAATTGGTTGGACCAATGTACATTCTCATAAACAATGTATAAAGGTTCCCCATTCACCAGCACATGTTGTCTCATTGTCTTCTTGATGATAGCTGTTTTAACAGGTGTGAGGTGTTATTATTTTATTGGGGTTTTGATTTGCATTTCCCTGATGATCAGTGGTGTTGAGCATCTTTTCATGTGTCTGTTGGCCATTTTAATGTCCTCGTTGGAGAAATGTTTATTTAGTTGTTTTGCCCATTTTTTAATTAGATGTTTTTGTTGTTATTGTGTTGATAAAGTTCTGCATGGATTTTGCATTTTAACCCTTTATCTGATACATACTTTGCAAAAATGTTCTCCCATTCCATAAATTGTCTTTTCATTTTGTTATTTGTTTCTTTTGCTGTGCAGAAGTTTTCAAGTATGATGTAGTCCCATTTGTTGATTTTTTCTTTTGTAGTTTGTGCTTTTTGGCACCATGCCCCCCAAATTTTGCTAAGACCAGTATCATTGGGCTTCCTCCCTACATTTTCTTCTAAATGTTTCATGGTATCAGGTATTATATTTAAGTCTTTGATTCATTTTGAGTTCATTTTTGGGAGGTGTGTGAGATAAGGGTTCAGTTTCATTGTTCTGCATGTGCTTTTCCAGTTAACGCAGCATCACTTGTTGAAGAGACAATCCTTTCCCCTTTGGGAATTCTTGGTTTCCTTGTTGAATATTAATTGAACTTATACTCCAGGGCTTAAATCTTAGTTCTCCATTCTGTTCCATTAGTCAATGTATCTATTTTTGTGCCAGTACCATACTATGCTTATTACTATGGCTTTGTAGTCTAGTTTGAAAACTGGAAGTGTGATACCTTGGGCTTTGGTCTTTTTCTCAGGATTGCTTGGGCTATTGGGGGTCTTTTATTACTCCATGCAGATTTCAGGATGGTTTCTTCTATTTCTGTAAAGAATGCCTTTGGTATCTTGATAGGGATTGAATTGCATCTGTAGATGGATTTGGGAACATATGGCTATTTTAAACAATATTAATTCTTCTGATTCATGAACAACACTTTCGGGTACATAAGTGGATGGCTCTCTCAGGTATACTGTGCAGAGGTGCTTTTTCCTTCAGCTTTGCATAGCTGATTCGTTGTAAATCACAGAGGAAAGAAGAGAAACAACTCGTGCTGCCATGATGCTAAGTGAACTGCCTAGTGTCTCTGAAACAAACTTCTAAGAGTATCCTATATAGAGTGAATGGCCTTCATAGAATATGTATGTGATTGAGCATACACAGACACATATAAACAGATATATGGAAGAAAAGCCCAAACCTTTAATAGCAGCAATCCAGGGAGAGTGTTACTGACTAATGAGAGATGGCTAATAGAGGATTCTCATTTTTTATTTTATAAATGTTCAAATTATTTGATTTTCATAATAAGCTGGCTATTTTTTATATTTAACATATAAGTTAAAACATGGTAAATAAAATATAATGTTTCAACAAAGAAGTGAAAGTATTTGTTTCAATATGTGTATGTAGCAACTAAAGATATAGTCCATGCAGATGTGTTCTCTGTAATCTAAGGATACCAAGGCATCTCTCCTGATAACAACACAGTTTGTAAAAGGATATCCAGGTGTGAAGCAGCGATGGAGCCTCTACTCAGTTTTCATCACCGGAGGGGTATGGGCCTTCCTGCTGCTGAGTCTGACTTAAGAATTAGGAGAGATGGGGCTTGTAAACATCCCCGTAAAAAGAATCATATGAGTTGCTAGTGTGCATTTTTTAAGAATGGTATTACAAGCCTGGGCCTGAAGGGGCAGTGGTATAGACAACATTAGGCTCTTTTCCTATTCCCAGTAGAATCCTACCTTTTAAAGATTGAGCATCTATGTTCTATAAGGGACACAGATATCCAGATAAAATCTTGCAAGACAGTTGCACTGGAATCAACTCTAAGGAATCACCTCATCTCTGTTTAGTTTTGTGTCCTTCGGGAAATACATAATGCTTGTACTAATGTGGTCTCCTCCTGAGATTCCCTAACTCTCCTGTAGTTCTACATTTATACCATGACTGTTGTAGAGCCATTTGGAGACTCATTCATAAATTTTCCATTCTTTCATATTCAGTTGTCATCTTTCATAACAGGGTCATCTCCTCATTAATTTCCAAATGGTTATTCTGTACTGCCTTTCCACATTTAATTAAGGATCTTGATAAATTGCTATTAGTTCTATTTCATGATAGCATGACATCAACAAATTCATAACATGACTCAGAGCATGAATCCAAAGGAGAATCTTAGACATATCACTATCAAAAGCATAACAAAAACAGAGACATTATTAATAACTAGAAGATGCCAGTATGTAATGAAGGGAATATTTTCATTCTACATACTGAGGTTATTTACTGATACAAAAGCATGTATTAAGTATAGAGATTCATCTTTTCTAATTGTTATTGTTGTCAGTGTCACCTATTACCACTTGTCTCAATCAGTCCAATGAATTATTCTGAGACTTTATCTTATTTGGCTCTTCTGTAGTTTTTAAGATTACCAACTACTTCTTCCTTCTAGAAACCCAGAGTTCACATTACTTAATTTATATTTTTTAAAAAGTATATTGTTAGCTAAACAACATATTTTAAAGGGACAAAGTAGAAGAGAAACTAGCGCACATCCTTCATCTACTTGGATTCACTGTTCACCCATTGTTGAAGCACAGGTACGAGATGATGATGGTTGAGCTACTCTGATAGCAGGAGAATCTTGAGAAGTGGTTATACTTAGGATAGAACTGACAGGACCTGCTCATTGACTGGGAATCAGGGATCATGAAAAAAAAAAGAATCAAGATAATTTCTTGGTTTTGTCACGAGTAACTTGATGGGTTGTTTGCTAAGGTGAAGTAAGAAAAAAAAAGAGGTCTGAGTTGGAAAGGTGATGATTTATGTTTTGGGTCTTCTATGTTTGAGATGTCTTCTAGACTTGCAGATAAGAATACCAGGTAGGCCACCAGATAACTGAATCTGAGCAAAAGGGAAAGGTCTAATCTGAATATGTTAATTTGGAAGTCATCAGCATATAGATGATATCTAAATGACAGTATTGGATAAGACCATCTAGGAAAAATATAAAATTAGAGAAAAGGGGTCTAAAACATTCTTACGGAATGTCAACATTTAGAGGTTGAGAAGGTGAAGACGAACTAGCAGAGGAGACTAAGGAGTTGCAAGTAAGATACTTAAAAAATTTTAAAGAACAAAAATGAATAATCCTAGGACATATCTCTATATTTAGCATAGATGTTACAGAATCCTCTCCCATTTAAGTAAAATTACCAAATAGTTTCTTAATACATAGTTGAGCTTGCAGAAATAATAGGAATTAAAAAAAATCTAGATTTGATAAGAAAAGTCAAATTCACAAGGGTAAATGAATGCTGAGGCCAGTCCTTGGCTGTAAATGTCAACAATTTAACTGTTTAGGAAAGGATGGGAGAAAACACCTGAGATCCTAAGTATGAAAAGAGTCATGAAGTATAACAGCAAGAGTAGGTGAGGTACAAAAATAATGCATCTTATCCTAAAGAAGGCATAGTGAGTACACATTCCTCTCTCTGTCTTGGCTTTCCAAAGAAGGAAAAGAAAGAAAAAAGTGATAAATATCTGGATCGGCTCTCTCAACCTTCATTTAAATCCTCTTTCTATTGGAGAGGTTGGAAAACTAAAATCTACATTTTTAGACTCCTTTTTCATAGTCTAAGTCTCAATCCACACAAATTTAAAAGACAGAAATGAAGCTAGAGCCTTTTCCTGTGGCAGACACAGCTATCAGACAAGTTCCAGGAGACAAGTGTTTGCAGCAGCTGGAGTCCATGTTTAAATGTCTAAGAACCAGCTTCTTGGGTTTGAGTCAGTCGTGGCAGCTGCAGTGGTGGTACTGCAGTTATGATGGTGTGATTTGGGATCTAATGTCTAGACATGGCCCCTGATTTCCACTTTTAAGGCTCCTCCATTATTTTTTAAAGCACTTAATTTCATGTAGTACTGTCTTTCCTGCTTGAGATACACTTTCCTGTTTCCTCAACTAAATCCTACCTGTTAAAATCTCATTTAGAAATTCTTACCCATAAATCTGTATTCTATCTGGTCTGGAGCTGGACTTCACTTCTCTGTGCATCAATAAATTTTAAAAAAGCACCAAAAATGTTTAAATATTTCCCAGTTGATAGTGACCCCCATGGATGATTAACAAAAGCAAAGAAAAATTATCTCTGGGAATTCATTTCAATCTCAGGCCTCACATAAATCCACAAACATCTTCAAAGAGTTCACAATCAAAAATCTCTTAACAAAGAAGAAAATAAGTGGCTAGGAGTAAGAGCCAGCAAAAACAAAAATAAATATTACAGCATCAAAATGAGAAAGAATGCTAATATTGGTAATATCAGATATAGACCATATAATGAGTGTATTTAATATATTTAAAGAAAGAAGTGAGAGATTTGAAATATGACTAAAGGCTAGAATACTATCAAAATGTATCAGGCAGATTTGAAATAAAACAAAAGACAGACCTTCTAGAAATGAAAAATATTGGGAAAAATTAGGAAATAAGTTTTGGAAAATTAATTTTCCCCAAATTAGGGAAAAAATGGGAAAAATAGGAAATCTGTAGTTTAAAGAGCATAATACATAAAACAGAATGGAAAGTTAATCATCCATACTGTAAAAATAAAGAAATTACTTAGAAAATACAGAGGTAAGAGATTAAAAATATGCAAGAGAGGTTTAAGAGATGCATAGGATAGAATGAGTAGTCAGACTAACATGGATCTCCAGAATGACTATAGAATTAAGTGAAACATAAATGTGAAATTTCTAGACTAACTTTTAAAAGCATAGAAAAAGTCTGTCACTTCCAAAAACCCAGTAGAGGAAAGAAATTTGGAGTGAAGGCAATGAAAATTTGGAGATTACAGTATCCTAGAAGTTAATCAAGGAAAACATTTTGTCAACTGTGAGGTAAGAAAAAAATAGATAAGATTTAAAAGACTTCAAGTCTTGGCAATCTTTGCAAAACTAGGACTGACTCTGAAAGACACATGAAATCAAGTGTACTTTCAACATGTTTTGTTTTTACAGAAAACACATTAAACACTACATGTTCAAAATTGTACACATCCTTTTCTCTAAAAATAGTTTCCACAATTCTTATCTGAATCATGCCATTACCCAGAAATAGCCATTTGTAGTACTCTGTGATGGGAAGTCCTGAACCCCATTTAGGAATAAAGGTTTTAATTTCCCCATGGCTGGGAATTCTGTGGAATAACGGCCCTCGGTGGACATCCTTCAGTGTGGACTGAATTAGTTGAAGAAAACAACTTCTATTCTCAGGAAACCACATTCAATTATTGATCACAGAAAAGACAGACTCAAGCTTCCCCAATTTGGCAACTCTAAAGGGTAAGGTCTTTCTTGGGGCCACTTCACAGCTTCACTTCTGCAAAACTGTTTCCTTCCCACAGGTGGAGGTCCAAAGAGAACTGTCTAATAAATGTCCTGCATGTTAACATGTGTCTTAGTGTCTGCTTCCAGGGAAATCTGACTGGGGGTGTGATTAAAATACTAAAGATGCATACTTTTAAACCGTGTGCATGAGATTAAGGACGCTATTAAGGCAATGATCTAGCATGAATTTCCATTACCCGGGAATAATGTTTAGTTCATTTCGTTGCTTGACTTTTATAATATTCCCTATCTTTTCTTATCATAACAAAGAGCAATGTACAACTTCAGTGGGGTTAACTCACTTCTTCCATTGACACTAGGAAGAAAAGAAGGAAGGAATGAAGAAGGGAGGGAAGAAGGAAGGAAGAGAGTGATGGAGGAAGGCAGGCAGGGAGGAAGGGAAGGAAGGAGAAAGGAGGGAAAAATTCCAAATTCTTGCATAGTTCTAGATAGATTTTCATGAGTTCCAAAATCCTCGCTAGTGGATCTGAACCTTGGCTAAACCCCAGTATCACCTATGGAATTTTAAAACATACAGATATTGTAACATAACCCAGAATTTCTGATTCAGTTATTCTGAAGTGTTGCTCTGGTGTCCAATGTTTTAAAAAGTACACATGGGTTAAAATTCCAAAAAAAAGCTGAGAATCGTTTGACGTAGCACTTTAGATAATCGATTTACCCATCTCAGCTCTCTGACCATATCCCTTGTGATCTAACATAATCTTGTCTGTCTTCCTATATTCCATTGCTAGCAGACCTTTGCTCTTGACAATTGGCTTTAATGCCATGATCACCTTTCCACCCTTTACCCTCTACTTCTTATTTCATGTTCCTTATTCCAAACGTCTTTTTCTAACATTTGGCTCTAGACTTAGTATTCCATAAAAGCCTTTTTTCCACTTTCTTTCATACAAATGTCTTCATTTCCTTAGATGCTTTGTAGTACCACAGTTCATTTAATGTACTTTTATATAGGCAGTTATATATGGACAGTCTTGACTGGTTTCTCTACTTAGGGTCTCACAAAGCTGAAATTAAGGTATTTTAAAGGCTGGATTCTTATCTGGAGTTCTGAGAAATAATCAGTTTCCAAGTTCATTCAGGTATTTGACAGAATGTTGTTATTTGCATCTTTAGGACTGAAATCATGTTTCTTTCATGGCTATCAGTCAGAGATTACTCTGATTCTCCTAGAGGCTGCTCCCAGCAATTTTCTATGTTCCCTTGCATTTAATCTTTCTCATACTTCGAGTCTTTCTGAGTTCTGCTACTAGTCAGAGAAATCTCTGCTTTTAAAATTCTCACAGAAAAGGTCAAATCCACCTGGATAATTTTCCTAATTTAAGGTCATCTGATTAGTAACCTTAATTGCATCTGCAAAATCCCTTTTGCAATGTAATACCACACATTCATGGGAATAAAAACAAGGGTGAATGTTATGGAGGCTATATTAGAATTCTCCCTGATACAGCAGTTTTTTAAATTTCTTAATATTGCAAATACACTCATTTGAGTTCCTCAGCTAAATTAAGAAATTGTTGACAGAGAACAGTGGTCTCTTTTTTTCTGTGAGAGAAAATACTATGGTGGTTTCCACCATGTCTACAAATTCTTATCTACTGAGTTATTACTAATTATTTAAAAGCATATTGAGTGTCTTTGTGTTTAGGATCAATAACATCTATGCTGAATACCTGAATATTTTTTTGGTGGGTGGGAGGCTACTAGCATTCATAACCTCTCCCTGATAGCACCCAAGTGCTTTTGAGGGGGAAATCTGGTGGTATGCTGGAGCCAGCTCAATTCAGCTCACAAGAGCATGTGGTTAGCATATGGTCCAAACTCTGCATGCTCTCATATTTGTTGTTTCAAATTATTCCTTATAGTTGGGGTATTTACACAATAGAAATCTGTAACTGCTAAAAATATATGACTTTTTTTTTTTCATTCTGGGGATCCAATTGTCAAACATTAACCAGCACACCACTGCAAATAACCTTTGCCCGATCTTTCACATTTTACTCATTGGAAGAGTAAATCCAGGTGGCTGCCTCAGGATATCTCATTCCCTTATGCCATGATGCCAACCACCCCTTACCCTTACCAGCTCTGACACCAGCAGAAAGACAGCCTGTGGCATAGCCTGGCCAACTGGCTGCTTCTCTAGGACTCCCACTCTTAACTGAGAAATACAAGGACAGAAAGAATGGTTGACTTATTCCAGATAAACACTTTAAATAGGTGAATTGTATGGTATGTGAATTATATCTCAATAAAGCTGTTAAAGATCCTACAGAATCATTCCTGTCATCTCTGCTTCTGAGTCTTCAAGAGCTAGTGGACTCCTTTCTACCTTGAAGCTTAATCCTTAAGACTCCCATTAATAAGCCCAGCATACATTCAGCAAATTACATTTTGTAATATGGCTACTTAAGTAGCTAAAATCTTTTTCTTTTGGCTTGCAAGTTAGAAACTATAACATATTCAACATTAATTTCAAGTATATACTATTATCAATGTAAAAAATTTGCTTATTTGGAAATGACTTATTTTCAACATAATTTAACATTAATTCACATGCTGAGGGCATATATTTGATTATCTATAGTTCTTCCACTAATTCATTTTTGTAAGATTCTGTTCGTTACTATTTATTTTTTCCAGATAACCAGACGTTTTAGAACATGAGACTAGCTGAATTCTCTGAAAGCTGATTCCTGATGGCAAATAGCATACTCATTCCCTTGCTAAAACACAGACACATGTACTTTAATTATTTGACTTCCTAGAGTCAAGAGGAAGTTTACAAGGTTCAGAAAAAATAAGCACATAGTACATGAAATAATGTGAAATTGTAAATCACATTTTTTCCATTAAACTTGATGTTGCCCAGACTCAAATTAGATGTTCTTTGCCAACTATTCTAAGAAAATAGTGACAGCTTGAGAAATGATAGAGAGAATTCATTTTAAAAAAGAAAAATAAAATTGATCTGGTGTTGAGCACTTTAAATAGACTTTCAAGTTCCCATTCTTCCGAAAGTCTAAACATATCTTTATTTAGTAAGAGGAAATTGTGCGCTTGGCACCAGTGTGGGAAACAGACACGTAACCTCTCCTCACTACTTGAAAGGAGAGAATAAGAACGTGATTGTCACACTAACAATAAATGTCACCCAGAGGGTATGTTCTCTATGTGAAGAGATAATTTACAGAAGACATAATTTTGCTCACTCACAAAGAAAACAAAATGTCATGTGATACAAAATGTATAACAAATCCACATTCTTCATCTGACATGATTTAAAAATGACAATAGAAAATGAAATACACCATTGTAGTTTGGGGATAAAATTCCTGAAAGAAATCCTATTTAATTCACAGATCATTTTTTCCAAATTTCAGCCTTATTATAATTGAGGCAGACAATTCAAATTGTATATGACATAAAACTATAACATTCTCTTTTGTAAGATGTCCCTTGCCTATTTGTTTGTTTTTTAAATGGTCGTTGACTTGCTCTGTCTCATCAATTCTGGTAGTTCAGTATTAATTCTCACCATTATCAGTGGCAGAACATGATCATACAATAAGCCCAAATGACTAAACGCTTTGTAAGAAAAAAAAGAGCAGAATAGAGAAGAATTTCTATATAATACCTAACCCCTCATGAGCAGCATATTTAGAAACTGACTGCAGGGGTAATTAAATTCAGGTACCCCAATCTGAAAATGCCAAGTTCATGCAATGGTTCATTAAATTCCATCTGGTGTACAATAATGCACTCTTTAAGGGACATATTGATTAAAGTGAAAAAAAAAATCACTTTAGATATCAAAAACCCACTTTCCCTTGGTAATTATAAAATGTTACATCAAAAATTAGAATCTCAATAATGATTCTGCAATGCTTAACCTATAAAAAGGGAAATTAATGGGCTTTAGGCTTCTCACTACATAAATCCCTTCTTAGTTATGATCTATTTTCTTAATAAGAAATATAAAGGTTAATTTGAGGAATTGGGTCAGAACTTCTGATACCTTGAGAGGGAAAAAATAAACTGATTTAGAACATATATAATACATTACAAGTATTTTTATGGAAGATATTTAACTCCTGGAATGGTGCCACCTGTCATCAGGACAGGAATGGTGCAAAAACATGCATGTGTTCAACACAGCCATGTCTGCTCTCTTTTTAGGTTGTTAAGATAGCTAGAGAAATTAGACTCATAGAATAAAGGATCACATATGACTCAAAGCACTTTGGTGAATGACTTGGGGGAGATGACTTGGATTCGGCTTTTTGAGAAATGTGAACTCTGCCCTTCAATGCTTTTTCCATCAGAGTTCTAATCTTGATGCCTACTAAACCCTTCACTTTTTAAAATTCTTTCTTCTTTTTACAGAAAGTGGCAAGGTAAGTGCACCTCTATGAATTATTTCCTTTTATTGGATATGTATATTTTCAAATTTCCTAATAAATTGAGGAAAACCAAAGGTTTTTCCCAGAGACTTCTTGAAATGTAACAAGGTTGGCTGGTCCTGTTAAAACTTAAAGAAAAGTTTTTTCTTTCTGTTTTCCCCTCCCCTGTTGGAGATTATTTCCCCCATCATGTTTACACCACCTTCTAAAACCAAGGTCCCCCCTGCTTCCCTCCCTCTCCTCTTTCTTCAGCATGCTCCCCAGAGTAACCAGGTTCCTTCCTTTGCTACCACACTCCAGGAGCAAACTTTCAAGTCTCCTCATTAAAAACTAGGTTCTCAGTTTGATTTTCTCAGATCCCTGCTATCTTAAATAGGAGGTAGGTAATCTGATAAACTCAAAGGGCAAATAGTTACTAATAAGCATGTCAACATGTTATTTCCTTGTAGTTATCAAAATGCATTATTTTAAGGATCTGCTGGTATCACACCCTGAATCTAAAGAAGGGGCTCTATTAACAGAAATTAAATTACTGAGTTAATTACTTTTAAAACTTTATGTAGGAGAGTATGTAGCTAGTGCCATTCAGGGTAATGAGAAACAAAGATGGCTCATGGTTTCATTAATTCATACACTCAATAAATATTTGTTAAGTGCCTACAATGTATCAGACACAGTTCTTAGCGGTTGGGGTACAGCAATAAACAAAAGAGACAAAGATTCCTCTTCATAGGGATTACATGGGGTAGGGAGGGTCTCATGCAGAGAATGGGAGAGACAATAAACAATAAGCATAAAAAATGTAGAATGTTATTGTAGAAGTGCTATGAAAAAATATTGGAGCAGAGTAATGGGGGCATTTGAACTGTTCAGTAAGATAATCAGAGCAGGCTCCATAGAAAGGGAAACTGAGGAAGCTCTGAGGAAGGTAACAGAGTTAGCCAACCAATTTTGTAGAGGAAGAACAATTGAGGCAAAGATATGATGAGATTGTAAATGGAGTGTTCCAAAGAACAGCAGCTTGGCCTATGCCTACAGTGGAATGATCCAGGAAGGCAAGAAAATAGGGGATAAAATGAGGTTGTGGGTGCAGGAAGGGGATTTCTGATATCGGGTCTTATAGGGCATTGGAAGAACATGTGCTTTTATTTTTCCACAGTAGTTCCAAGACATAATACTGCGTAGTAGGCTAGTGGGAATCATGGGTTTGGGGGCAGGTAGCCTTTTTCACACAGTGGCTGTTTATATGTAGGGCTGGCTTTGGCATAGCATGTGTGGGGAAATTTTCAATTATTTCCAGAATCTCTCATCTGGCCTTAGTGCATCTCCATATCAATAGGTAATTACAAGGGGGAGTGAGGTCATATCTGGACCGAAGAGGTTGGGTGGAGTCCTTTCCTCTGCAGCCAGATTGCGAGAGACCTGGGAGAGCAGAAGTGGACGACTGCTTGTAAGAAATACATGGCTTTCTCCCACTTTATTTCTCCCTTTGACTGATTTCAGTTTCAAAGGTATTTTGCCTCGGGATGTCCCCCCCAGAGTTACAGTGTGTATAATGTCAGAGGACCACCATAGTCACAGTTTAATCAACTACCTCTGATGGGAATTCTAAACCAACCCACTTGCTACCTGAATTTACTCAATCTGTTTTGGCTTAAAGATTCCTTCCATCTCTTTTCTTAAAATCTAAGGGCTATCTAGTAACAACACACAAGTGATTATCAAATTACTCTAAAATATATTTCTTTCTGTAAATTTAATGTTGAATACATACTCCATACTAATACACATTATAAAAAATATTGGTGTCAGAGCTCATCCTAAGAATGGAAATCTGAATATGTTTGTTATGTTAGAAATCCCGTGGTATCTTTTCTCTTTTAACAGAGATAAGTTTGCATGTAGTAAGGAAGATTTAGAGCAGTTGGTAACAATTATATCCTCTCCTTTAGAACCCAGAAGACACTAGGTAAGTATCTTCATGGATGTGTAGAAAAGATATACTTTGTCATTTCAACTGGCATTATTCTATGCGGTTATGTTCTGTGGTAGCCCGCTGTGAGGAGGGAATAGTGATTGTTTCTTCAAGCCATTCCTCTGCAAAAGGACCCTTTTGAAGCATGGCTGCTGAAGGAGAAAAGAGGCTCCAGACTGACAGATCTCTGCTTCATTGTGTTCCTTTTGAAGGCTGCATAGTTCAGAACCTGCAGAATTTAAGGCATTTCAAATAATGCCAGTACCTTTTCCTTTCAGTTCCTTTTCCCATTTGCCTGTTTCCAAATAGCCCTATATGAAAAAAACAATTGTATATAGCTGATGCAGAAATATGATTTTAAGAAAAAAATCTTATCTCCTCTCAATAAATGATAAACCACAATATACCTTAGTAGCCAAATGAAAGTTAATTTCCTACTGTAGTGTTTTTTACATTTCTGAGCTATAAAATGTTTTTATAACTCCAATTAAAATCCATACTTGAGCATTTGTCTTTGAATACATTTTTTTATACAAATCATAGTTATTAATGAAACTTCCATGGCTACATACACACTTGGGTCTTTAAATGCATATTTAAATATTAACAAGGCTCTGATTAAGATTCAGAAACATGGTTAGTGAAGCTAATGGAAATACTTTGCTCTTATCTTGTCTTGCTTCCAGATTACATTCAGCACAATTCCAATTAGCAACATGAGAATGCAGCATGACTTACTGTGTGTATTCGAGTTCACTTACAGCTCCTTTGGTTTAAGAGGTTTTGGGGAAGTGAATATTTTTAGCTTTGAAATGGAAGCAGGTTTGGCTGAATAGTAATTTCAGGTGAATTTTTAAAAGTACACTGCTTCAATGGATTGAAATTTTATTCCCCTATCCTCAATTTACCCTTTTACAATCAACAAAAAAAAAATGATGTTCTTTTTTTGTTTTAGGATTATGGCTGCTAGTTCACTTGATTGTTTCATTCTGTTAATAAGCTTCCATATTACAAGTTTCATCTGCTATACAGAGTCAGCTATGTCTGGAGGAAATTGGGTTAAAAGGCTTCAAAATATAATCCGATCTTTAGCCAAATCCTTGCTTTGTAAAGCAATGTAAACTAATCACTTTGGGATTTAACAACCACAAAAAAAAAAAAAAAAACCCTTAAACTGCATTTGTACTAATGCTGCAATTACAGGGATAGGACATTGATACATCTACTCCCATTTTCTACTCAACACACTGGTCTTCTATGAGATTATAAATTTTGGGGGGCCCAGAACTATGTCTGCTCTTTGCTGGATAAAAGAATGAATGAATGAGTACATGGAAGGAAGGAAGAATGCATTTACCTTTTTCTTATAAGATGGAGTAAGAATAGAAGCAGAGAAGATGCATATGTAAATCTATTCAAATCTCTTCAACCTGAAAAAAAATCAGTTTCTCACTTTCTTACAATTAGCAGTTTACCTTTACCTTCCTTTGCTTAGCCAAAATTGTTGAAGTACTTCAATTTCCTATCTATTCATTCCCTTTTTAATCTTTCCTAATCTGTTTTTTGCCTTTATAAATTTACCAAAACAACTCCCACTGAGATTCACTATGACCTTCAAATTACTAAAATGGACATTTCAGAGCCCTCATATTATGTGAGCGATCAGCAGTACTGGCCTCACTGATCACTCTTTCCTTTTTTGAAGTTCCTTCCTTATATTGTCCTGTTCATCTTCATATATTTCTGACCACCTCCCAACGTATTTCGAATACTCATCTTCCAGTTACATGCTTTTAGATGTTGACATTTCTCAATTCTCAATCCTAGGCTACCTGTTTTCTCTCCTTGGATTACACTTGGACAGAACCATCTCCAGATCTTTATAATAATGCAAATAATGATTACTCGTAGCTTTGTACATTTCGCTCAGTTCCAACTGTGTACTCAACATTTTTACTTGGATGCCTCAAAAATTACCTCTGAGAAGTGAGACCGAAAGTATCAAACTGTCTTAATTATTTCTTCTACTTAACCTTTACACAGAAAAGATAAGACTGTAAAGATAATTACAGTCAATCATTCAGCAAATAAATAACTCCAAAGTTTGCTTGAGGAAATTCTTGCAGATCAATTTAGACATACCAGTCCCGCTCACCTGAGAAAGTGCCTTATCAAGACAGACTTTACAACACAACCTTACTGGTTTCAACAATCCTAAACTATTATTTCATGAATGTTGCCCAATTCCAATTAGTTCTCTACCTTGAAAAACCTACTTAAATTTCTGGATCTTAAATTTCTTAGATACTTTAATAAATATCTAACTTCTAACCTCCCCCTTTTGAGACACTAAGATTCTTCCAGAATGCTTCCTACTGCAGTAAGTTCTAATACACTAAGCATTGCTTTATTAACAGATGGTACAGTATAATTTGTGGAATTCAACATCTCCAACACAGCCTGTCCAAGAACAAACATAGGCACTTGTTAAACCGGCTTGTTTCAGTATTCTTATTTTAATAAACCCATCAGTACGTCTGACTCAGTAAAACAAAAGCTTACCCATCCTTGAATCTGCCAAACTGTGTTGTTTCTCCTCTCTCATAATAGCTGAACAAATAAATAAGATAAAACTGGTAATGCATGTAGTGTCCAATTCTCTCCTTCCAGTGGAGTGCAGATCAGGACAGGGTGGGCAGTGGGGGATGAAGAGGGGAGCTGTATGCCCTGTGCAGGCAGTAAGGATATACATTCTCTGTAGACTATTTATAAACCATTAATAAAACAATTTAAGACCTATCAGTTTTATTTTCAATACACCACAGCTGTATACAACTCCAATAATAAATATTCTTGCTAGCAAGGGGGACCCATTTCTCCTTCTCACATTTCCTGTACAATTTTACATCAAGGAGCTTATTTATTGGGCTCTTAAAATGCTACTCTCACTATTAGGAAAGCTGCCACCAGACTGCACTAGATTGATTATTTTGATCCAATGGCTCATTTTCCAAAGCCTCACTCTAGAAGTGACGGACATCTTTCATTCTTTGGAAGAAAAGTATAACAACCCTACACTTCTCTTTGCTGCTGAATTTCCAGTTACAGTCAATCATTCAACAAATGTTGATTGAACACAATTATATACCTATATTATATGCTACAATTATATGCCTCAGTCCTCAGGAACTACAGAAACAACAGTGAACCCAAATGAAAACATCCCTGCCTTCTAGGAGCTTATAATCTTGAGAGAGATTCAGATAGTAAACATGATAAATAATATATGTGTGTACATATTTACACACACACATTGTTAGAAGTAGATAGATAAAATGTTTAATATATTCAATAAAAATTCAGAAAAGGGAGAGAAGAGGTGATTCCATGGAGGGGGTGCTGGACATTTGTAGAGGGCAGTCATTTGTTAAAAATCTGTATGTAGCTAAGTAACCACTTACTTATTTAGATTTTAACCATCACCTACCCTCAGAAGATTTCTTAAGTTGTTACAAGGCCAAATTTCCTGCACAAGGAATATTTGTACTAAGTTATTTTCTTCACACGATGTAGTCAGGGAAACAACACTTGAACTGCTTATAGTTGTGAGAACAATTTCAGCAAGTCTTATTTCACTGGTGATATTGTACCATTTGTATATATTGTAAGAAAGTCTGGTTTTCCAAAGAATTCACAAAGAACTCAATTCTATTTTTCTTCTTTCCTTTCTCATCACTGCCTTTCTTCATTATGTAAATGTATTCAAACTTATTTTTAGGCTTTAGAAACCCTACAGTGTATGGAAACAGACACCCTTCCTTGTTTTCCTTAAATAAGAAGTGTTGAAACTGCCAAAAGACCACTTCTACTGAGTTTACAGTTTGTGTAATAAGGAACAGTGGCTTGCTCCTGGAGATGTTTCAGTCAGTTAGGATCAACGCTCAGAAAAAAAAATTCTGTTCTATCAAGCCATTAATTCTTACCGAAAATGAATGTGAACTGAGGAAAGAAGAAGAGAATTGATTTAGACCTGTAATTGGTTCACAATCCATTCTGGCCATTTCTGGCAACCACAAAACACAGTCTAGGTGAAACAATAAAGGAGATTAGAGATGGGCTTTGTCAGAGGATTTGAAATCAAACCACCACTTCTGGGTAGATAGACCCTGTTCTGAAAGGAGGGGAAAGTGGCTTGCAGAGCAGCTACCTGGCTTCCCTCAGATCAGTGGGAGCACCAAGGTGAAGAACCCATTTTTGGCATTATGGCTATTTACGTTATATTCTCTAATATATAAGTTGTGAAATTCAGAAAGATCTTCAAGGTTTTTCCTCTTAATGGAACAATTCTTTGGCGGAACTCAGTCAAATCACTATTGCCAGCAAGATCTGCATGTGTAACATGAACAGACCTCTGGCAAAGGATTTTAAAAGATCAAAAAGTAATTAATTTGCTGGGGTGTGTTGCAAGTGAATGCAAAACCAGTTCAAAGAAAGTTAAAATGGAGTTGGAAGTAAGAATGATGGTAAAGTCATAGCATTTCCCCTTTTCCATGTGAATGCTCTTTATTATGTACATTTTAGAGAACTAAGTGAAAATATAAAGTGGTTAAGTTCATCACAAAATCTGAAATATTTGAAGTGGAATTATCTCTAATTCGGAAAGTTTTTATATTTAGGGAAAATATTCTTTTCTTTCTCTTTTTAGATAATCAAAGCTTTAGTTGCAGAATAGTTCTTAGATTAAAATTCTTAGAATAAAATCTGGAGCTACTAATCGAGCACTCAGCATCAAGATCTTCAGGACCAGAAATCAAATAGGGGGTCTGGGGAGAATCAGAGACAATGTAGGGTAAAGGTCAAATCAGACAGGGATTGCTCAGAGAAGCTGGGAAGTGGGGTCAGCTAACATAAATTCTAAGGTAGTTTAGGTCAAATTGGTATGAAAGAAAACAGCAAGAGAAAATTAAGAAACTAAAGCATTTTGCAGAATATTTGCCAGAGAAAACGGGGCATTTAATGTCACTTACTGTTATTATTATTCCCTTTTCTGGAAGAATATGATTCTAATCCTCTTTAAAAGAAAACAAAATTCTTTGTACTTCCTTATCTGTTCATTTGATCACTCATAAAGACACTATCAGGATCCTAAGTAAACATGATCAAAAAGTGACATCAATTCTTTGGATTGGGTAAAAAAGAAATATATACTGAATCTAACATACATGATGATTTTATTCCAGAAGAAGGCTATTTGCAAACTGGGCATAGAGATCCACATATGGACTTACATGACTATAGGCTGGGAGGGGAGTCACAGCTGCTGAAATTCTGAGTCCAAAAAATGCCACAGGGGTCAGGTTACTTTTAAGAAACAAGTAATTTTTAAAATTTACATTTTATTATATAAAGTTTAAACCTTTATTATACTTACCAAGAAGTCATTGGTTTGGGAAAAATTAAAAAAGAAAACAAGAAAATGTAAGACACTCAAAAAAAAGGGAAAAAGTTTTGCCAGTTTCTTTCTAGAATGTTTATTCTATTTGAACCAGTGAACATGAAATATTACATTAATCTGTTTTGCCATATTATTTTTAATAATAGTAAATCATCCCCCCTACCATCATTAAATACAGCAAATATTTTTAAAATATCAACTTGAAAGTATACAAAATTGTCTGTTGGTTGAAGACATCTATTATTTTAATCTTAGCACCTCCAGCGCAGATGTAAGGCAGCTTCTTCAAGAAGGTTTTATTTAGTCATATGCCTTAAGGTTAAGTCTCCTTCCTGATAGCCCTTAAGGGAAACCTCTAGATGGTGAAGGGAAACCCTAGAGAGCCTGAACAAAGGATTATAATTTTCCTCTACTTTCTCTTCTTCCCTAATGACATATCTCTTACCCCTCCAATTCACTGTATTCCAGACTTGAAAATCAATCTTCAGGATAGTATGGGGGATTAATAATATAAATTGTTGTGATGAAGAAAAGGAGCAATTCCAAATTTGGAAAATGATCAATAAATTAAAAGCACTATTCTTTTGGTAGTTACAGCCCATTTTTGTCTTTGGCTTAGCTTGGACAAGCTCTGTTTCAAAGAGAGCATTTTTTTTGTGTGTGTTGTGGTTTTTAGTTGAGTGAACTAAGAATAAAATGTCAGTAAGAAAAACCCTAACTTTGATGTTTCCAACCACATGCTAGTGACATGTACATAAGCAAGTAACAAACTTATGTGACTTATATTAATTGTGGAAATAGAAATCCAAGCAAAGTTCTGTGAAAGAAGGATCAACTCCAGAAGGGGGAGCTTGAGGACGTGGCCCTGAGATCATGTGAGCCTAAATCGTGAATAGATTATTAACTTGTGATTTAGACTCCTGACTATTTATGAATGGATTAAAGTATATTATATCAAAGGCAGAGAATTCCATGGGAAGGAATTCCACAGGCAAGAGGCAATTAAGGTCTGATTCACCATCAACAGTATTAAATAAATTATGCTGGCAGATCCTGTTACACCACCATGGTTTAACCATTCCTTACTTGGCCCTCACACTGAGATTTCCTTTTTATTTACATTCTGAATTCCAACAATTTTTGCATTATTCTCCTTACATATTTTTCTATCCAATATTTTTCTCTATCCAAATAATTGCATTATTCCTAGGAAATTTTTCTCATATTCCCACTAGTTAGGTTAAGTACTTTCTTTAAAACTTGTCTCAGTATCACAAGCGCCTCATAAAAAGCTCCCCTCTAATCTGAGAATCATCAGCCAGACCTGACCCCTCACCCACAGGCTGCTCTCCCCTTTCTTCTGAATTCAGCTCATCTTCCTTTGGCCCATTCACATTAGCATATTAAAAAGTTTCACCCAGAAACTCCTGATATTGACTCCCTTTGAAATCCTTTAAATTTTTAAGTTCACTTTCACACGTTACCAGTTATTTCCCTGTCTATAAACTCTGCAGCCATATGCATGCCTTGTTCGGCAGGCACCTGTGGGGAGAAAGGTGCTCTTGTTAACAGTTGTTGTTGCTATAGGCTTTGTCCCGAGACTTCCTCCCTTACGCCAATATAGGTGTCATTTTGGGGGGAACTATCAGAACTCTATTACTGCCCAAACCTATCAGAAGCACTAAAACCCTTAAATAAATTAACTAAAAATTATTTTTGCATCCACAATTGTCTATCATACTATGGATATGGACATTTCATCAAAGCTGCCAAATACTACATTCAAGAAAAGCCTACGAGAACTGTGCAGTTAACACTTTCTTGGAAGTCATTGCTGTAAACTGAGCAAAACATCTGCTTTTGCAAAATACTTGTTTACATACCCACTAAACTGTATTCTCTTTGTTCAGCAGAGTGATACATTTCTACTAGAAGGACAAACATTTGGGCTATAAATTACACCTTCTATTTGCTTATTTCTGTGTTTCTTCTATTCAACCTGAAAAATTATGGACTATCTGCTATATATGAAACAATTAGTATGCTGCTGTGTTTTAGTTTAATTATTATTTTCATATCTGGCCTACTTTTTCTCAAACAATATAAGTTTATCTAGTTTCATGAAAGGGCCTCTTTATTCTGGTAAAGCACATAAAACATTGCCCTTCTGCTGAAACTAGTATTATTTTCTTTATTCTTTTTGTAAAAGCAAAGTCCTTTTGTTCTTCCTTACTGAACATCAAAGCACTTACCAAAGGCTCTGAAGTGTGACCAAATCTCAATTTTCCCAAAGAGAAGCTATACTTTTCCTGAGGGAAAAGTACTTCTAGAAAAGATCCTATATGTTTGGTAGTGCCTTGGCTGATTGATCAGGTTTTAACTCTCTCTATGCATTATTATTTTTCTGTAATTTTCTGATATATTAAACTCCTAGTTAATGAAAAACAAGTAACAATTTTCTTTCTTACAGGTATATTTTAAAGTATTCTTTTCAAGGCACTGTTATGATTCAGAAAAATCTTCCTAAATTTTGATTTGTATTAATAAACATTTAAAATTTTGATTTTGTAAAAATGATGTAAGTACCCACGTTTTAAGTAGACCAATGTAAATATCAATATTTTAAACAATTTTCCTTTAAAGAGTTCTGTAATACTTAATAAACATTTTGAGATCACTGAGTATGAATGCAATATGAACATTGAGGGACAAATAACATAAGTCAATTAATGTACTTAAAGTATTATTTTTAAAACCTTCAAATAAAATTAGTAAAACTTGTAAAGCAAAAATTACTTTCTGAAAACAATACTATTTCAATTGGCATGGCTTACTTAAGATGTGTCTTATGGAAGAAAAGAAAGTCACAAGATTTCTGAACAATCTAAACCAGTAATGTGATAGGTGATAAATTTAGATAGATGGGTGGATGGATGGACAGACACATTAGGCAGATGTAAACAGATATTCTGACAGGAAACACAAGTCTGTGGATCAAAGAATAGACCGTTTATTGTTTGTAAAGCATGTCATGCGGGTCCCCCCCAAGTCATGTGAAGAGAGTCTGATGTTTCCCTGTGCATGCAGCGGTGTGGAGCCATGGGAGAATTATGAGACTCAGAACTTATAAGGGCAACTGGCACCCTGGCCCATCTTACCTAAGACTGAGAGAGACCCTAACTCTGGCAGGCAAAGAAATCTTGCCTGAGGAGAGGAAAAGTTCTCTATCTTCACCATACGGCAGTGTAAACACATGGCTCTGGGGAAGATAAGTTTATAAATTTCTCTGGAGCAATCCACAAACTCTAGCTTCTAGGATATGTCTGCTATTTAATCATCCTCTAATCAAGTTCTACCAGCTTCCTCTTCAGAAAGCCCAGACTGAGCAGCAACATGAAATATTCACGTAGAATTGTCTCACAGTAATAGTAATCATTAAATTAGTTTCTCCTTAAAATACCTTGTACTTGGATGTATTGTTGGTTTTATTTGGAAATAACTATAAGTTCAATAAAGCAGTTTATTAAGGTGTTTAACTGCAAGCATTAATTTTTAAACCTGCATTCATAAACATACAGAAGATGAAATACATAAATGGTCAAGTTACTTGAAAATAAAGTTTACCAGAAATTCTAAATTTTTTGAGCTCGTGTGCATAAAAAATTAAACATTGTAAATGGAAAAAAAGTACAAAGTATTTGCACTGCTCTGTTAGAGTTAGTTTGAAAGTCAGTGATGGAACAGAATGGGAACACAGGATCTTTTGAGGCCCCTGGGCCAGAGGGGCTCTTAGCCCCAATTTCCTCCAAGGTAAATGCTATAAAATTCAGGCTTTACTTACTTGACTGCCTACATTTATCTCCTACAGAGAAGACAGCATTACAATGGTTTCAACTGCTTAAGTCCTGTTTTAGCATGTATTGGGAAGCCTGCACTATGCTAGATAGCTTTATAATACTTTGAACAGCATGTACAAAATGTTTAATAATGCAAGATGTGAGACCTGAAAAAATCGAGTAGTTAAAGCACCATGGTAAACTAAAGACATAAAAACAAATTTATTATTTCAGGGTAAAAACATTTTTTCCCATTTGCAAGTAATATTTCCCTCATCTGAACTCCAAATTCTTTATTCAGGTGTTGTGGTTCATGGCCCCTCTCATCTATTTGACTTTGAATTATATTTACTAGATTCTAGGTTACTTGACATTTTGTATACGCCATAGCTCCCAACAAAGCCCTCATGTAGGTGGCTCTCAATATTTGTTGAATTTATTTTTATTTTCCAATCCTTTGTTTTCAGATTGACTATTGATGATCTAAATGAACCTGCCTTTCAGTGGAAAACATTTCACAAGAACAATAATAACAACAAAACAAAACTAAGAGGAGTGACTATAACGACTCTTAATTAAAAAATGAATAGCTAGATAATATGATACATAGTAAATGTATAAAGTAGCTGTGGTGATATAAAATGCACTTAATAGGAACTTCCGGGAGATGGCGGTGTGAGCAGGGCAGCAGAAATCTCCTCCCAACACTATATTTATCTACGAAAACACAGAAAATACATCTATTCCTAAAAGAGAGACGAGAATACACCCGAGAGCACTCGGCACCCCAAGAGGCGGGTAAGATATGGAGCCGCGACCCGGCGGGACCCGAGCCCTCCCTGATCCCAGCGCACTGGTGGGAGGAGAGGATTCAGAGCCAGGAGGGAGTGGAAGTACACCCTGCGAAGTAGCCAGCCCCAGTGATCCGCGTGGGGAGCGCTGACCCACATTGTGCAGTGCAGCGGAGATTGGAGAGACAGAGGGGCAGGATCTGGGCAGGGAACGCGCCAGGGTGCTTGCAGCCGGCTCCCGGGAAGGAAAAAAAAAAAAAAGCCCGCGCATTCTTCAGCGGTCTTAAAGAGACAGGAGCCCAGCGGAGGAGCCGGATCGTCCCAGCACACTCAGCCCAGCAGGCTGGGAGTCCTGGGGAGTTTCAGACGTCTTAGCTGGCGACTGAGGAAGCGTAGCCATACTTAACAGTTCTCACTGAGATCAACAGCCTCCTACTCGTTCCCACCCCTGCCCGAGCGATAAAGGGCCCTGTGGAGCAGCACAGTCACAGCTGTGGAATAGTGGGGCAATAGCGCCACCTAGAGCATTCCCACAGGATCTACGTCTGGTGGGCTTTTTTGTTTGTTTGTTTTTGTTTTTTCTTTTCCTTCTTTTATCTTTTTTTCTTTCTTTCTTTCTTTCTTTTTTTTCTCTTTTTTTTTCTTCTCTTTTTAAAGTCTTAAAGAGCCCAGCTGACATACGTGGCAACTATCAGTGACCAATTATACAGCCATGAAAAGACAGAGGAATATGGTTCAGACCAAAATCAACCAGACAACCCCAGAGAGGGAGTCTGAAGGGATGGAAATGCACAGCCTCCCTGAAAAAGAATTCAGAATAAAAGTCATAACCATGCTGATGGACCTACAGAGAAATGTGCAAGAGCTGAGGGAGGAAGTGAGGGAACTGAGGAAAGACAATACAGAAATCAGACAAGCGATCGACGGGCTTAACAGCAGAATGGATGAGATGCGAGAGACTGTTAATGGAATAGAAAACAGAGAACAGGAGTACAGAGCAGCTGAGGCAGAGAGAGATAAAAGGATTTCTAGGAATGAAAGAATATTAAGAGAACTGTGTGACCAATCCAAACGGAACAATATTCGCATTATAGGAGTACCAGAGGAAGAAGAGAGAGAAAAAGGGATAGAAAGTGTCTTTGAAGAAATAATTGCTGAAAACTTTCCCTCGCTGGGGAAGGAAGTAGTCTCGCAGTCCACCAAAGCTCATAGATCTCCCAACACAAGGGACCCAAGGAAGACAACACCAAGACACATAATAATTAAGATGGCAAAGATCAAAGATAAAGACAGGGTATTAAAGGCAGCTAGAGAGAGAAAAAGATCACCTACAAAGGAAAACCCATCAGACTATCATCAGACTTCTCAACAGAAACCTGACAGGCCAGAAGAGAATGGCATGATATATTTAACGTTATGAAACAGAAGGGCCTCGAACCAAGAATATTGTATCCAGCACGATTATCCTTTAAATATGATGGAGGGATTAAACAATTTCCAGACAAACGAAAGTTGAGAAAGTTTGCCTCTCATAAACCACCACTACAGGATATCTTAAATGGACTGCTCCAGATGGAAGTACACCTAAGGGTAAAAAGATGTCACCAGAGAAAATAAAATCATAGCAAAGAAAGCAGACCATCCAAATACTAACAAAAGGCAAAGAATAAAACACCTATTATAGAAAGAATGGAGGAGGAGTAATAAGAAGGGAGAGAAAGAAAGAAACATCAGACTGTGTTTACAATAACTAAACAAGAAAGTTAAGTTAGATTGTTAGATAGTAAAGAAGCAACCCTTGAACCCTTGGTAACCACGAATCTAAAGCCAGCAATGGCAATAAGTACATACCTATCAATAATCACCCTAAATGTAAATGGACTGAATGCACCAATCAAAAGACACAGAGTAACAGAATGGATAAAAAAGCAAGACCCATCTATATGCTGCCTACAAGAAACTCACCTCAAATCCAAAGATATACACAGACTAAAAGTGAAGGGATGGAAAAAGATATTTCATGCAAACAACAAAGAGAAAAAAGCAGGTGTTGCAGTACTTGTATCAGACAAAATAGACTTCAAAACGAAGAAAGTAGCAAAAGATAAAGAAGGACATTACATAATGATAAAGGGGTCAGTCCAACAAGAAGATATAACCATTATAAATATATATGCACCCAACACAGGAGCGCCAGCATATGTGAGACAAATACTAACAGAATTAAAGGAGGAAATAGACAGCAATGCATTCATCTTAGGAGACTTCAACACACCACTCACTCCAGAGGACAGATCAACCAGACAGAAAATAAGTAAAGACACAGAGGCACTGAACAACACACTAGAACAGATGGACCTAACAGACATCTACAGAACTCTACAACCAAAAGCAACAGGATACACATTCTTCTCAAGTGCACATGGAACATTTTCCAGAATAGACCACATACTAGGCCACAAAAAGAACCTCAGTAATTTCAAAAATATTGAAATCCTACCAACCAACTTCTCAGATCACCAAGGTATAAAACTAGAAATAAATTTTAGAAAGAAATCAAAAAGGCTCACAAATACATGGAGACTTAACAACACTCTCCTAATTAATCAATGGGTTAACGACCAAATCAAAACAGAAATCAAAGAATATATGGAGACTAATGACAACAACAACACAAAGCCACAACTTCTGTGGGACGCAGCAAAGGCAGTTCTAAGGGCAAAGTATATTCCAATCCAGGCCTATTTAAAGAAAGAAGAACATTCCCAAATGAATAGTCTAAAGACACAATTACTGAAATTGGAAAAAGAAGAACAAATGAGGCCCAAAGTCACCAGAAGGAGGGACATAATAAAGATTAGAGAAGAAATAAATAAAATTGAGAAGAATAAAACAATAGAAAAAATCAATAAACCAAGAGCTGGTTCTTTGAAAAAATAAACAAAATAGATAACCCCTAGCCAGACTCATTAAGAGAAAAAGAGAATCTACACACATAAACACAATCAGAAATGAGAAAGGAAAAATCACGACGGACCTCACAGAAATACAAAGAATCATAAGAGAATATTATGAGAATCTATATGCTAACAAGCTGGAAAACATAGAAGAAATGGACAACTTCTTAGAAAATACAACCTTCCAAGACTGACCAAGCAAGAAACAGAAAAACTAAACAGACCAATCACCAGTGACGAAATCGAATTGGTAATCAAAAAACTACCCAAGAACAAAACCCTG